>BMAU01000607.1:980000-1482500 GCA_019973935.1 Trichonephila clavipes
CAGTTTGCACCTTAGAGGATAATATAACCGTATTTACTCGAATCTAAGACGCACGTCCAATTATCTGCATGTTTTTGAGAGAGAAAAAATTGTGCAAAAGGTTCATCAAATCAGATACTTAAATTTTTTAAAAAATTATTGCGAAATAATAAGTTAATAATTAATTTATTTTAACGGTATTAAAAACTTGCAAATACATGCATGCACCCATAATTACTCTAACCGTCAGTCAGTAGTGGCGTAACGGAGAACATTTGGGCCCCCCTGCAAAGTCAGCCTTTGGGCCCCCACGTTGAATTTTACAAAGGGTAGGCACTTGTGTTAGTCAGGCTTTGGGCCCCTTTAGAACCCTGGCCCCCCGCGATGCGGGGTTGTACGTTACGCCACTGCCGTCAGTATCATGTTTCGAAAATGATTCGAGCAAATGTTTTGCCTTCAATTCTTAGCTGCACCGGATTTTTAGTAGCATTAACTCTTGAAAAATAGCTCAGCTTAGATTCGAGTAAATAGGATATATCATCGGATCATAAGATGGGTTGATTTTAATGCACATTTTGAAGTGAAAAAAATGATGCATCTTATGAACCAGGATATATCGTAATATAAAAGAGTATGAAGTAAATCTGAAAATTCTCTAATTAGTAAACCAATATATAAATGCGATCACAGACAATGGCTGTTGTTTCAAAGTATTAAAAAAACACCATACGTTATTTGTACATTCCTTATTTGTATTAAATCTCTGATATAGATTTTTAAGTTTAAATATATTTGTATATTTCAGCAATTTAAAACTAGAGTTTCAATGAGAGAAATGTTTTAACAAAGTTTATCCCCTACCCTCTCGTCACAGTAGCTGCAACTATAGCTCTCGTGTATCTTTGAATTTCTCGCCCCCCAAAGTTTAAAATTCTTTTAAGATTTGATTTAAAAGAAAAAAAACATTTCAGCAGATATCTTTTTTCTCGTAAAGCAGGTTTTTTCCCATTGATAAACATTATTAATAATTAATTCTTTTGTTAACATAGGTATATATTTATAAGTAAATTTGATTTTAATATCGGTTTGATAACTTTTACTGAATTAAAAATACTATGTCATAGAAAGAGGCAAAAAAATTCATTTCGATGCTCCTCTTTTATGTTTCTGAAAATAATTATGTATGCAATTTTAATAATAAGCCTCCGACTAAATGTAAATGATATTTTAATTATGAAAAAGGAGGAATTTTTTACAGTACATAAAAAGTGTGCAATTCTCCAACTAGGCATTCAATTCAATGATCTTTTCAACTGGAACTAAAAAAAAAAATTAAGCACTTCAATTTCATCACAGCTTCATTTACAATCTTTCAACAGTGAATTACAAATCCGAACTTGAATATCGGATTATCAAGGATCCGTGTTCATGTTTTTTATATCCCTTATTTTTTTTTAAGATTATCGAATAAGTAATTCAGACAGCAGCTGCCCAATTGTTATCTTTTTCTTTTTCATTCTTATGTTTAGTCTGCGAATTGTATCTCATAGTGTTGTAAGCCTGAAAAAAAATACCAAATCACAAATCATGTTCAAGATCGAAATCATTAAAATTAGAAGAGTGATATCGGTTACCAAGCACTGGAATTGAAAATAGTTGTAAGATATCGAAATTTTTTATTTCGTTCAGAATTCCTGTTACAATTAGTCACATATTTACGAATGACTATATAGGATGGTTTATTTAATGATCTATGGAAAATAAGTCAAATTTTAGTTTAATAAAGTAAGTAAAATTTTTATAGACCAAGTTATTTAAAAATATATTAAAAGATACACTTTGAAATATTTATAAATAGTTTCACTTTAGATATTTCACACAAAGAAGAAATTTCAAAATATAATTTTCATTAGTTTAGATTTAAAGTGTTAATTCTGTTTTTAAAAAATAGAGTTTCATAACATAAAACAATCAAAAATTAACGAAAATACAATAGAAGGTATTCATTTTTTTTTCCATACGCAATTTATTTTTCGCTTCCTCTTTCTTGAAAAAGTGATTGGGTTGTGTTTTTTTCAGTAAAAATATATTTAAAGTGTTTATATATATTTAAAACATAAAATAGTTTTTCTTAAAAAGTATAATGGAACTATTTTCCAAAAAAATTATTAAGAATAAAAAACAGATTCTTGTTTTAAAATAAAGCAAGAGAGAAAGAGAATATTTTTTAAAAAAAAAATATATTTTTTTTTTTACTCTGTTGATATATATATAATTCCTACTTATTTTTTAAGACCAAATACTTAGCACTGTATAAAAATATTTAAAAATAAACAAACAAAATCAATTATTTTTATTTATTGAAACATTGAATGAAACTAATTGAATTCCGTTAAAAAAAATATTTCTTGATTTTATCGTTCTCTCGAAGCTTCTTATTCCTTTTGTTTAAATACATATTATTTCATATCTTCGTAATTTCCACTCCCACTCATTCCATAAATATTCAGACATAAAAGAACTACATTGCTTTCAAACTTGGAGAGCAACTGTTTCTTTCGGGATTGTCAAAGATATTTTGAAATATAACATTGCGTGTTTCTGGAAGAGAAAAGACAATAAATGATCACTTAACTTTACGGAAAGAACTCATAAGAAAACTCTCGAAGCTTATTCGTGCCGTTTTATTGGAAAATAATAGAAATTATTTCCTTAATTCTTGATTAATAGTAATTTTTTGATGATGTTTATTTCAAAATAATTCCTTCAAATAAACTGCAGGAAATTTTAAGCATATATAAGTATGAAAACATTCGATCGATTCAAAGAACAAATTTTTTTTTGAAAATTATCGTGTTTATTCAAAATTGAATAAATGAGGTTCGAGCACGAAGGCATTATTTTCTGTAATAATATTGTATTGTGTTTACAAATTCGTAAAAATAATATGTGCATCTAAATTCCAGAAAATAAAAAAAAATATTCAATGGTCAATTCGAAATTTTATCAAAAGAGAATTCAAAAATTAAAATTTTAATCGTTTGCTTTACATTTCTGAATTCTTGACGAATAATATTAGCACATATTTTTCAATTTGGTCTCAAAGCATACTTATTTTTAATCGGTAATTAATCCTTGTTCACTGAATTCAAGAGCAATTTAATTTAAAATGATGCTTGGTCAGGTTAGAAGAATTTGCTCATGTAGACAAAAGAGTTGCGTCGTATGAGTCAACGTATTATTAAGAAACCATTATTTTTCATAGACTACTCAACTCCACTCCACACACGCGCGTAACCGTTCCACATGATTGAGAGAAACCAGTTATTTCTTTTAAACAAAATAGTGCGTAAGAAGATTACTATTTTATCAATCGGATTATATGAAATCTACTGTTGACAATAAATGCATTATTTTCTCAATTTTATACTTATTGTTGTTTTCGTTCGCAGTGACATGAAACGCACCACACACACACACACACACACATAAATTGGATCCAAACTTTCGTTAATTGTCTTAAGACACGAAGGTCTATGAAAATGAAGAAATCCCAAATAATACTTTTGAGAAGAGTAAGAATAAATATATATAATAAAAAAATGATTTTAATGATGTATAGTTTTAAAATATTTGTAGAGGATAATTGACCTTAAGAAGCAAGAATGATATTTTAGTTCTTTATTTCAAGTATTTTTTTTCTGGTGTTGAAAATTGTTTTATTTTTATTTCGAATATTTTTTAAAATTACAAATTAGTTCTTCAATCTTTTGTTTTGAAAATTTTCTTTTGTTGTATAAATAAAAATACGTTTTTGTCTTTTTTTTAATAGTAATGTATCTTACAAAAAAAATCTTTCAAGATACTGTTTTTTATAATTTTGCTTCATGCACCATTAGCAAAATAAAATTTAAAACAAATCAAATAAATGCGTAAAAGATCTGTAATATAAGTTTGCACACACACAAAAAAGATTTTACATTCTTCAAAATATGACTAAAAAAAAATTCAATTATCTATATTATTTACTCCTATACTTATATATAGTACTCGCTATTGCCTTCAAAAACACAGTAGTAACGTAGCAAAACATGTTTATAAATTTTAAAAAGCAATACGAATTTACCATGTTTGTGAGGTATACCAAAAAAAAATAAATAAATACAAGCAAAATGCAATTTGAGCAAAAGAATACAAATGAAAGTTAATTTGAATTTTATTTTTAAATTCTCTTTTTAGATAATTTAAAATTTAATTACAATCACAATCACCGAATTTGAAAATAGCTATTCAGTATCTACTATGACCTTTCAAAAAATTTTATATGCAATTCTCTCAATTCAAAAAAAAATCTCAATAATGATCGATAATGATGCCAATATAGTAACCTATCAGCGCCATTGTGACGTAATGGTCATTTGTGAGTGGCTTCCTCTGTTCCCGCGCGTCTCCGCAGTGATCTTTGCGCTACTTGACACTTCCCCAGTAACTTTTTCTGAAGCAGGGAAACTATTAATGAGTTTTCTTTTACTTTTTTTTTTATACGTTTTCTTCAGAAAAATCTCCAATTCATTATTTCCTTTCTCACTATGAGTTACGGCCCGCCAAAAATTCCAGGAATTTGCTCACTTTACTTGAATGCTCAAAGTTCCGACGCAAGGGGAAAAAATGTTTTAAGCTTTAAAAATATTGCGCAATTTTATAGTAATCTTCTTCCAAAAAGGTTTCTTTTATTTTTGATAAAATTTCCAGATGGTCAAATCCGTGATGTTTTCCATTTTTCTCACATTTAAGAATGTTTTTCACGTGTTAATTTATAGCATCTGCTTCAACCTTGTGAATATTCTTTTAAAAAAATAAAGAAATTCTAAAAACACAAAAACAGAAGACTTATTTCTTCACGTATTTGTTTTATCATTTTTTTTTATTTTTGCAAAGAGAAGAACTGTGTGATATTGTTTTTAAATTAAAAATGTTTTTATGGGCAAAATTTTAATAACTATACTATAACTGTGCCCGAAATTAACTGGCGAAATTTTATTGTATGAAATCCTTAATTTATAACGCTAGGATATAATCCAGTATGAATATATATCACAAGCTTCGAAATTAAATTTATTTGTGGAAATACAGTCGAACCTCCATGTAACGAACCTTTATATTGCGAATTTTTCTATATATATATATAGCGAATTTTTTTTCTGGAACCAAGAACATTTCACGATTTTCTTCGTAAAATAACCTCCCAATAGCGAAGTGAACTTTCTTTAAAACGAACTTTTTCTCTTGTGATTCAATTTTTTTCTCCCTATTTTAAAATTATTTCTGGAAATTTCAAGTTATTTTCTGTTTTAACATATTTTATGTTAGTCATAAATCTTTAATTGGCTTTATTTGGTGCCTAACTCACCGAGAGGAATAGAATTCTAGGCATTTAATCCTAGAAAAGCAACCTTTAACCCCCCATTGTCCAGTTCAGTGGAAACATCTTTGATATCCCCTTTTACCTTCAGTGGAGTCTCGTGTTTTTGAATTAGTCTCCGTTCATTTGTATTGTTGATCAGTCGTACTGAAACTTCGTTTCTCGTAGCTCAAAAATGTCAAAACGTAAGGGCTTGAGAATCAAAGAAAAAAATTTAATTCTTCAGGAAGTGGATAAAGGCGTCAAGAAACTTTTCTTGCACAATTTTTCTTTTTTTGATAGGCAAGATATGTAATATAAGTATATATTCATTTATAAAAGGTGTGGAAAATTACTTTTTAAATATATAGTGTTTACGAGTTTAAAACTTGTTTTATATGTGGTTTATAAAGAAAATTAAAAGATGAATCTCTCTATACAGCGAATTTTCTATGTAACGAACTTTTTAGGGAATTTTGCAACTTCGTTATATAGAGGTCCGACTGTATATATTTTGCGTCTTCCTCTCCCGAACTTGTAAAATACTTATTTTCACATACATAAAAATTGTACAAAATCTTAAAGAAAAATGGAGATCTTGAAATATCAGGAGAAAAGTAGTTCTCGTGTGATAATTTTTCCTTAGTAATGATCAGTGAGGTAACGGAGAATACTAGGGTCCTCCTCCCCCTACAAAGTCAGGTTTGAGGCTAAGTCGGATTTTACAAAGGGTACATATTTGACATTAATCAGGTTTTGACCACAGTAGAATTTAGACAGCAATTGTGTTTAAAAACTTTATACTAAAGAGCATTTAAATGTACCTGCCGCCCTTCTTCTTGTAACTGATTAGTAGGTATCCTCACAACACAATTATAATTAAAAAGTGCAAAAATACCTGTTTTTCTTCAACAAAACGTGCTTTAATTTTAGCCATAGAAAAGTTTAGATACACAAACTACATTCCCCTCATGGCAGTATTTAATATAAAAATTAATTTTTGATTTTATATTTTCTCTTTATCTATATAACAAAAACTATCTTTATCGTTTACATACATTTTAAAATTCTGGAAAAAAAAGCTTGCGATCCAGTCTAACATATATATGTACGTGTAGACAGTCTTTTTAGTGAAAAAAATACTGTGTATATAGATGCATATATTCTATAACAGTAACACACACAGGAATTTTTCAAGGGGGCTCCAGGATCGAAAGCCCACCATTCTTGTATCATGCTCCTTTTGATTTTGTCGATTTTCGGGAACAAAAGACAGTAAAAAACTCATTATTGAATAAATAATTAGCATTAATTTTAATAAAATTAATCATTAATAACAAATATTCAATTAATTCTTACGTACTATATACTTAGAATTACAATCAATCAGGAAAAAAATCAATGGCATCGGGGGGGTCCAGACCCTAAGACCCCTTGTGTGCGCCAATGTTCTATAACAATAATCTACTTTTTGAGATTGCTACTTAAGAAAATAAAATATTTTTGTATATACCGACAGTTAATCTATATTCAAGCGATTGTTTCGCCAGAAATATTCATAATTATTACTTTAACTTAAATTAGTGTGGAGGTAGATTCATAGAAATACTGACAATGTCAGATTCAAAGAGGGTTTTCAACTAAAACTGAAACAAGAAAGAAAAATTCTACAAGTAAATTTGAATTTGTATTTTTTCCGCTTTATCTCTTTATTAAGTCCCAAATATCTTTTTGCAAACTGAGAATGTGTATTTCCAAGTTTAATTTTCGAAGAATTATACGCATCCAAGTCTTTATTTCAATAATGTGATACGATATGCATGCTCACAGTTGCGTATTTTCTTAAGACGGAATGAATAATTCCTTCATAAGCCTGTTCAGTACTGGAAAAAAAATTACGTCAATGACATAACTTAAATATTTTGTTACGTTCTTAGGTCTTTTGTTCTTATTTTCTGGGATTTTTTTGAAGATGAAGATTCATTACATTTTCAAGACGTGTGTGATGAAATGACAGATAGCAAATGTTTGAATTACGAATCATCAGAAATCTCAGGGAGAAGCATGGAATTGTGCGTTCAGCAAGGATCAACCAATGACAAATGAGTAGGAAAACTTTATTCATTGGTTAAAAATTCTGATATACTATAAATGCTGTAACAAAATATTTAATTTAAAAGTCAGCAAGTTATGCAAGTTCATATTCCCGAAGAACAGTTGAAAATAATTCTATAGGTAAGGTTATTCTTTGAATGAAAAAACTCAGCATGTTTGTAATTGTTATATTTTAGGCTTGTTGGAATTACAGTTACATTACATCAAAGAAAGGAATAAGGAAAATTGAAAATTTTTTTGATTGAATTATGTGTAAATTTCAATAGTTTTAACATTTAAATCACAGTAAACCTAAAAATCAGAAAACTCTAAAATGATACAAACCAAAGGTTCTCAACAAGGGCAATAATGCCCCCTTGTGAGCGTTTGACGCTTCCGGGGCAGTAAAAGACCTAGAGTAAGTTAGGGAGTTTTGTGATAGAAAAAAGGGGCATAGGCAGATTAATCAAATATAGTCTAACAAAGACTAAAATAACACGCTTATTGTGTACTAACAAAAGTAAACTTTAATATATTGGTTACCTTATGTTGATTGTATGCATTTAAAATTATATATTCGCGGCAATGGCTATTTCAGATTTGTAAGTAAAAAAAAAGAAAAGAAAATTAGGGGCTTTTAAAAAGTATATTCGATTAGTTTTAGAATGTTTTTAAAAATTTAATTCTTGTTTTCACCATGTATTATGTACGCTCTTATTTCTTTGGAGTGGGATGGTATCGAAATATTCACTAGAAAGGGGGCGTCAGTTCAAAAAAGGTTGGGAACCTATGGTATAAACGAATAAGAAAGTTGTTCTATTTATATCAGTTGTCTTTAAATTTTAGATGCCCTTTTGTAACTTTGGTTTGTAATAAATAAAAAGATAAATGAAATGGCTAGCCAATAAAAAAATCTTATTAATATTCTAATATACAAACCTCCCTTGCCCATTTATAAAATGAGGATTATCGACACGAATTCCATTATCAGAAAATTATAAATGATTAAAAATATAAAATTTCAAAACTACAATAAAAAAAGTGCTTTTAATCCTTCTTTTTAAATATACATGTCTCTTAAGAAATTAACTCTAAAGACTTTACAGATATTTTTATTCATTAATTTTACACTTGTGTGCATTACATGAAGCATATTATACAACGTTGATTCTCAGTTTTGGTATACCTAATAATAAGAATTGTATATGAATATAATTTTAGAATTAAAAAAAAAATATGAATAAAAGAATTGCTCATTAAAAAAAGAAAATTTTTGGATGAGACTTTTTACGTCATTCCGTTGACATACTGTATTTTAAGAGTTGGGACATAGCATATCTGAAACGCAAAAAAAAAAAAAAACCAAACCTACAAATCAAAGTTGTCAATCTTAGTTTACTACTGATACAAATTGTCAACTATTTTTCACGTGTCCCACTACTGCCCGATCGACTGACTGATATTTTACGATTGCCGGAAGTGGAATAGTATTGTGCTGATGGATAGAGCTGATTACGGAGATTGTGTCCGACTCCGACAATTCCCAAAACGGGTGCCGTGCGTATCGATTGGAAGGCGGTCAAGCGTGAAAACGAACAATGGTCAGTAGTTATATGATGGCTGTGGGTCAATCTGTCAAAGACAGTTCTTTGACTGCCCACTGCCACGGAAAGAACGGGGGTGGATATTCGATAGACACAGATTCTCGATGCACGCTGGTGCGAACATACTCATATCTTCTGAAAAAGCTACACTTGAATACGTTATGAGATCACGTAAGTGAAATTTAGTGCGAAGGAAAAGAAAGGTCAAAGACATTCATCAAATCTCGCGACGAATAACGACGATACACATTTCACATTATTTTGTAATACTGTAAGGTAGTGCATCTCTCAATCCCCCCTTTTTATCTCGGCAGACCAGTCAACATTAGACAATTTTACCGCGGCTCACTGAAGGGGGTGGATGACATTGATTGTTTATATAATACTTAACAGTAGTCTTCAAACTGGTTTGACTCATAAAACCCTTTAAATTGTAAAAGTTTCTCGAAAACTCCACTTATTTTCTCTCTTAGGAGAGAATATATCTTAAAATAATATTTAAAATAGATCAACATATTATCAGTACTTTACGTTAAGAAAAATAAAGAAAAGTAATCTAATTGTTATTAAATTTTTTTTTATGTAATGATAATTTTAATTTACTGATTCATAATGTTAATGTATGCTTCTTGTATCACCTAAACATACATTACAATAAGTTACTGAGTTATGTGTTTGAATTTTCTTACACAAACTTTCAAAGTGTATATATATATATATCTATTAAAATTATCTACAGTCACATTTCGTGTTCTGCGTATAATTAATTTTTAATATTTTGATTTTGTTACCCCATAAACATTTTTCACTTAAATACACTGTTCTGAATAACATTAAAATGTTTATAGCTGTGTGGAGAAATCCTGTGCAGCCTAAAATTTAAAAGCTGCAGTGGCTAAAATTTAGATTTTAGAGCATATTTATTCCGAGTAAATTTTATTAACCAAAAATCAAGATCTCATCATTCATATCTATATTTTAGCATAGAATCTCTTAATTGTTTAGTCACTCGTTCTTGTTATATCAGAAATAAATTCTGATTTTTATTGAAAAAATGAAAGGGATTTTCAATCCAGCCAATAGGAAACGTGAATCTATTTTGCACACAAATTTATAACTTTGTTTCGATTTTTTAATTGACTCGTGGATCCCCTGGATGTGCCTCGTGGAACCCTCGGGTTCCGTGCAACACAGTTTGAAAAACACTGTTATATATCATAGAACACAGTTTGAAGAACACTGTTATATATCATCATATTTCGACATTTTGCGCATGCGTGGTGTTGGTGTGGCTTTAGAAGACGTCTCTCAGCTCCCGTATAATCTCTCGCCCATAAAAAGTCGCACAAATCTAAGAGAAATACATCACAGTAAACAAAATAGAAATAATTTAATATTCCTTGGGTGGCTCGTTTATCATTTGATCCATGGACTGGTACCGGTCCGCGGCACGGGGGCTGGGGACCACTACCTTAAGATACCTGAACATGTTGAAATGACCAATTTCAATCAAAACACATGTTTTTAATGTTTAATTTTTTGGAATAGAGCTATGTCTTTTGGATTTACCAAACATAAATTATTTTGTGTTACGTTTCACAGAGGCCGAGTTACAATAAATTACATCAAATTAGAAAAACCGGAAGTGGGTGTTTAATCTCTTTATATTTATTGGTATTGATCTCTAAAATGTATTTATAATACTTTAGTATGCTGAACGTGAAGTAGAACGCATAGTATGGACGTCTTCGGATACCTTAATTAAGCACTAAATTATGTTTTAACATTATAATTCCAAGATGAATTTGCGGTTTGCTTAATTTGTTGAGGTTCGTAAAAAATACGGTACGGCAAGTTCACAAAGTTTAATCACTTCAATCTATATATGGACGATTTGAAAAGAAATTTGGTCTCGTTCTATTTATGTGACACCCAATTTTGATATTGTTTTCTTTTTGGTAAGCAGGAAGAATAAAATTACATAAAAGATAAGTGGCCTCACCCCTATAGTAAAACAATTAAAAATGAAAATGAAAATTTCATTTCGTATATTACATAAATACTAATTATTTTAAGATACTTAAGTATTATCGTAACCTATTGGCGACATTATATAAAACGAAACACGTGACTGCCAATTCAGCGCATACGACATATCCGGAATTGGGGTTGCCAACTTGGCGAGTTATCTTGAATGCTGGAAATTGTTGCGATAATACGTAAGAACCTATTTAAACACTAGTTTTGTAATTGTTTATTGTTTTAATTAGTTTTATAGTTGGTGATGTTCATTGTTTTAGTTAGTTTTATCTATGATGAGAAATGAATATCTATGATGAGAAATAACTAAAATATAAGATTCTAACATCGATAATTATTAAAGTGTAAAATTATATGTATATGCTGTTGTATTACTAGGATTATTTTATTTTGATGTCTTATCCTATTTGTCTTCTCGTTTTCTTACATATTGTTTAGCTATTTGCAAAACTTAATATGTTGTTAACGATTTTATATACATATAATAAAAAGCTAACTTATAACATGAGTCACTATAAACAGGATCTATTTTAAGAACATATATTTTCAAATTTATACAAGTATGATAGTTATAACATACTTGTATATTTAATCGCTTTTATCATACCGTGAGCTTAAACTTGCAGAATGTTTAATAAAAACCCAACATGTCACACTTTAATACATAGGGTTGAATTTCTATTTACCATTGGAGAATATGAAACGAAATATGATAGATATTTTAAGCAAATTGAAGTTAATTGTGTTGAAAATAAATCATGTATTTAAAAAAAAACGTTATATATGTATGCGATATAGAAGCAAAAAAAGGGTAAAGATACTGGGATATTCTTTTATCTGAAAAGTGTGTGTTATTGCTTAAAATCCAATCGAAACATTTTTGATAAAAATGCAACAAGATACTTATCTAATGAAGGGCTTAGCAAAAATATGAGTCTGAAAATTTAAATTAAAAAAAAACAATGAAATCAGAGAATCCTTTTACGCTTGCAACTAGTTTCTTAAAAACTTATTATTTCCAACCTCTATATTTTTTATTAAGTTTTATGAATCTATGAAAATCATTGTATGGTCTTTACTAGAAGCTTAATAAAATATTTTCAATTAAAGATGAATGATATTTGATTGTGTTTTATTTGGAATTAACACTACAATTAACTAGATATTAAAACTTCATTTTATACCGCTGACAGTAGTAAAGCAAAAGTAGCTGATTGTTTTTCTATAACTTGTGTACAAAACAATTCAATCAACCTTGGAATGCAAAAGAAAAGGGAGCGGAAGTTTTATTATTTGTTTTGAAGAATATCGCGACAGTTAGTCTATGTAATTGAGTAATAAAAACTTCGTTGATGTATCCATGTACTAAAATAAAGCATTGCTCTAGAAATGGTCATTTTACTACTGCCAAATGTCATTGAAGCGTTCACGTACTTGACGTATGGACTGAGCTAAATACCATCAACTCTATTCAATTACCACAATATTATGTTCCTTTCTCTCTTAAAACCTCGTACTTTAATTCCGGAAAAGATTATGGTCAAACAATAATTTTCTCTTAAAATTTCTCGTTATCTTTTTTCGCAATGTTTAGATTAGGCTTGAACAACATTATTTAAGGTACATGCAAAGGCCTGGTTAAATAAGCGAAGTCCTGTACAAAATTCGTTTCAGGAAGGTGACCTTTTAACTGAAATACACGAAATACTACTGTAAGCAAGAGATTCAAAGGGCAATTAAAAAGTTCTGAAAAGTTGGGGGAGGGCCTGAATGAGTGAGTGTTTATTAACGTCCCTTTAAGGCCCTTAAAGCCCTGTAACCCTTTAAGGCCCAGCTCTCATGATCTTGTAGGTTTGTGTGGCTAAGACATTCTTATCCTTTTAAGACCCGAAATACTTTTACTTTAAAATTACATTCTTTTGTTTATTAACATTATACCTTTTTCACGACGATGTACTGACAACGGAAAGCGTTTTGGAGATGGGAGTGACATATGGGGTGGATGGATGCATCCACCCCATATATCACCGGCCGCCGGATGATGAACCTGTGAATCGCTGTTCGCACCGTACCTACAGGATTGATCGCCCCCTCATAAAGGTGCATTGAACGTCCTACCGCTCCATAAGCAGGTTCGACACTGGCACATATTTAACACATCCGCCGTTAAAGGGATGCTGATCCCAATGATACTGTAAGAAATAATAATAAAAAATTTGCTCCAAACCTATCACCATGTCTGACGAGGAGGGGGGGGACTTTGAGCTTCGTCAGATTTAACTCCCCTCTACATGTCGGGTCTTCAGTAAGACTCGAACTCATAACACGTCGGTCATGAGTTCTTGACCATAACCATTAGACCAAGAAGGGGAGGGACATCTATTCTACAAGAATTTTCCCAAAACAAAATCTTGAACAGCAACATTTCACTCCTTAAATAATATGTGGAACAGAGAACAAAGGATTATTTACGTTTAAATTATTTATTCGGTTATTTACGTAAGAAACAAAATATTATTTACGTGAATAGTAATTGTTATTATTAGCTTTTAAGTAACGAAAATAGTCTGGCTTCGGTGACTTGAAATAAAAAGCTCATATAAGCGAGTAAATATACAATATATGTATGTTAGTGGCGCACACAAGGGGAGGGTCCTGGGGTTCCGGACCCCCGTAGCCCTCGATTTTTTTCCGATTGATTATAATTCTAAGTATATAGTATGAAAAATTTAATTAAATATTTGTTATTAATAATTAGTTTTATTATTTAATGCCAATTATTTATTAAATAATTAGTTTTTTACGGTGTTTTGTTCCCGAAAATCAACAAAATCAAGAGGAGCATCATACAAAAATGGTGAACTTTCGACTCGGGACCCCCCCTCCCTTGAAAAATTCCTGCGTGCGCTACTGATGTATATATATATATATATATATATATATATATATATACTTCCAATATTTTAAAAACAATCCTACATTTTTTTATCCCATAAAATTATATTTCTGGCAAATATGAAATCAGTTTTAATTAAAGTGTTTATAAGAAAAAGAAACTGAAATTGCGAATTGCACATAAGAAATTGAAGTGTAGTTGGTAATAAATAACAAATGTGATGCCAATTTTTTTTTTAAAATCAAACCTATTGAATTTAATGAGAAGGATGTATTTTCTTACGCTGGAAGAGTAGGTCGTAGCTGCCGTTGGAATATTAACGTCCAAGAGTTCATCAATGAGTCTGTTCTTTTACTTATTTTTAATACATTTTATACTGGGAAAATAAATCTCTCACAGATGTGTAGAGGTGAATATTGATTTTCCTTTGCGACAAACTGAACCAAAACTGGATATTTTTATTTAGTAACTAGAGACCAAGTATTTTTAGAGCTTTAAGTAAGTGATTTTACAGATAAGTCATTTTGAAAATCAATCAGTACCAACTCCACTGCAATATTGTGTTCTTTAACATCAAAATGCTGTATGACACAAGTAGAGAACTCTCCAGTATCAATTTTTACTAAAGGTCTACAGGAACGTGATCTACCGAACACATGTCCCCACGAACTACTAGTAGCTCGCAATCGACAGTTTGGTGATCACTGTTTTAGAATGATCAATCACATGTACTAGATATAAATATATTGTAAATGTAAAGTTAAGTTAGTGCTCGCATTAGTCAAGTAGGAAATGTGTAATAATATTACTACTAGGGACTTCTTAAGACTCTTTGAGGCCTGGGGACAGAGAAATCTTAAAAAGGTTTAAGGCCCTGGTCCCCTATAAAAAGTAAGCCCTAACTAAGATCTTTAAAAGTATCAGCACGAGTTAAGTTATCAGCATGCATTTTCAAATATTCCTTCATCAAACGATAATATGAAACAAATGTGCATGACTCACAATCTCAAAATCCTAGGTACAAACTGGCTCGATCGATGGCCTTATTTCGACTAAATGAGTTGAATGGTTGTTTATGATATTAGGTGCAAACATGGATTACCACCATCACATAATAATACAGTTATACAAAGTTTGCCAGTTGACATGCAGTTTGAAATTCCTTGTTTTTCGGAGAATATGTTCGGGAATAGTATTTTGCCACATTAAAATTATCCGGATCATGATATTAAGACAGAGTTGAGGACGAAATGAGGCCCCTACGAGGACGAGGACCTGGGTCCTGGCGCTGTTGACCCATATCTTAAGTCGTCCCTGATTACGACTAATGAAAACTTCTATCTCAATCCTGAAAACTTCTAGAACCACAATTTAATGACATGTTAAACATTTGAGACACAGTTATAAAATGCATCTTTAAGATAACTTTTTAAGAGAAGTATTTACAGAAAATTTTATTAGTGACGAAATTAAGTTGTAAAATGCTAAATTTTGAAATGTTTCGTGGATTAAAACATTTGTGGAATTTCAAGCAACTAAATTTCTAGTTATACCTTACGTATAGCGATAGATAGTCCAACACATCATGAAACTGTAACACTAAATCATCCATCAGTTGTGCCCCTTCGTCCTTTGCTGTCTTAAAGCTTTTATAGTAATTTTGAAAAATAAGATCGTTAAACATTTTTCTCTTAAAATTCTCGTAACCTCTATGAAATGTTTGTATTAGGCCCTGGTCAAATTTATAAGTCACATTTCTCGTAAAACAGGAAATGTGAGTTACTAATAACCTGGGTAAATAAATTTAGAGTTACACAAAAATTAATCTCAAATATTGTAAACGGCAATTTTTGAAATCTTTTATTACAGTCAAAATACATTGCTGCTAGTAGAATTTCATAATGCTAAAATTTTTTTAATATATTAGCTCATAGTAAAAGAAGCTTAACGTGTTATCTGAGAAGAGATTCTTCGAGATATAACATCACTTTAAAACTATTTTCTTAACTGTCAATTACTAGGTAAGTGAAAAGCTTATACAAGCTACATTTAAAAATTTTAGATTGATATTAAGTTTTTTGAAACTTAAATGACTAATGCTACATTTCTCACAATTAAAAATAACACAACTTTGCTACTACAGTAGCAGTAGTTTTTAGTTAGATAATTCCAGATAGTTAAAAAAGAGCAGGAAAATAGTTCCTATTGAGCGTTATACTTCATTTTTAAAAATTTTCAGTTCATGTTTTTTTTTAAATAATTAATAGATATTTACTGTTGTGAGTTCCTGTCGATAATTCCACGAAAGGATATTTAATCTCTTTCTTGTTCTGAGTATTATTATATGTGCTCACAGAGGCGAAAGCAAGGTGACGTTTTAGGTTTTCACACCCCTCTCATACACTACGAAAATCTTAATTCTTAGCATAAAGATAATACACCGGTGATTTCAACTATGGAGTTTTTTAAAATGTAAACCCTACCCATAAAGGTGATCTATATATATGTTTGCCAGTGTATATGCTTATGTGTGCAAATCATTGCATATAATAAATACAAAATAGATTATCAAAGTAAAAAGAACTATAATTACTCATTTTATAGCCGTACACTACTCTTTGTTCATGGAACAGATAATATTCAAGCCATAAAACCTTTTCCTTAAAAGTTTTATGTGGTTACATAACCCATTTTTTTAAACTAACCAAATCTCATATATGACTGCAATATATTCACTTATATAATTACCATTAATTTTGCTTAAAGCAATTTTCAATTATCATACATGATCCAGCTTGTTGGTTTCAATAGCCACTTACCTGCATTTTTAAATCTTACGTAACCTACTAATGTGCTTAATTTGCAATAAATTAATTAGTTAAATCTCTCATGAATTCTTATTTTATGTACATTTCTTTTCTAAATAGGATTTTTAAAACTTAACAGGGGTATTTCCTTTATAAGTTATCAAGACTGATTTTGAACTTTTTTATTTTTTAAATAATTTCATACTTTATTACGTTAAGACAATAAAATACGTCATTTTTATTTCTTTCGTGAAATAGGGAAGAACTTCAACATGTCTGAATATATCATTCATTTCATCACCCAATTATAACTACTTAAAATTCTGGCCATTAAATAATGGAGACAAAAATTATGCAAAAATAGACAAAATGACCTTTAAAATTCTTTCTACAGTTACAGTTTTTCACAAAAACTATAATTACCAGGATTACATATACAAAAAACAAGTTTTAAAAGATATTGAAGGTTAGAAATAGACAAAGCAAAAGAATGTAATTTTAAAAAAAAATCGTTGATTTTCTTAAATACATTTATTTAATATTCGAGGCACAAAGAGAAATAAAGTTGTAATAAGATCCAATTCACGTGATATACGAATGGCAATCAATTAATACAATTATCCTCCAATCACATGCATTGTTATTGCTGTGTCAAGCAAAATTATTTTCTTTGCTGTTTATCTATCAGATATAATCACTTACTTGAGAACAAAGGCTTCATGTCTTAACATATCAGGAGAAATTCCTTTATAAATATGATCAACACATTGCTATTAAACGAATGTTGAGGAAGTTCACGGTAGAATTTGAGAATATAAAGAGTGTTTTTTTTCCAGGTATAGAAGTTTAAGTTGGCATTACTTTCCAAAATGGCGACCGATTTAACAGCTGTCAAGTGATTTATTCTCAGTTTGGTTTGGCAATTCATCAAAACGATCATCAAGCAAGGCGTAGATTCGTCGAATGGTGCAAAACAAGATTGCCGTTGTTCCCGATTTTCATAAGCGAATTTTGTTTAGCGATGAAGCGCACGTCTGGTTGAATGGCTACGTCAACAAACAAAACTGCCGCATTTGGAGTGAAGCTAATCCACAAGTGTATGTCGAAACACCGTTACATCCAGAAAAACTGACTTTTTGGTGCGCTTTATGGGCTGGTGGAATCATTGGTCCGTACTTCTTCAAAAACGATGAAGGCCACAACGTTACAGTCAATGGTGATCGGTATAGAGCCATGATTACTAACTTTTTCATTCCTGAATTGAACAATCATGATGTCCAGGAGCTGTGGTTCCAACAAGACGGCGCAACATGTCACACAGCTCGTGCCACAATCGATTTATTGAAAGACACGTTTGGTGACCGCCTAATTTCACGTTTTGACCTGTGAATTGGCTTCCAAGATCTTGTGATTTAACACCGCTAGACTATTTTCTGTGGGGCTATGTAAAGTCATTGGTCTATGCGGATAAGCCACAAACGCTTGACCATTTGGAAGACAACATTCGCCGTGTTATTGCCGATATACGGCCACAAATGTTGGAAAAAGTCATCGAAAATTGGACGTCCAGATTGGACTACATCCGAGCCAGCCGTGGCAGTCCTATGCCAGAAATCATATTTAAAATGTAATGCCACAAGATTATCTTTCGAATAAAAAATTCATGTCAATCGAATAATACATCGTTGTTTTATTGCAATTTAAAGTTCTATACCTCTAAAAAACACCCTTTATATACAGGATAAGATTGGGTAAAAATTTGTTTTGCTGTGATTTTTAATAAATATATATATAAAAGATTTCTTGTTTTTTCTTTTATTATATATTATAATTATATAATGGAATGAGAAAAAATTTTTAGAGTTGCCAGGATTTAAAAGAAATGGAGTTTTACGGCATATTTGCAAAATATATTTCTTTATTTCTTGATTATTTTCAAAAGAAGATAATATTTTACACCTAAATGATCTAAACGTTTATTTCACTTCTGATACATAAATTGTGTAATTTAATTGTTGACTTGAATTAAACTGGTAATATATTTAAGCTTGCATTTCTAGTATTATGCTTGAATGAAAAACAGTAATATATTTTTGGATATAATATCCCAAAGTATATTACTGTTAAGATCTTACTATTAAGATACTTATTTTCACCCTCTATTTAAAAATATTAATTTAAAGGACTTTTATGTATACAATTTTTTTTGTTATTATTATATGAAAAACCTTCATTTATTGTTGCACAATTATTTCACTTACATTAAATAATTTTAACTTTTAAACAAAATTTTGTTTTCTTTTATTTTGATAAAAAGTTTATTGCTTTTTCTTTAAGAATTAAAGAATTAATTGTACATTGTTATAAAAAATTGCTTTTAATTTTAACAACAGAATTTCTTTTTCATCTCAATAGGTGTAATCTGTGTGATAAGTGTTAATCACTATTAATTTTTTTAACTTTTGAATATAATACTTTTTAACAGAAAATTTTTGAAAATGCTTTACTTTCATTGCAGATCATATAATTGCTCTTTTAGATAGTTTTTTTTAAAAAAAATAAATCATAGATTAATTTTTACAATTTTTTTATTAAAATTTAATGTATTTAAAGTTTATACTACTGTAATTAACCGTAGAATAATTATTTTTAAACCAATGCATGAAAATAAAAAAAAAATATGTTTATGTAATAAATAAAAACGCAATATTATATATCATTAATTTCACTCATATACACAACAGCTGTATATCAAGTATAGTATATGGTATCCAGTTTTTTCGAAATAATCATTTGCACTCAATGCTCAAACATTTGGGGTGTTTCCATGCCATACATATACGGGTAATTGTAATTGTACAGCCTCATTCATATGATATATTGAGTTAGATGTATGCGGGTAATTTTAATTGGAAAAACACCTCCTTACACTTTGTTGTATAAGAAGTTCCATTATTATATTCTTTTATATGCAGAACTTTGATTGACTAAAACGCGAAAATTGTATCATATATAAATAATAAAGAAATTTTATAATTACCATTATAAGCAGAATAATTGTTGAGATTCTTTTAAATGATAAACATATTTGTCATTTTTTTAAAATCTTTTTTTTTTCATCAAATAAATTGCAATCAAATTATAAGAATCTCAATAAGAATTTACAGTAATACTATCTTCGTTATTCTAAAATTTAGTTGGTTTGATTTTTTTTATTTAATTTCCTTTTTCCCAACAATGAATATATAAAGTAATTAATTCTTGATTAATCATTTATTTATTGATCAACATATCAACACACAATCTTTACTTACCTTTAACTTTTTGTGCACTTGTTTTATTTTCGAAGTTTACTTTATTTCTTCTTTTTATTGTCCTTAAGCATTTGTATATATATATATATATATATAAATAACTATTTTAACCAACATATATAAATAGATCCAGTTAATAAAAAATAAAGACACTTATAATCTGTTGATACAATAGTCATTTTTATTGTATTCCATTTGTGCTTTTATTGTGCAGTTTATTGTCCTTTGAAAATTATTTTATAATACGTTGTTTTTCAAGTTGACGCAATCTGTATGTAAATATAGGTTCAACCAAGTCTATACTATAATATAGCTTCTATATTTCGAGAAGCAATTTTTTAATAAACTTCTTAAAAACAAAAACCAACTTATTTAAATAATAGCACAAATATGAACATTTTTAACCACATACAAATCAAACACATAAAAACATACAGAATAAATCAGTAATATCATTTTATAAATTGCCAAACCAGACCAAAGAAATATATTTAGTTTTTTATACATAAGACATACATTTGTTATGTATAAAACATAAATAACACCATTTGTACTGATGAAACTTAAACAATAAATGTGCGAAGTTTTTTATTATTATTATTTCTAAGCACCAGCCGTAATGTCATGCAGGTAAGCAAAATTTTATTAAAAAGACAAACACAACCGAATTATCACATTATTGAAAAAAATCAGCAACACACATATTGTTGAAACCATGAGGACTATTTGTAAGAACTACCAATATATATATTATTTGTTGCACTTAACAGCATAATACATAACAAATATCGATAAAAAGCACTAAGCCAATTTTATTCAAAAATATTTCTGTCATAGCTGTTCCTATATTTAATAAAGTCTCTTTTTTTTCTGTCAAACTTTATTTCTATTGCAATTTCTAACTTTTTTTCCAGGTTTGTAATAAAGTAAACAACCATTCGGCTGTAGAAATTTACCTTGCGTTTGAAGCCTTCCCCATTTAAACCATTTTTTCCAGCAGCATTAAAAAATTCGACTGTCTTCGTAGATGCCATAGTTACCTCTGAAAACTAACCTGTATGCTGAAGGCATAATATGTCAAACAAAGGTAATTAATTACATGTTTTGCAATCTGTCAGCGAGTTTTATTGCTCCAGTACCAAAGTACACGGAGATAAGGTGGTAAATTTTAACACTCTGGAGCGGGATAAGACTGTTTCGAGACTTAAACAAATTTTTTTTCTTATACCTCCTGTCTAAGTTGCATCCTGCTTGCCAAATAGTCGGCCTTTTCCTTTATTTTTGTGTAAAAAGAAAGATAACTCTAATCTTTTTTTTCCACTCTGGGTGATTTAAAGAATTTTTATTCTTGATATCGTTTTATGCATTAACTGTATTGTAATAGAATAAAATAAAATTAACTAATTCATTGACTGACTTTTTGTTACACTGGAATTTGTTACGTATGATATTCGTTCTGACAACAGGTGAAATTTAAAGAACCGTTTCTGTAGGAAAATAATGAAAGGAAAGCGTTAGAGAAGAAATTTTCCAGAAGATTCATCAGGGAAAAGACGAATCCTTTCTTTCGGATACAAATATAAAGATATTAATCTTGTTTTTAATTAAATTATAAAACGTCGTAATATTTAATAAAAGAAAAATCAACCTCCTACTTTTTGTGTTCATGATATTTCCAGATTGGAGTCCCCCTAAGACTATTTCGTATACTCGGAAGAATTTTCATTTCTTATTTTACGTAATAGATTTCAGTACCAGACTATTTATAATGTAAATGAAGGTGGTTTGTTTTCAATTAGTTTATTTTAAACCATACTTAATTTTATTCAGATCACTTGAATGTAAAAAGGCACTTTAGTTACCGTTTCCTTGAAAACTATGTAATCAGTGAGGAATTTTTAAAAAAAAAAAGATATATGCACTGATGTCCAAAACTCTAACGTTACAATCATGAATTTTCTACTATTTTAAGAAATCTAGCTTTATCTTTCTTTAGACTTATATTACATATAAGGTGAGGAAAAGCAAGGACCATATCTTAATAAAACTTGAGTGATAAAAATAACTTTTATGACCGGTTTTTAGTGAAAAGCATTAAAACCTTTTTCATAGTAGAGCTTTGAATTTTGTGTTTAGACTTGTGCATCGTATTGTTCTAAAAATAAATTTGCGTTAATTTTGTTAAAATGAGTTTCCACAATCGTTTAAAACAGGGTGGGGGTTAAGTCAATCGCGATCGACTGGTGGACCACCAAGACATATTAGAGTGACCGCCTTTACTAAGATTTAAGACGTACATACTAAAAGAAACATATTTGTGGAACACCCATGCCAGCTAACTGGAGACTGGATAGACCACAACATCTTGAAAAAGTTAGAAGCAGCCCGTACCCTGGAAAAGTCTGCCCACGCCTGACCCACCCCATTTCAAATAATCTCAAAAGATTATTTGAGATAGAGAGCTGTTGGGTTGAATGAGGGGAAAATGTCTCAAGTAGAAATAGTCCAAAACCTAAATGTTTCTCGAATGGTGATATCGATACTGTGGAAACAATTTCAAACAACGCGTACTGGTAGAAGTCGTAGACGAGGTTGACCAAAAGTTGCAACACTTATCGATAGTTAACAATAAATTTACGTCGCACACAGACACATGTCCAGTTAAGAGTTTGCTCAGGACTTTGCTGCTGTCACTGGAAAGACAATTTACAGACGAACTGTTCGCATACTTTTAGCTGAAGGAAGGAAGGTTTGTTCTGGGTACCTTCCGTTCCGAACGAATGCGAGTACGTTACTGATCACGCCAAGACGATCGTCTTCACGTGACGTTGTTACAAGTTCATATAGATATCACACCGCCACATACTCCCCTGTCAGTGTTTCGGCGAATAGGCGAACGAACGATACCATATTCGTGGCGAGCATGTAAGCAGTTGCGTCACTTGGTGAGTTGCGTCATTCGTGCGTGACGGCTTGAGAATTGCGACATTTGTGTGACGGTTTTGAGAATTGCGTCATTTGTGTGAGATGGCTTGAGAATTGCGTCATTCGTGTGATGGTTTGGTTGTTTTTGCGGTGGATAGATGGCTCCACGACTGCGGCGCCGGAAGGGTGCGGTTCTTTGCATGGCCAGGGTCACAAATGAAGGAAGGAAGGTTCGTTCTGGGTACCTTCCGTTCAGGACGAATGCGAGTACGTTACTGATCACGCCAAGACGATCGTGTTCGCGTGATGTTGGTACAAATTTATACAGATATCACACCGCCACATAGCTGAGAAGACCCTTAATGCCCAACGGCCAATGGTATGTGTCTCTCTTAACACATAACAGAAAAGAGCTTGTCTTTTTTGGAGCCAAGAACATGTGTCTTGGGTACTATTGATTCTTGTCGAGTTTTTACTTGGAGAGAGCCTAGATTCGATACCATTCTTCTAACATAAGAGAATTCAATCGATTTGGTAGGTGTGGAATTCTTGTTTGTTATGTTAGACTGCCGTACACCACTACATATTTTTGACGCGGGTTCTGTTACTCCACCGCGATATCAAAATGAATTTCTTGAACCTCATGTGAGACTGCCCCGAGGATCAGGAGGTCAGATTTTATTTTTAAAGAGGATAATGTGAAGGCGAATAGAGCTAATTTTGTCCAAGACTTTCTTGAAGAAGAGGGTATTTGTCGGATAAAGTGACCAGCAAAACCTCCTGACCTAAATCCTATCAAGGATGTTTGGGATGCTTTAAAAAAAAAGTCATTGTTCGACGTCAATAATCTCCAAACACGCGCCAAACGTTGAAATATGCACTTACAGAAGAGTTGGGATTGTTGCCACAAGATGGAACTAACAACCTAATTTGCAGTATGATAGCTCGTTGTGAATCCTGTATAGAAGTAAGGGGTCGTCACATTTTTATTAAGCATTCATTCAGTTTTTTTAATTATTAAGCAGCATGTTTTGACAATTTTTATCCTAATTTGCTTAGTACAAGAAATAGCCATCATTAAGATACTTTTCTGTTAGCATAATTATTCCCAGAGTATGAGAAACGCATGTAAAGAAATTTATCACAAATAAAAAATTATATGCAAAGATATTGCATTTTTTGTATTTGTAACCTTAATTTTGGACACCTATCTACTTAGTCAAGAATTTGTGTAGACATGTTATATGAATACTCTTTGAGTTTTATAGTATAATACATTCAACTCTAACCAATGGTTTCTAAAAGCCTTCCTATAATACTTTTTAAATCAATACTTCAAATATTCAACAGTATTCGAATGTTCATATAGTAATAATCGTTAAACTAATTCCTCATTGTGTTTTTCATTCACTTCATTAAAATAAAGATCGCTTATTAGCATCGCACTTACCATGTGAAAGCAATAGAAGCAACACGAAAACTCTTAGCCATGGTTCACACAATTTTTAGCCATGGCCACGTAATTAGGACCAAGTCTAAATTTGTGTTCCCCTTTTCACACACACACACACACTTCCACAATGACAACGAGGGGAGGAGGACTTAAACATCAACAGATTTAACATTCACGGCTCCTTATACCTCTTTATTTAACCCATTATGATTTACTGCAGTTTTTTTAGTGCAATATTTTTTTTTCAGATCACTACATTGAAAATTTAGAAATATACATATAAACAAAATACTGAATTTTAGGAAATTTAATCCGTTAGAGCTAATGAATTAATTAAAGATATTCAACTGTAAAATTAATTACATACACTGTTCACTAAAAATAAATAGTCAAATCGTTTCCTAAGGTCTTCATTAACACACATACACAAAACACTTGCCTTTAGACATTAACTATTTTTTCGGGACAAAATTGCTAATCTTCGCAATCCGCTGAAAACGCAATTTCTGTTATAAAAAACTATACACCTTCCCTGCTCTAAAATACTTATGATAGAACTAGTGCTGCCATATATCTAGGAAGAGTGGATTTCAAGGAATATTCCTGCTAAGTATCGTCAGAGTATTCGTAAAAATGGCGTAATTTCAAACTGAGTGGTACTTATAAGTACCGTCAGTTAATAAAGGAATATACAGTGAGTTAAAAATTGTACCGATGGAAAAAATTGCTTGAAATTAAGTGTTGTATTATTTTATAAAAGAGAATAATTACTTTAGTTAAATATTATAACGTGCATTCAAACCTAAAAATTATTTTTTAAATCTCTTGTCATTTATTAATAATTTTTAGTCAATGCAATATATTCACTTGTATTCGAATATTCAGACATTCATTGTATTTACTGAACTGATTCCTCGTTGACTTTTTCAATCGGTTAATGAAGACAGATTACCTTTCTGTTTTCACTATCTTTTTGAGAAATGTCATTCCTCAGGATAAAGTTGGGATCAATTTTTTGTTTGTTTAAAGACTCACAATAGAATAGAGTGTGTATTATCTAAACCTATTGATTGAATCACCAGGAAAAAGATCCGACGGCTGATTAATGTATTTTATGTACTGGCACCAAAGGGAAAATTACCGTCTCATAATCAACTTTGTGTTTGGAAGAAAAGGATAAAAGATGAAAAATGCTCGAAGATCTCGGAAAATATACTCGACAACAGTTTATTCAATCTGATTTAACAAAAATGTAAAAATCTTACCTTCCCCCCTATTTTTTTTTAAATAAAATGAAATTTTAAAAAAACTTCGATATTTTTAATTTATTGATGAATTTATGGAGTAGTTGACATTGTAGAAAAGCTTTTTCGATTATTTTAAAAGCTTTTGAAGCTTCTAAAGTGATATCTTCTAAAGTGAAGCTTCTAAAGTATTTGGTATGCGAACGTAAGTTTAATAATTTAATTTAAGTTCAATACAAAGATAAATCTTTAGTTTTGCTATCTTCATTGTAACATTTTAAAAAGTTAGAAGTTGTTTTATATTTCATACAGACATTCTCAGTTGAAAAAAATACATCATATTTCATAAAACTTTCAGGAGCTTATTTAATTTAACTTCATAAATTTGATCAATTTCAACAAAACCTCTTCAGGTATTCCACCTCCAATGGATAAAATTACCCATTAAATTAAAGAAACTAAACTAGTTATGAATCAATTCATTGTCATAAAAATAAGTCATTTCATTTTTTTAAAAAAATGCAAACAACAGTAGCAATTTTTAGTATATTTTAAACAAAATAATAAGTCAAACTTACCAGTATAATGTTTAAAAGTGTGAGAACGGTAATTATTATTTGCATAACTATATTTAGAAGAATTGCCATCTGTTGAAGCTAGTTGTTACTATGACAGAAATGAGGCAGAATAAATTTAAAATTTAAAAATAAAATTTAATTCATGAATTAATATTTGAAAAAACTGTATTAACATCTCTTTCAATTGTCATCCTCTAGAAGTTTAAAAAAATTATTTGAACATGAATGGATGAATAGAAAGTATTTTATTAACGACTGAAAATTTGAACAAGATATATATATATATATATATATATATATATATATATATATATATATATATATATATATATATATATATATACAGTCCAGTCACATTAATGTGATCACCACGTACTTTCGACTTTGACGTTAAATAACCAATCACAGAAGGATGCTGGCATCGCAGTGCTATTGAGCGTATATAAAGAGTGTATGAGGGCTTCGGAAAACACTACAATCGTTGGCGTAATGCAAACATGTAAAGAGTTATCCGAAATCCAAAACGGCATAATTTTTGGCTTTCGGGAAAAGGTTGGAAGCATTTCCGAAACGGCTAAGTTTGTGGACTGTTCGTGTGACACCGTGGTTAAAGTATACCGTGCATGGCAAAATGGGATCGTCCAAAATCAATGACGGGGCAAATGTGGTGTACCACGGGCCATAGGTGATAGAGGTGACTGATGGCTGCAGAGGTGAGTTGGGGAGAATAGACGTGCTACCGTTAAGCAACATACCACCCAGATGAACCAAGGGGCTACCAACAGTGTCCTCCAAACTACTGTTCAGCGATCGTTGTTGCGCCTGGTTCATGCACCTATGCTGACTGCTTCTCATCAGCAACGAAGACTGGGATTTTCATACAGGTACCGCAACTGGGCATCCAATGAGAGGCGACAGGTAGAGTTTTCTGATTAATCACGCTTTATACTCCATCGGACGGGTGGTTGGTGGCAAATACGGCATGAAACGTCTAAAAGCAAACAACCTGCAACAATTGCTGGCAAGGTTCAGGCTGGAGGCGGGAGCATTATGGTCTGGGGAATGATTTCCTTAAATTTTCTGTGTTTATTCATCCTTGTGGAAAGCAC
Organism: Trichonephila clavipes; assembly: GCA_019973935.1. Lineage (NCBI taxonomy): Eukaryota > Metazoa > Arthropoda > Arachnida > Araneae > Nephilidae > Trichonephila > Trichonephila clavipes. The sequence goes on from BMAU01000607.1 coordinate 1,007,445, forward strand.
GATGGATCAATAGAAGTATGCATCTGTCCTTTCAGACCATGTCTACCCCTTTATGCGCATTGTTTTTCCTCAGGATGGTGGCATCTACCAGCAGGACATTGCGGAGTGTCATACAACTGACAGCGTACGTGCGTGGTTCAAACAGCACCAGGATCAGTTTATGGTTCTTCCGTGTCCAGAAAACTCACCTGACTTAAGCCCAATCAATAATCTATGGAACCCTCTCGATCGGGTTGTTCGCGTCATGGATCCTCACGCTCGTAATCTAGTGCAGCAATAGAGTCGGCATGGCTCAACATCCTAGTGAATACCTTGAGGATCCTAAATGACTATTTTCCCCTCTGCGAAAGATGGTTATTCTGGCTTTTTACAGTGGTCACATTAATATGACTGGACAGTATATATATATGTGTATATATATGTATATATATATATGTATATATATATGTATATATATATGTATATATATATGTATATATATATGTATATATATATATATATGTATATATATATGTATATATATATGTATATATATATATATACATATATGTATATATATATGTATATATATATATACATATATGTATATATATATGTATATATATTATATATATGTATATATATATTTTATATATGTATATATATGTATATATATATACATATATACCGGGTGGGCAAAAAGTCTGTAAAAATTTTAAAAATTCATAAAATCCGGAGAAATGAACGAAAAAAGAAACTGTTTGCAGGATCAGCATTAGTATGTCACGGGACTTTTTTTAAGCTAGAAAAAAATAATTCGAAAATCATCCGGTAGGTGGCGCTGATGTACGCAAATCAAAGAAACAATGCATACATAATGAACAGAAAACTTTCACAACTTTATTACACCACATGACCACCACCACAGGGAAGAAGACATTAAAGGCGAGTGACAAATCCAGCAACGGTAGAGTGCAACACGTCCGGATGTATGGAGGATACTTCTCTGCGGATCGCATCTTTCAGTTCCGACAGACTTGATGGACCGGATAGATACACGCGAGATTTCAAATATCCCCACAACCAGAAGTCTGCCGGTGTTAAATCTGGAGATCGAGGAGGCCATGGGTACCTACAGCGCCTGCTAACTATTCTGTCTTCCCCGAACGTCTGTATCAGGAATGCCTTAACCGGGTTAGCAGTGTGACTGGTTGCTCCATCCTGCATGAACGTGACATTCGCAATCTGACCTCGTTTAATTAAACGTGGCACGACAGTCTCCCGCAGAAGCGTTAGATAACGCTGAGCATTTACCTTTTCCGTTATCCATCCATTTACTGGGCACTGCGTTTCAAAGAAGAAGGGTCCTATGATAAACGAACCCGTGAAACCACACCCTGCTGTCCCTTTTGGGGAATGCAATGGCTTCTGTGTGTACTCACGGGGATTAGAGGGCGCCCAAATGGGACAGTTATGGTTGTTAACGTCACCATGAAGCAAGAAATGAGCTTCATCTGTCCACAAGATGTTAAAAACCCAGGTGGGATCCTGTACCATTTTAGAGAAGGCCCACTTCGCAAATGCTTCCCTCTGTGCGGTATCTGCTGGCATAAGTTCATGGCACGATTGCAATTTGTATGGGTACCGCTGGAGGATTCGACGAAGAATATTACGGACAGAGGATGGTGGTAAGCCCAATCGTTTGGCAGCTTCACGAGCACTGCTGGTCCCTGAAGCTGCTTCGGACGCAATCGCTTCCATTTCGACAGCAATGCAGGGTGCACGTGCTTCTTTCAAGCATGGTCGTCCGGCTCGTGCTCGATCCTCCAACTTTCCAGTTTCCTCAAAACGTTTAACAAACTTTAAGAGACCTGCAGGTGTTAAAGGGCCTTTACCACTCTTCACATTTTTCTGAACTCGGAATTTACGCAAGGCAATGGTCGCTGATTCCTCGTTCATGTAAAATAACTTCACCAACAAAGATTTATCCGGCGCACTGAGCATCCTTGTTCACATTCACTGTAAGTAATGGGGAAATGAATGTGGATTCATTGAGAGCAAAGGTTTTTATAGCCGTCTAATTTGCATATTTACACCACAGACACTTGTAACAGCGCCACCTACCGGATGATTTTCGAACTATTTTTTTCTAGCTTAAAAAATCCCGTGACATACTAATGCTGATCATGCAAACAGTTTTTTTTTCGTTCATTTCTCCGGATTTTATGAATTTTTAAAGTTTTTACGGACTTTTGCCCACCCGGTATATATATATATATATATATATATATATATATATATATATATATATATATATATATATATATATATATATATATATATATATATACATATAAATATATATATATATATACACTGGTGTGCAAAAATTAAGGACGAAGTCGAAAATAGCATATCAGCTGAACGAAGAGGCAGAGCGGACTGAAAGACCAATCAGGAGATTAAGTAAGGTGATGTACGGTAGCACATGCGCAGATATGCAGGTAGACGTAATGGGAGAGTGTCTGAGTAGTATAAAGCATGTTGTCGGTGTAAGATCAGTATTTCTGGCAAAGAGATTGCACGCCGTATAGCAGTTAAAATCACACCGAGTTGCTGCCTCAGCGAGAAATGGCGAATAATCAATCTGTTAGACGACATCTGGATGCTTTTTCCCGAGGTCGAATCATTGGGAAGTTGGAGGAAGGCCGCAGTGTGACAAGTGTGGCTGCAGAGTTCGGAATTGCTCACAGCATCGTTTCACGACTTTGGAGACAATTTCAAACTACAGGAACAGCTATCCGAGGGTTCAGTAGTGGTCGTCCACGAGGAACCACACCCGCAGATGACCGGTACATTGTCTTACAGGCCAGAAGAAACAGGCGGCAGACAGCGGGAGAAATCGCTAGACACACGACACAGGCGACTGGACGACCGATATCGCGTTTTACCGTGGCCAGAAGACTGCACGGTGGTGGTCTGTTTGCACGACGCCCTGTACGGTGTGTACCTTTAACGCCTGCCCATCGGAGAAGGCATTCTCTGTGGTGCCGGGAACACCGGAATTGGAGAGACAATGAATGGGGACGAGTACTCTTTACAGATGAGAGCAGATTCAGTTTGAGTAGCGATTCTCATCTGGAGAGAGCAGGGAAGCCGCAATCATCCCTCGAACATCATTGAAAGGGACAGGTATGGAGGTCGCGGTGTTCTCGTTTGGGGAGGCATCATGCTTGGTAGTCGTACAGACCTTCACATCTTCGAAGCAGGTTCAGTCAACGGGACCCGTTATTGTAACGAGATTCTTCTTCCATATGTGCGTCTTTTTAGAGGCGCTATGGGTCTGCAGTTCCTTTTCATGGACGACAATGCACCATGTCATCGCACAGTAGCTGCCGAACAGCTCTTAGAGAGTGAGGATATTGAACGTAGGGATTGGCCGGCACGATCTCCGGATCTCAATCCCATCGAGCATGTATGGGATTTTCTAGGCAGACGCTTGGCAGCTCGTACCTTACCACCAGTAACGATTCGGGAGCTTCGATTGGCGCTGCAAGACGAATGGGCAGCAATGCCTCAACAACTCATTGACACCCTCATTCTCAGCATGGGCAGACGCTGTGAAACCTGCCTAGCAGTCAGGGGAGATCATATCCCCTACTAAAGACCGGATGTTTCTTGCTGGACACCCATCACAGGGATGTTTCGGCCTTCAGTCGCATTGCGCTCCATGCTACTTTTTCAATCAAGCTTCTTTTTATCCCTCTGATTTCTCTTTTAGTAAGTGTTGCTTACATATTACACATGTCCGTACGTATTGGGGATCTTACGGTATTAAATGTGTTGATTTGGAAAGCTTTTGTACAAAGTTATATTGAAAAAACCGTCTCGTCCTTAATTTTTGCACACCAGTGTATATATATATATATATATATATATATATATAGGGTGAGAGTGAACTAATAGTAGGAATTGAATAAGTGAATATAATACGCCTAAAAGAACTGAATTAATTGAACGGGAATGGTGCAATACATAGAAAGATGTTGCATGAATGATAATCATAATACGATAGGTCTTAAGACATAAAAAACACTGATAAAACTGTAAATAAAAAATGTACAATAATGTCTCAACATTTATTGTATATAATAAGGCATCATACTTTTTGTGTTCCTATTTGTTTCACATGAAATTATTCCAGTGGCTTTTGAAACAGGAAAAGGATAGATTTAAAAGTAAGAGTTAACATTCATACAATAAAATACAAACGCCAGCAAATACGTATCTTACAACTGTTTTCTTCTTTTGTAAATGACTACAGAAATAATAAATAAATTCGTAATTTTGTAGGTCATAGGACATAAGTGTAAGGATATTACCAAATATTTAATGTATCTAAATATAAAAATACTTGAATATTTCCTTTCTTTGAAAAAATGCTTTTAATAGAGTTCTTCAAAATATTATGCAATAGAAAAAATCACGTCACACCATTTAGGGCAATTTTATATTTCCTCAACAAAACATTCTTCAAGGAATTGCAAAACCAAGGCATATATCCTGTGTGTATCAGTCCAACATCAAAATATTATTTCACTTCATTTCTAGTGCCCGTAAAATCCGGCATTATATTTCCCACCCCCGTCATTTCACTCTGATAATATAAAGTATTATAAAAGCATATTATCTTTCATATTTTGAATTTGATTCCCATTATTCCACAAACCTCTTATTCCATCATAAAATACCTGTGGGAATTCGGACAACCATTTTTCGAATCAAAACTTTCGAAGGAAGATCTCACTGTCCTATATAAATAAATCGCACTGTTGGCTCCTTTTTCTCACAATACCTAAGCATTTTAAGATTACCGTCATAAAATCTAGAGATCTTTTTTTTTTCTCGAATGAAATGGCTCGCTTAGTGAGATGGGAGGAATGGAATGATTTCGATGGAAAAATTGTTCCAAATACTGACTTTGATGGACCATGGAAAGATTTCTTCTTTTTTTATTTCTTGCATTAAGTGTGCTTAGCACGAATTTTGTAAAAACGTTCGATTTTTTAGAATTAAGAAACCCTGTTGAAAATCTGTGTATTTTTTTTAAAAAAAGAGTTAAACAATAACATTCTTTGAGTATGGAAGATTGTTTTTTACGTAGCATTACTGGAATGTTCGCTTTAAGGTTATATGCGTTAAAAGAATTGATCAAATTAAACAATGAAGGTTTTGATGTCACAGAATTTAAAAAGTTGGTACCAGATTTTTTTTAAAAAACATTGTGCATTACTATAGTTTTTTTTCAGTTTCTTAAACATTTTTCACTTGTGACACTTTTAATCCGTACAATTTTTTTTGCAAATCCATGAGTTAAGATGTTTAAAACATAAATATAGAAATCATTTTTTCACTAATTTGATTCTAATCATGAAAAACTTCATTTAAAAATAATTTTGTAGTGTACATGCGAATATTTTACCATTCACTAAAAACAAATTTATTCCAAAAAGATATTAGAATTTCTTCACTAAAAATTCAGTGACTCTGAAATTAGGCTTTGCAAACTCAAGCAGAGTCATGAGACTCTTATCTTTCAGTAGAAATCACCTCCCACCACACGTAGTCTATAATGTATTCATTTTAATTACTTTAAATTCTTATTTCCTAACAACAATTCATAAATTTAAGTTTACGTATAAAATTATTTTTTTCTTTTACTTCTTAGGCTTACATATGTGTAGATGAATTTTCCACAAATGTACATGGAACTTTAAGAATAATAATTTTTGTTTATTTATTGATTTTTTTAAAATGAATAATCGGTTTTAATTTATCGATGCACAAAAAGATTTGATATATCACTGCATGTAAGCAAACAAAGAATTTAATGTTGCAATTAAAAGTTATAATAAATAATCATATTGACTTGATTATTAACCCTTTCGAGGGCCTTGGGAAAAGACTACTTTTCATCTACAAGATCTTACAAAATACACCTGTGAGAAGCGCAAAACCCATTATAATATATCAGCCATACTATTTGTTGCACGTTTGAAAGTCCCAAAACAAAGGCGTCATCTTGTGGTTATTTAATTCTGATAATAAATATTAATTCTTATCCTGATAAAAATTATTAAGTATTTTGTGAGTGGCAACAGCTTTGTTTTGTTTACTAAAGTATAAATAAATGAATTGAACGAGTCAAAGGCGCTGTTGTTTTAATTTCTTTATTTAATTTCTGTTTAATGTTTAATTACTTAACACTATTATAACAATGAGGAGACTAATGCCCGCTTCAGTTTTGTGCTATTGCACATAATCCGACGGTTATGTCTGTAAATCGGACAGAAAAGATGGTACTAAAGAAGAAGGACCTTGTCCAAAAGCTGTCGTTGAATATAACGATATCATGGGAGAGGATGATCGCTTCTATCATAGAAAAGAAAGATAACGAATAAGATCTGTAAAATGATGGTATCTCGTATCTTTCATTTTCTTATTGACCTTACCATCATAAATAGTTTCATACTGTGGCAAGTGAACAAAAGAAATAAAACTTTAGACCAGCTAACATCCCGTAGAGCATTAGCTCGTCAGCTAATAGACGGATATTTCTGAAGAAAAAGGACGTCCTGCTAGATTTTCAAGGGAAAAAGTGTAAGGTTCTGGATGATGTGCACTTAACCAGTGTGGAAAATCATACACCAAATATGGTTTACAACTCTATAGACGATGTAGGAAATGTAGCAGAAAGGGACAAGAAAAGAGGACCCGCTACATGTGTGCAGAATGTGATGCCCCTTGTGCATTACAATATGCTTCTAATCTTTTCGTGGCAAATAATCACCATTAAATTTAATTTTCTTTATAATGGTGAATTGGTCCTTGGGACGTATTGTTCCTACCCTTAAAATTTAAATGTAAACAAAAAATTCGGCTAAGAAATGCATGTTCTTAAATACTATTGTTTAATTGTTAATTAGACGTATAAAAACTGAGAGAAATGCAAAGGAGTAATAAACGGCAAATGAAAGGGTTAAATGTGATTGCGGTAGTCCAGTAGGCATAGTCACGAGCTCTCGTGACCGGAGTATCATGAGTTCGAACCCAGTGCCACAGAAAACCTGCCATGTTGACCGACTGATGCGCATTTAATATGTTTTGGCTCAGAGTTTATTTTTTGGCGTAACAAGGAAGACAACTCAGACTTCGTCGTTAATAAACTCTTTCACTACATTAAATACTTTAGCTAAACGCATATTTGTTATGCATATTATAGAATTTTCATCGTATAGTATTTCTCTCTTTAGCAATTTAATGTAACGTCTTTTAAATAGTTAAGAAATTATAAGTTTAGTAATAAAATTTACTTTAACTCAGCACAAAACAGTTGTTTATTATCATCGAACGATCTGACATATGTCACATCTTTTCCAGAAGATTGTTGACCACCAAAAAACTATAATAATAAAATAATCGGATGTTAAGTCCTTCCCTAGAAAGTCTGATGCCTCTGAGAACGTGGTTCGGTGAAGGTAGATGGTCATAGCATTTCTTACAAGTGCAGTGGAATTTTCTGCCACTATATTATAGGAAAGACATTTCAAGAGGCTACTTGTTAGTCTAGCCAGAGTAGTCTGATAGCCATGGTCACATTTGATTTCCATCAGAGAACCAGGGGATGCTCCTGTGTACCATTGGTGCGTAAGTGGAATACGCCATATTAAAGTTAGTTTATACATCTTACATTAGGTACAGTTCCTGATAAATGAGCAAAGTGCCGGTAGCCATTTCAGTTTCACTACCCTCCTTGGTCAGTCTATCAGTGATCTGATTACCTCCTATGTTAACATGGGGTGGTATCCATTGCGGGTCTGAGAGATCTTCCTCACTTTGAGAAGAAATGAAACATTTGTTTCATCGTTTGCGAAGAGCCAGACATTAAGATGTAGTGCGCTGCGGCTTTCCGATAAAATCAATGGTTCCTCAATATCGCAATCATAAGACATGACAGCATCAAGCCATTACATTAATCTCAATTATCTCTCTTCTGGAGACAGAGCAACTGTCCAACTAAAGTAAATTAAACTGAACTAAATAACTCTATTGTACACAATATAAAAAAATACAGAAGCGAATAGAAAAATGTATAGTCATTAATCAGTAGCGCACACAGGAACTTTTCAAGGGGGGTCTGGGGTCAGAAGTTTACCGTTCTTGTATCATGCTTCTTTTGATTTTGTCGATTTTCGGGTACAAAACACAGTAAAAAACTAATTTTTGAATAAATAATTAGCATTAATTAATAAATTTAATCATTAATAACAAATACTTAATTTAATTTTACGGACTATATATTTAGAATTAAAACCAATCGGGAAAAAATCAAGGGCTTTCGGGGGGGGGGGTTCGGACCTTCAGGATCCCCTCCCCTTGTGTGCGCCACTGTCAGTAATTAATTCAAATGAAATACCACAATTAAGGTTTTTATTTTTTTGAATTCTTGGCAAACAAAACTAATTCAAGAAATATTTTCATGTGGTTTATCAATTGTACACATTGATGTAAAAACAGAACAAAAATCATAAAAATTCTTTAATATTAAATTTATCACCGCTAATTAAAAACTTTTTATTCCAGGTATAAAAAATTAAACAGATTTAAATCCAAAAATTTTCATGCTCTATTTATGGAGTTTAAAAAAATGAAAGTTTGAAAATATAGCAGTGATGTAACAAAAATGTTTAAAAAATTAGGCATTGTTTTTTTCCCTAAAAAAATCAATTGATTGTTTTATAAATATCATCTTTAATAATCCGCTGTTACTAAATTATTGAAACTTGTAAAATCCTGCTTAACATTCTCATAAATAAATTTGAAACTACTGATATAATTACGCATTACGTATATATGAGTGTATTATATCGTAAGTATTGTTTATTGTGTGTGCATGATTTTATGGAACATTTAGTTCATTCTATTGTGATTTATTTCGTTATAGTCAGGAACTACATTTTCATTCTCCAATAAACTGTTTACACTGAAATTCGATTTATTTTCAACTTATTTCTATTGAAAAAAAATTTCTTAAATCAGCCTAAAAATGTCAGAAGGTAGTACAAATATGTAACCCTTTCTTGTATTTTTCACAAAACTCCATTGTATGGAAACCCAATTTAGATATATCGATGAACAATAGGCACTAGATCAATGATATTATAAAATATCTCTAACGCATTTATATTATTCACTAAACAATATTTTATGATGTCTCAGGCAGATAAATTTGGGGTAAAAAAAGAAAAAATGTATATGTAGCTTTCAGAATAATAAACTTTACTTTACCCCCTTTTTTTTGTAATTCTTCTATTCAAAACTCCTTTCATTATAAATAAATTTAATTTTCGAAGAAATTTAAATGAATGGCATGTACACCCCGATTGAATGAAATTCTCAAAGCCAAGATATGTATGTAAGAATATCAAGATGTACACACACACACACACAGAAAAATACTGTAGAGTAATGAAACTCTTCGCCAATGTATTTTTCTAGCATATTTACTTGATTAAAATTTCAAAATCACAGATTAATGTAAGCGCAAGAAGAATCATTTCAAATGTGAAATGATGGTACGTTAATAACCTGAATAACCGCCAGAATTTTTAATGCAAACATGCAAAAGAGTGCATGCATTCTGTCCTATATGTGCTGGATATTTGTTTGTGGGATGTAATTATAGGCCTGTTGTACTTTGTCGGTTAAGACAGAATACTGGTCGGCATCAATAATACTGGTTGTGGATGACACTAAATTTCTCCAATGATGACCCATTTGTACTTTACTAAAGAAATATCGGGTGATCTAGCAGGGCCAAGGCAACACGTCAACACTTTGCAGAGTATGTTGGGTTATAATAGTGGTATAAGGTGCATGCAATCATGTTGGAAAATACACGCAACTGATTGAATAATTGTAAAATAGAAAAAATATTAATTATACTCTATTTTAATGTTCCTTGTAGGTTAGCCGCACGATCGTAACGGTTGGGCGTTACTTGAGTTACTGCAGCTGTAAAGGTAAGTACTTACCATGCGAATTTTCTTTTATGTTTCGATGATTTTGATGAAAGCCTACATAAGAATGAAATATATAGTTATATAATTAATACCAAATTTTCATTGGGTTCACCATGGATGAGTCTCTTTTTTTTCCCTTTCTCTCGCTCTTTTTTGCAATTAATTTTATTTTTCATACATTTGTTGAGGAGTATGGCAATTTTATCCTCTCCACAGATATCTGCATCCATATCTCTCCCCCCCTAAAAAAAAATCTGGATTTTCATGGTGGGAGTTAGTATGGTGTGGTTTAAATATTTTATTTCTTTTAAAATAATGAAATTTTCTGACACATTTTACTATTTTTCATGGAATACTGTGTGCTCTTTTAACCAAAACCTTTTTCAGGTGTCTAAAAAGAGAAAAGTTCTCACACAAGAACTTTTACAATTGATGATTAATTGATGAATCAGAACTTAGTGATGTCTCGGATGATGGCAATGCTGCGAACAAAACATTTGAATGGCGTATACTGGAAGGAGAATCAAGTTCAGATGAGAGCGATGAAGAATGGAAATATTTGAAAATATAAATATTTCAAATATGGAAATATTTCAAATATGGAAATATTTCAAACATGGAAATATTTGAAAATGGAAATATCTCAAATATGGAAATATTTGAAATGGAAAGACAATTTTGGATCATTCTTTACCATGAAAGTCTCTTGAACACATTCATTTCATTGATTTAGCTTTTGCAAATTCTTGGCTTCTGTGCAAACAAGATGCAATATCAAATAAAATTCCTCCAAAAATCAAAATGGATCGCTTAAAATTTAAGTTAGAGCTAGTTGAAGCGTCAGCAGCCTCTCCACCTACAAACAAAAGTATTTTAACTGATGATGAAAATAACAAAGTTGTAATTCCACTAGCAAAAAGATCGAAGTGTTATAATTCACCTTCTATATATGTCATGGATTTTATCCTGGCCATTCCAGGATAAAAGGCTTGACATGTATAGCCATTTTCGATGTGTTACAGACATTTCATGCCTGCTCTCTCGGGCGAGACCATCTTATCTCATTCCCACAGACATTCACTTACGACGGTACCTGTTGAAAAAAGATATTAACATCGGAATTCAAGCAATTTAAATGCTGGATGATACTCGTTGTCGTTCTCCACCATACCTCGACCATTAAGATGCTGAGTAAAGCTTCGGCTATCACTTAATATCAAAATATCTGAATTGTCACTCTCAATAATACAAAAAATCAAAGTTTCATCAATAGCTACAAGTTCTGCCTTAAAAATTAAGCAGTAGCCAGGTTTCTTACACAGATCCTAGTGTAAGATCCTCCGTTTTGATGAAAAGTTCTACCCGAGATAACTCTTTCACCCATGTGCTACCGTCAGTATAGATCTGTAAATCATCACACGGTATTTTATGAATAGTCTTCAATATAATCTGGATGTTGTGCATCCTTGTTAGTGAACGAGAACAATTCTTTCTTAAAAAAGACTCGTTCATAAAACAATCACTCGTTTAAGATGTATAAACACGCCTACCAAATTTCGTTTACCTAGCACAGCTCGTTTTTAGTGTTCGGATTTTTTTCCATGAGTGTATATTAAAGCAAGTACTAACAAATTAGTACGTAAGGTAACGTTTCTCAAACTGTGGGCATATCCCCTTGAGGGGTGGGACAACTCTACGAGGGGGGCGTGAGTATTTTTAAAAGTCGAAAACAGAAGATTATTTTTTTAAAAAATTATTAATTTACTGAAAGTATATAAACAAAGAAAATACATTCCGACATAATAAAAAATAAAATATACACATTTACACTAATATATTACACTTATAAGTGTATCAGTGCTACACAATGGATTCGATGATTAATTTAACAATACTGAAATAAGAACAAGTTTAATAATAACCTGTGACCCCATGGGATTGTCACATATAAAATTATGTACAAAATTCAATACTTCTTTTCATAATTCTTACGGTTTATAATTAATCCCTTAACTGCCGGTTAAAAGTTACGCGATTCGCTTCCCTTCGCCAACCCTTTTCCACGTAGGCGTGCGTATGGGATGTTTTGGGATGGAATAAAGAATCAAATAATCTGAAATAAGTATATCCTTTGTAAACATTGTTAAGGTTCTTTTGTTGCATTCCAAAGCTTTCGGTATAATTTTAGGATAGCAGTGCACAAAAAAAGATGGTACTTCGGAAAGAGACTGAGCGAAACGTTTATATACTCCGGTGGTACTTCAGAGATTTAAGTCGTATCATAGTTTTAGCATCAAAGTGTAGTTGTGTGTGTGATTGAATTCCTTACATTGTTATTGTATGAGGAGGGCGCGATGAAAATTATGATTAGATATCAGGTCGCTAATAGTGAAACTTTGAGAAGCACTGACATAAGGTATAGCATCATCAGTCAGCGAGTGCCGAAGACAGTAATAAGGAAGTGGAGAAGGAGAAAAAATATTAACTTACGTGAGAAATATTTTAGATCGTGCTATGAGCAATCTAGTAGAGAGGACGCAAATCCCAATCCAGCATTGAGCCCAGTATGTAAACAACTTGTCCAAGTTTAGAAGTGAAGATCAGGGCTCACCATTTTTTTAAAGGATCATTTGGCGGAAATATTTGTCAAGAAATTTCTATTTTATTCTAATTTTATTTCTATTTTTGTTGGAAAATACGACTCTTTTTGCGTCTAATGCAGTATAAATTTTTTGTTAACTAAATCGGAAGTATTTTATCAACCCAAGATATGATTACAGAGGTTTTTACTTTGTCTCAATTTCTCAAAAGTGTACATTTCAAAACACACACACACACAAAAACATTTTTTGGAAAACTATCGCTTGGAAGTTTTGCTTACTTTAAATAAATAATTTAATGGATGAAGGTCAAAAATTTAGTAAAACAATTTTACAGTTACATGAATTTTACTCTTTTCAGTTGTTACGTAAATTTCTTAAAAAAATTTTTAAGTGAAGTCTCTTATTAAAATAATAATAATGAAACAATAACTGTACATTAAAATTGTTAACCAGTTTAAAAAAATGTTGCTTTCGTTTGGTCACCTTTAACATTACGGAGAAAAGGAAAATGTAGTGTGAAATGAACTCTTTTCCCCTCAAAGTACAAGTATTCCTCTTTTTTGTTCAGTATTTTTGAGCAGAACATCAGAATTTCTTCATGAAAGTATAGAAGAAGACAAAAACACAAAAGAATGGAAAACAGTACAGATTCAAAATGTAATAATAATAAAGAGTAAAATATACATTTGAATATTAAAAACATTTCTTTCTTGTATCTAAACATCTAGTGACCTCGGTAGCCCTGAACTCATGGTCACGAACTCTTGACCAGTGTTTTTTCTGTCGAGTCTTGGGATAGAGTACAGGTTCCAATAAAGACTCATTTTGTAGAGGAAATGATGCTCATTACACCTGTTAGGTGGAGAGCAAGTCCTGACGCTGATGTTGTGAGAAAGTTTGGAGAGTGGGTGCTTGATCAGTAGTCGTCCTCGACACTGAACCGTAGTTCAGAATTACGAGGTCCGTTGTCAGTAGTGTCGTGTTTCTGCAGAGTGTAGTGTTAATAAATTTGGTTCTCAAACTGTGGTCCGCGGACCCCAGGGGACTCCAGTACTTTTCTAGGGATCTGTGATGGTCTGTTATGTAATGTTAAGATTTCCTTCTTTTGTGGATTCTGAAAGGCCTAATGGAAAAATTGAGAATAATGGGCCATCCTAAATTAGATTAGATTAATCACTAAATTAATTACTGGGCTAGATTACTAATACAGAGACAAGAACATTTTCCTTATTTTTTGTCATGGGTCTGAGTATTCGTATTCTACCTTTACAGACCTAGTATATTCCCCAGGAGCTGGCATCACTTTTTAATGCGGCACCATATAGGCGATACCAATTACCGCAAGTAATTTTGACGCCCAGTTTCTACCCCAGAGGTGGTACCTGAGCTCTGTCAATGCGAAATTTGTGCTTGAGAATTTAATTTTGCCAAGAGAATCCAAGCCAAACGGACACTCAAGGGATCTTTTTCATGCCATGTAAACATACGAAATGGCCGCTGTCGATTTTCTGCATCAGGAAAATCCACCGACTGGGGCCGGGGTCGATTGATTGATTGAGTATTAACGTACACGAGCGCTTTTGGTGACGGACCACGTAATTTTGAACCATGGTCAAGTGACATGGACGACACCTGAGCTGGCACCCCCTCTTCTAACTACCACACCACACCAACAGGAGGACGTTTCAGCTTTCGACAGATTTAACGTGCATCGCTGCCCTTCACGGCGAGTCTTTAGTGGTACTGGGCTCGAACTCGTGACAAGGCAACCCACTATTCGATACCTATTCCACTCGGCTACCGCGGCTACAGGGCCGGGGTCGAACCCACAACCTTAGTTATAGAAGGTCAGCGAAAGCCAACTACATCACTCAGCTGGCTTATTTACTTATCTTAAATTTGTATTTTGTATTTCAAAATGAGATGTATTTACTGTTTCCTTTAAGTAAAAAAAAGTATTAGGGACATCTGTATAAAGTAGCAGAGGCAATCTTAGGATTATTGATGAACCTTTGATTCACTCAGCCATGTGTTGGGAGTTAGGGAGGGGTGTTCAAAATCTAGGGGTCCGCGGTGTCAGGCTGATACATTAAGGGGGACGACGGTGATCGAAAGATTAAGAATCGCTGATCTGTCTAGTAATTATTATAGTTGTTATAAATTGAAAATTAAGAGAACTTTGTACCCCAAAAATGACGGACCTATCGCTTTTTTATTTTTATTTAATCTTATTCTTTGTATTATTATCTTTTGATTGATATATCATTTGTGCAAGTCGGAAAGTTAGAAGTTGAAGAAAACCTCATTTGAAAACAAATTAGGCAATTCGGCCACGCACCCTTTAAAAAAAAAAAGCTAAAAAAATCGTTATGATGAAAAAAAATCTATTTTGAAAAGAGAAATAATAACTATGAAAAAGAATGTGTAATATATAAAGCAAAATATTTCCGAGGCAATACAATAATGTCATTTTTCTTCCTTGTGAAATGTGTGCATGTAAAATATTTGAATTAAGGTATTTTATACTAATAATTTCATAATTTCAGTTCTTATTCTTGATATGTTTTTCATAAAAATGTAATACTTCAATATTATATGAAGAAAAAATCTAAACTTTCGATCGTGAAAGAAAAAAACTTTTTTAAACATTTTTCTTGAATTTTCTTGTGTGTTTGTGTGCAATTAATACCTTCTTAAAATTGATCATTTATAAAAATGTATGGGTTGAAAAAATACGAAGATGCAATTATTTTCAAGATAAAAATATAACTAATATCTTAAAGTTGTATTTTAAGTTTATTTAAGCTTATAATTTTTTTCAGAATTATAAACTTTAAAGTGGTTTTTCTCAGTTTGTGTTTTTTGAAACATTAGTCCATTCAAAATGCTACTCCTGTTACCACTATTTACCAATAACTTTCATTTTTTGCTGTGTGTTGCATATAAAGCATGTAACAAAATTTGGGATCCATTTTGCTGTAAACTTAATACTTTAAAAATAAATAAATTAAAATGTAAGAGATATTGGCTTTTTCGTTGATTTTTAGCATGCTTATCAACATTTTACTTTTTTCTCAAAAACGAATTAAGTTATTGTAAAATCGATCCCTAAAGTTGTTTATTACATCTATAAGAATATTACAAAAAAAATCTCCGGTTAAAAATTTAATAATTACAGAAGGAGTAGGATTTTAAAATTTTCCAAATTTTCTTCAAAAAATTTAATTTTTTAAGATTGTGTGAATAATATGTGAAAAATTTCCTCTCGCGTATCATTTTCTGAAATAGAAACACTATATAAAATGTTAAAATATAATTTTTAAATACATAACGAAAGAAAGTAGCTCAAAGGGTACCAAGTCCTCTTAAGTACAACATTCGTTATTACAAACAAGTAACATTTGTTATTATATATATTAAGCGGAATAGTTTTCATAAATTCATCGAGTTTTCCACAAAAATCTCAAAAATGTAGCAGCCTGCTTTTTTCAGCTCTTCTTTCTTAAAACGTTAAGCGTTGAAAAATGTTATGACTCACAATAATCGGATGTAATAAACTTTAATAAGATTCAGAGTAACACACGATTGAGTTGCTTAGGTGAATGCTCATAAACCATAGAGAATGAATCAACTGTAGTTAGCCGTTTTGACCACGGTTTATTAGCTAAGATAAGTAGTTAAATATGATTATGGTGTGCTAACCATTTACATAACATTATTTCATAGCGTTATGTAAATAGCTTTCTTAGTATGCCCTGACTTTACTGAACCGTTCAACCTTTTATCTACCGCATTATGATTAATTGCAAATCTTTTCATGCAATCCTTTTTTCCTTTTCTTGAATCTCTGAATCGAAAATTAAGGGATATACATAAATAAAATACTCAACTTTGGGAAATTTAATTTGTTAGAACTAATTAATTAAATTGGTACTTTAAAGTACCGTCAGTCCACAAAGGTCTCAAATGTTCTAATAACACGAAGAGACCGAATGGTTTTTTTAACGCAGATTTTACTCTTAAAAAGTCTAAATAACTAGAGAACACTAATATTTTACAGTACAAAATACTTATTTTAATAGATTATTAAAATTTTAAAATTTGTTTATATATATTACTTTTTTATGATATTGAAAGAAACAGTTTTTTTATTATACACAACGTTGCGGATTTTGAGTGAGGTTTCGATCAAATGTTTTTTGCACTGCATCCCGTAAGAAATGCTGCATTTTCTTAACATGTGCACCTTGAGTTCAGTCTCTTGATCGTCATCCTAAGAATCTAACGAAAATTCAAGCAGATAATTTTACTTCTTCATCTGAAAAATCATCTATTAGTACGTCATTAACTTAAAATAGTAGGTTCTTATATAAACTGTTCACTAAAAAAGGAAATAATAATAATAAAATAATAGAAAATCTCCTATTATTGTCCTCCCATTTTCCAAAAAAGAAATAAAAAGTTTTCGAAATAAGAATAGATATTTCATTTAATTGTGTTGGAAAAACATACAAAAAAAAATAAGACAATAATATAAAAGCAAAATGAAAAAAGTTTTGCTTAAAAATATAACATTAATGATTTTGGAATAAATTCTTGTTCCAAAATGACAATCAAGATTATTCGTAAACTAATTATATAATCACGTAGACAAATAGTTTTCTAAAATGTCAGCAACTTTTGACATTAATTATTTTTTTGGAATAAAAATGACAATCTTCGCAATCCGGACAAAATGTCAGCAACTTTTGTTATAAAACTATTCCCCTTTCCCGCTAAAATACTCATCATAGAACCCTTGCTGCCATATATCTTGAAAGAGTGAATTTAAAAGAATATTTCTGCAAAGCATCGTCAAAGTATTCGTAAAAATGGTTATTCTATGTAATTTTAAAGTGAGTGATACTTATATGTACCATCGGTAGATAAAGGGTTAAATGAGTTCTGTGTTTAATGTTCACATTAAATTAAAGATGAATTATATTATAATAAACAACGGTCCCTCTACATGCCGGGTCTTCATCGGCACAAGGCTCGAACTCATGGCATGCCGGCCAACAGTCCGTAACTTTGACCACTAGACTACCGCGTCTACATATCAAAGTCAAAAATTTAGGAAATAATTTCATAAGATTCTCGAAAGTCTACAAACTCAAAAAACTGGAACAAAAAATAAACATGCCTTACTAGATGAGTGAAAATGCTTATCAACAAACATTGCATTCTAAAGCAACACGGGAACTCTTGATGATGGTCCTCATAATTTTGAACATTGGTGCAATAATGAGGATGTCATTGGAGCTGATGCCACACACACACACATTCTCCTAATTTCCACACCAAACCAGCGTGAGGACCAGCGTCACAACGAATTTAACGTGTATCAAACGTTCTATACAGTGGGTCTTATGTGGCATCAGGACTCGAACTTTCAACTCAACATCGGCCACGAGTTTATGACCATGACCACTAGGCTACCGTGGCTAGGAATGACTAGCTAAGTATAATGATACGTTGATGGGGGTTTGTAGATATTAAACTATCGATCTCAAACAGCAAAACAGTTTTTGAAGAGCGATGAAATTTATTGCAGATAGACAATCCACAAAGTACAGGATACTATAGCAAAAATCACAAAATAAATCCAAGCAGGTCTTCTCACCTTCTTTAGTTCTCAGACACTGATAGTTATGTCTGAGAACTCTTTGTATTTTTAGACACTTTAATACAAATGCATAATGATAAAGATTATTTGCAAGCACTCGTTCGATCATAGCAACTGAACTTTTCAATAACTGAAGTAAAACTGAAACAGTTTCTGCGATCGACTGCTATTTATAACCTGCACGGCTGCGTTCTGGAAAAATCCGCATCTTCATAAATTGTGATGCATACATATTTCTACAGCAATTTACAGAAGCATCCATGTGATAGCCAAGTAACCAAATTCGAAAATTATGCCAACTAGGTGGTATTGCCAATATTTCGTCAAGTTTCCATTGAAACGCCATTATAATGTAAGGGATGACGTTGCTTGCGAATATTACAATTTTAGCATAAAATAAATACAACAGAAAATAATATTAATGTATTACATATCCCGATATAAATTATTTACACTGTTTTAAGCATTCATTACACAAATTTGGTAACAATATGTGTGGAATAATTAACTCACTAATAACTAAAATAGCTATAAGCAAAACTTTCAAAATAGAAGGGAAAAAAATAAACAGGTAAAAATATTAGAATACTTTTTGCTAAAAGCAATCTTTTAGCAAAAAATAAATAAATAAATAATCACACATCCATGTGTTTATTTTATTGCCTATTTCGAAAAACACATAAGTCTAAATTTAAAAAGATAAACAAATTTCATAAGATTAAATTTAGATCAATTATTCAAAACAGATGTTGATGGAAGAGCGTTTTTCTAATATATGAATTTATATTTATAAATATCCTTAAAAAAACTTCCTTAGCTTAACACTTAAAAATACTAGTTCAAATATTTATAGCAATGTTTTAAGCTATAAATTTTTGAATTCTTGTTCTTCAGAGGAGCAGTCGTTTCCCCCTCCAAATGCCTCAATAAACAATGGAATCAATACGTCAACTTCGGTCGAATTATAAATATAGATAAAGAAAAAGTGTGAATAACATAATTCAAATTAAAAAAGTTAAAAATGGAAAAAGCGTCTTTTTTAAATTGCTACAATGAAACTTTTAATTGCGATCTAAATTTATATCACCAAAAAGCTTACTTATGAGTCAGACTTTTCTATCTTTATCTCAATTCATGAACCCTGGTGAAATCATTTGTTTACCATTCCTGAAAACTATTAACCATAAAGAGGAAAAAGCGTTTAAACAAGCATCTGTATTGAGAACAGTAGAAACTAGAATGGAATTCGGACCAATTGATGGCACCAGGTCTTTAAAGTGAAGTGAAGCGAAGAATCTTTCATTCATAAAAAGTAAATGAGAACTGGTGAAAATATACAATCAGATGGATTCCAGCGGCTGCCTGTTTTCATTTTAAACAACAATAATAATAAAAAAAAGACCGAGTTTTTTTTTTACCAATTCTTCTCTTCACTTGTCTTTGGGGAACATTTTGATTCTACATTTATTCTTCCTAATGAGTCGTAACAACAAAAAGGTTTCGCTTGAAGAAGAACCGGATGCATAACCATTTGCATGAGTGTCAAAAGCGAAGATGATTTCAGTTATTTCGGGGAACATATTTTTTCTCTCTTCTTTTTTACTACCCTCTAGCGTGCGACAGGATTTAGAATAACTTTGATTGAAAGAACTTTTTTTGTTCCACAGCTGAATGATCGTTTGATTCATTAAAGTGGCACAGTTAAGCAAGTATAAGTGTTTTTTTTTTGTTCTGTTCTGTGTAAGATTCCATGAAGTATTGTGCTTAATAAACTTAAAAAATTCAGTAACTGATGCATATAGATATACATCTAAAGAACAAAAAGAAAAAAAATAGGCCAACTTTTATTTTTGACAGCTCGAGATAAGCAGACCGTTATGTCTGAATTTATATTTGCTAGTTATTTAAATCATTATTGCTTTATTTAAAAAAAGAAGAAAATTACTTCGAAATTTTTTTATTGTTAAAAATTGAAAATACTAAATAAGCTATTTATATTTACTTTGAGTATGATCGTTTAATGTTCCTTTCTTCAGTTATTAAGTAGATTTGCATATGACATATATTTTTTTTTTATTCCATAGCCTAGAAAATTAGAACTCAATGTAAATTGATATGTGAAGAGACTTGTCAAAAATAATTTTTTTTATTGATTCTGAATAGAGTAAAAGTGAGTGAATAAACATAAAGCTAATTAACATATAATATTTTGACCATAGCATAATCACTTGATCGTCATACTGCCCAACCACCAAGAGATTATGCATGGAATACTATTTCTTTTGATAACCAACCTTCTTTAGTTCTCATCCATGATACCCTTATAGCACGATGGCACATAAATAAGATTTTACACCTCGTGTCGTTGCCGTTCCTTTCATCGACCTCTGGAATTATATTTCAACAGGATAATGTCCGAGCGCACACATCTTGTCCATCTACTCTGCTTTTTTAACACTTCGATTGTCCACGTGATCACCTAATCATAACCCAATAGAACAAGTTTGGAGTCTGATGAAAAAGTATTTTAACCATACCTGTATCACGCCGATCTTATTGTGAAATCGGAACGTGCAGGGCATGCAATCGTATTGGAAGACATATGCCAACTCTAAGAGCCCAGTCGAATAGTAACTTGAATCAATGTCAGAAATTGGCAAAAATGTTATTGATTTTTTTCTTTCTTTTCCCCCTTTTGGGTGTATTTCCTATGATATTATTCAGAATTATTTTTCAGTTACCGTTTTCATGTCATTCGGATAACCCCTTCTTATTGCGTTGCTTTTTTTTAGAATGTATAATTTTATTCATATACATTTCCCCCCTTGCAACTAAGTTATATAGTCAAATATAATGGAAGGCTGGTTGGTCTTAATACACTATGTTTACTCCTACAATCTTAGTTTCTAAGGCTATGTGTTATCTATTATACTACTGAGGCTATTTTATTTTTGACCTGTACTGCCTCGTTATACTTCTACTTTTTGCTTTGCCTTATTAGATTTATAGAAATTTTGAACATGATTATTGACTATGTATATATATCAATAAACAACAAAATGCTAGATATTACAAGAAAATAATGAAAAACAAGTAATATAAAAAAATTTAAGTCAATTTCTACTTATAGATCAACCAGGAAAGATTTTGTTTTAGCTACTTTTGATTAAATAGTTACAGTTAATATAAACATGTATATACATATGACAGAATCACAACATTAAGTGGTAATTAATTTTTATTAATTATTATTAAATTATCGTATTGTCATCCAAAACAATCATGCGTATAAAATTTCAGTTCAACTGAATGCTTTAAAACGTTAGAAAAAAAACCTTTTCATGTTCTGACACAAGTTGTCAAAAGGGTCGCTAAGTCGCCAAAAATAATGCCAACGTGGCTGTATTTGTAATTCTTTAAATAATTAGTTTTAATCAATTAATTTTTATTAATAAAATTAATTTATTATATTGTCATCCAAAATAATCATGTATATAAAATTTCATCTCAATTGACCGCTTTAAAATGTATTTTATTAACGATTGAAAATTCCACGAAGATAAATAAATAAATAAATGTAGAGAGAGTGTGAGCTAATAGTAGGAACTGAAAAAAATGTGTGGTTTTCAGAAATGGTTTATATTGACAAATGAACAAACGATTTCTAGAGCAAGGAAGTAAAAATAAAACTTAGACCAAGGAAATTCGAATTTATTAGCAAAAACTAAATTTAAAAGACTCAATAGTAATAAATCGGGTTTTCGTCAAACTTTTACATCATATAACAAAAATATATTTTTAAAAAATGATTCAGTAACCTTCTATAAAATTAAAACATGGAAATTAAATTGAAGTCTAGTTTCAAGAATTCATATATAGATTGAAAATTAGAGCTGTAATTTTTCTAAAAACTATTTTTTAATGGAAACCTTGCAGTTTTTGTATAGCTTTCAATTTATTATCTGTATTAAAAAGAACCTAATTTTTGCATGCTTAATACGATACAATAAGGGTGCTAATGGACGGATTTGGTATGATTTTTATAAGCGAAGCACAAGGCCTTGTCAATGATCTCTATTAATGAAAAAAAAATGATTTAAATAAAAAAAAATATAAAAACTTTATACACAATACAACCACCCGTAAGATGGAGGGAGTAATCTACCTCCAGGATATTTATAATTGAAAACAATTAGATCCTTGACTAAACAAAACGACGAATGAAAAATAAATTTTCCTCACTAATCTCTATCGTACATATTGATTAAATCAAATAATTACAAAGTAATGATTAAATTTGCTTAAAAACTGATATACAAAAAGTTATTATGTTAATATCTCTATTTTATTAAGAATACTCGCAATCTAAAATGTTTATTTTTAGGAGTAAGTACTAATTTTTTCTAGTCTTTACTCCTGACTAAAGAATTATTATTATTATTATTATTTCATCACTCTCATTCGGTGTTTGAAACTGAAAATTGAATGTAACATATGCTAATTTTTATATTTATGCTTAATATTTATTACATATATATATAGAGAGAGAGAGAGGGTTTTCTTCATTATTTCTTTTTTAAAATTTGAATAGCCTACTGTAATAATGTATTGAAAAAGAAGTTTCATGTTTTTGTTGCTGATATGTCCTCTACTAGGGCAAAACATTTTTAATAAAATTGTGAATCAACCTTCTAAGCTAACCCGAACTCGGCTAATTGAATAGGCCTCAAATCGTTGTTAGTCCTGGGTCCCCACTGGTGTCCCCGTGTAACCAAAAATGGATCAAACTTTCGGGAAGGTGCCACAGAGTGTTTCCAGTCGTTTAGCATGGACTTCACGAATATGAATCATTAATCAACCCACATATCGAGTTAATCACAACAGGAGACACATATTGAATGAGTCATTTTAATGAGAGCTTGCTCTTAGGCGTTGTGATAGTAAGAGTCGAAGGTAGGCACAGCGTATTTGATCTCCACGTAGGCGGCTGGCCCTCCGGTCCGGTCTAGTAGAATAAGAGTCTGGTTGATGATGTCTTGTACATTGCGGCGTCGCTGGCCGTAGAAGATTTGCCCTCGCTTGTAGTTCTTTTGAACTGTTTTGTACTTGGAGAAGACTGGGATAAGCAGTTGGCGGTAATACCTGAAAGGAAAAAGTAGGGGTTATTTATTATAGAAGAATAATCATTAAATTCCTACTATTAGTTCACACTCTCCCTAAAAAAATTTATGTATCCCTACTAATATTATAAACGTGAACGTTTGTGTGGAGATGTTCGGTACTCTTTCACGCAAAAACAACTGAATGGATTTTAATGAAACTTTACAATAATATAGCTTATACATCAAAATAACACATAGGCCATAATTAATAAAGATATTGTGTGAAGTGTCCAAAATATAACGATAATTGTCAAGAAAGTAGGAAGAAATTCTGCCATCTGCAAAAAAGCCCGCGAAAGCATATATCTATCTTTAATGTGTGAAGCAAAACTTTGCATTTTGTTTTGCTTACGCCAGGCGCCATGAACTGCAAAAACTTGAACAGGCGGAGTGTGAGGCTGAATACAATTTTAACATAAAATAAATACAACAAAAAGTAATATTAACGTTTTTCACTTCCAGATATAAATTATTTATTCCATTTTAAGCGTTCATTACACAACATTTGTAACAATGCTAAGCAGATATCAGCTTAGGAAGGTGTTTTCGGAAATCGACCCACAAGAGAGTTTTGGGGAGTTATAGATAAAAAAATTCATTTTTATCAGCAAAAAATCTAGACTTAAAATTTAGCAAACAGGGGTCTTTGTTCAGCTGAGATATGCAAAAAGATTTTTTTTTGTTTAATTTGCAATGTTAAAATTAACCCTTAAAAATTTCTTTTCCCTTCAATTTGTATTGTTTAATTTTTCAATTCACCCGTGCAAAGAACGGGTATAACAGATAGTATATACATATATCTTGTTCAAAAATATTTAATCACTAATAAAAAAACTTTTTATTCATCCACTCAAGTTCAAATACAATTTTTTAAACTTGTAGTGGATGACACTTGATGTTAATACAGTTTTTTTCAAATATTAATTCATTAATTTAATTGAAAAATGAATAAATAGTAACAAACAGAAATAATAGTCTAACACCATATAGGAAAAGGAAAATCATTCGTTGTGTTCTTGTAGAGCAATGGACTTCTAATCCAAAGGTCGTGGGTTCGAATCCCACTTGAAATGGCCTAATTTCTGAGAATGTAATTTCTTTTTTAATATTCTATTTTATTAGAATAATTAAATTTAATTAATGAATAAATGTTAGCAAAAAATAGTCCAACACCCTATACAGAAAGGAAAATGGAAAATTGCTTTCTAATTTGTGATTTAATATTCTGATTCTGTCATATGTATATACATACTTATATTAATTATAACTATTTAATAAAAAGTAACTAAAATAAAAATTTTCTTTGTTGATCTAAGTAGTTTTTTATGTATTACTTGTTTAAGTATTGAAGCGAAAACACCCTAAATAGGTATGCGTGTAACACACACGACTAGAGCGCGCGATATTTTATGCACCTTATATATTTAGCCGTTGCTTCTTGCTTCTCTCATCATTTTTTGTCAAACTGGACTGTTTTTTAAAGGATTGGAAAAAAGACACTAACGAGAAAGAAAACCTTGAACATTTTGGAGAAAGAGGTGTATTACCCAAAATTTAAAAATACGAAAGTTCATTTACCTAAACGGCTGTATACAGTTTTTTTATTTTTTGTACAAAATAATTTCTGATTCGTATTATTAATGTATAAAGCATGTAAGTTAGTTGATGAACACTTTTCTTCAATCCCCAAAATTACTTTACTTTGGCGACTTTTCGTAGGGCTACTGATAATCCAAAATCACCTGATACAAACAAAACTTTAAAAAAATAATTAAAAAAGTACTTTAAATGATTTATAAATGTATAAATATACATAGTATAAATTTTGGGGGGAAATATTTCGATGGATTTAAAAGAAAGTGTTTGAGGAGTAAGGGACGAAGGAATTATAAACTATAGGAAGTCATGCTAAGTTTAGTGTGAAATTTAATAAGGCCCAAGCCCAAAATTTTCAATTTGATGTGCTTTGAAAAATGCCAAATATATTTGAAAATCTTACTTCCAGTTATAATATTCAAAATTATTTATTCCAATTTAAGCTTTATTAAAAATTTTTTTTAGCTTACAATTGTTTTTTTCCCATTATGTAAGTACCAAGAAGAAAAGGTACTTACGTATTAGCGTCACCGTAGCCAAATTGGCGCTGTGCGGATCGCACCACTTTCCAACAGAATCTTACTGATTGTATTTGCTCTCAAATAAAAATCTTAAGAATCTGTTTTTTCTTTGTTTATTGTTATTGTTGTTATGATATGGCGCGATTCGTGTGGCACAAACTTTGGCTGCGGTGACGCTGATACGTAAGTACCGAAAACGTCATGTAGAAATTTTTCCAAAAAATGAAACATTCCTTTAAAGAAATATTTTTTAAGTATTGAAGTTTTGATGTAAATTAAAATTACTGTACTATTTTACTTTCTGTATTATTTTAAAATCCTCTATGGACCGGATGGGCCGTAGTTTGCCCATCACTGAGATAGACCATCAGTTCTTTGAAGATTGAAAATATCAACTTTTATAATTTATTATTGTAATCTATAAAGATTAATAATTACAAACTTGATTCTTACTTTATGAGAGCCAGACCAACAATGGGAGAAACTGTAGCAAGCGTCTGAATGACTGAACAGACATTCATGATGGTTTGATGCTTCTCTGTTCTCAAGGCTTTCTTCATTCCTGACACAATTTCTGGCAAGACATTGAGGATTCTTTCCTTGGCGACTTCTATAAGCTCTATAGTGCCATCTCTGGCGAGGACGTTAAACGGAAATTGAGTCTCGTCGAGTGCATCGCAAAAGATTGGCAGATAGTATTCGAAATCTAATTTCTCAATGTCCGTCATCCACCGGAGACCGTGCAATTTGGGAGTTCTAGGATAGGCGAAAATGTGACAACAATCAACGTGAATTTAATTGATGAACTGCTTTTTAATCTAAATAAAGATAGTTTATAAAAGATAAACTTATGTTGGTAATTCTAAGTTTGTTGGATATAATGTAGTTGGGATAGTTAAAATGTTGAAGCAATCTCTCGTGATATTTTAAACGCAATTGCTGATCTTTATGCACTTAGATGTTCCTCTCTAGATTGTTATTTTTTGTGTTAAAGACCTAACCCTAGACGCTTTTTTTAGTTTTGGGCTGCATTTCTTCGACTGTCCCTACTTTAGTTTGTGTTTTTCTGTTAGTATTTATTTTTTTCAGGCTAGTTCTTCGATAGCCCGTAAAAGAGGGTTAAGAAAAGAGAGAAAGATGGGGTTGAAGAAAATAGATTTCCTAGTATTGAGTCAAAGGTAGTAGAAAAAACTCTGCTAAATGCGCCAATTTAATCTCCAAGATGAATAGATGTCTTCAAAAGAAAGAAGAAAGATATGCTTAAGTTGAATGTTAGAAGAGTATAATATATACAGTCTATTACATTCATTTGAATTCGACAATTTGTCTTTGAATTTTAAATTTCTCTTTTAATATTCTGATAGTATTCTACGTTAAGGCCTGGTTATGACATAGGTGCAATTCTTCAAAGAAATATGTTTGAATTAAAGTATTTGGACCCAAATTGTCTTTGTAATATTGCTATGTAAACTAGAGTTCACTAATATAATCAATATGGTGTCTATTGGCAACGGATCTCGGAATTTTGAAGTGACGAAAGCTATATCTGCGATGTTACTCCACTTTCCAAATTTCTGCACCACCCCTTAGGGATTAATTTGAGCTTCGAGATTCAACGTGCATTAGAGACTGTATATTGTGGGTCTTTAGCAACACCAAGATTCGAGCTCGACTCTACTGAAGCACTGCTGGCCACGAGTTCACGGCTATGACAACTCAGCTGTTACGGTCATAAAATGCTGGGAATCGTATATTTTTTTCCTCACATGTAAGAATCATTTCACGTACATGTAAAACAATTTAAAGTTCATCAAATTAAAAAGTTAATTTATTCAAATAGTATGAGAACGACTAAAAACGTCACAAATATGTACTAAAATAAATATTAACAATTACATTAAAATTAGAAATTCGCACGAAATGCACATAAAAATAAAAACTAAAGTAATAAGGCATAAACGCACACAAACACAACTGATTTGAAAAATACATTATTTATTAAGATATTTTTTCTTATAATGCACATGTTAATTTTAACTTCTTTCAGAATAATCATTTTTTTAAATACTTTCTGACAGATTACTCGATAAATAAGAATATGTATTTTTTTCATTTGATAGTGTCTGGTACGGAAAGAGATAAATTGCTTTACAGGAGGAAGAGGAAAAGCGAAATTATGTTAATAAGTACTAATTAACATTAAAGAGGAGGAGCGGAATGTGGATTAGCACTTCCTGGAGCAAGATATTTTACAATAAAAATGCTCCATATATATAATAACATGTAATTACTTACAGCTGCAATTAAAATTAGCTACCATGAATTTTTAATATTTAGTTTTTTTTAGATAAAAGATAATTTTTTAAATTTTTAATATTTTTTGCATAAGTTTTTATATATGTAAAGAAATTATATTAATAATTTATTTTATTACTCCCGAGAGAGAAATAGTCTACGGCAAAAAGTAAAACAGAGTTAACGATATCAATTTCGATTACATTGTTTTAATATAAATTGTAGACATCCACATATGCTCTGTATGTGTTGTATCATCACAAGAATAGAAAGAAAGAAAGAAAAGGAAAAATTCAGTTATTAATTTCTGATCACTTGCAATCCGCATGAAAATGAAAGTTTATGTTTCCCATTCTGATGAAGAAAACGCAGTTCAATTAAATTTGACTTTTTCAATTGTGCTGGAATTTTAAAAAACTCGAAAAATAAATTTACTTTTAAATGTCAAAAATTAAATCACTAATTCAATATGCAAATTAAATTAATAATATTTTTTAAAAAAGTATAAAAAATATCCTGAAATATAAATGGCACATTTATGCTTCATTCCTTTTTCTTAAACATACTATTTATTCAGAACATGCAGAATACTTTCCTGTGAAAGCGATGGCTCATAGTTATTATGTCTAATTAGCGAATGTTGGTTTACCTTTTCACCAAGCCAAAGAACTCTCAAAATGGGCCCTATGACCACAGTATTTTTGCTACCACTCTAATTAAATCTTTTAAAAGAGACATTAAGAATTTCGAGTGAATACTGCCAGGAATGAAAACAAAAGTAAACCAGAGGTATCAATCACCGAGAATAAAATCCAAGAAATATAGAATGGTGAAATAGTTGGAAATTACAGAATAAAAAACTGTAAATTCCTACCCTAGTGTAAACGTCACCAAGTGAACTTTTTTGGGTACGACATACAGAATATTTATAAATAAAAACTTCTTCCTATTAAGTATATTGCCAAGTTTTACTGGACTAAAAACGGGTTAGTCATAAAAAGACTTTCCTGATGTATGCATTTCTAGTAGTCCATCCTCTCAATCGGAAATAAATTTCAAGTAGAGTTATCTGAAGACTTATGCCGGAAATTATGTTGATTTACAACAATAGAGCTTTCACGGTTACGATTACAGTTAAAAACTTTCAATTGGCAATATCTACTCTTTTCCTCTGCGCAAATTGATTAATTCATTGAAAAACCACAAATGACGCTGGAACGATGCGCATGGCGAAAATTTCCAGAGTAAAATATTTATCAAGAACATTTTAAAGGACCAATGACGATACATAGAGGACATGCATTGACGTACTTAACATAATTAACAGAGATAGATAGTAGAAGCCCCAATAGCAGAATACCATGGACAAAACACAGGTAGAATAAACAACTGTTTAATAAACAGTGTGTAAGAGATTGTTTTTTCATTCAAGTACTTGAACTTGTCAGCAAGATGAATCAATGAGGTGAATTGATAAAACTGTTTTACTCTTGGTTGAGAAAATCTCCTGAAACAGCGTGAATTTATTGACGAATTGATAAACAAGACGAGGTCCATTTTTACATAAAAACTGTAGGTTATTTAAATTGTACGTTATTTAGTAAAATACAGATAAAACTGGATCGGCCATGGTAATTTGGATGTTCGAAAAACCCCAGTCCCCAAGCTGCTGCCGTCAGTTTTGCGGAGGGTTTTCTTTTTGATTTTAACGGGTCCAGACGTTGCAACCACGAGACGAGCAACAGCGTATCTCTACTTAAGAGAATTGATTTTTCATCAGATAAGATAATGAAAAAACGCCAATGTGGATATTGTGGCTGGATGAGGTATATCTCTCTTAAGCCGGGAACATAAACACTTGGTTGACGGAAATCGTCCTTGGTACATATTTTTCGATGGGGTCACTTCCACAGGTATAAAAACGTGCTTTATCATAAATCCTAAGTGTACAACGATGATGCATAATTACGTAATTCTAGAGCTACAGCTACAAAATATCTTCAATGACATGATGCAAGATTATTTTTCTCTACGTTTCGCGACATGTGTTCGAAAAGTGCAGCAATAGTACTGTTCTGATGGAGTTATCTTTCGTAATTTTACAGCTCCGTACCCACACCGATCCTTCAATAACTCTTCTACGGATATTTGATTTTGTGTGAGGTTGTTTGTTTATAAAATATATATATATATATATATATATATATATATATATATATATACAGAATGTGCTCATCAAACTCATGAGAATTGAAAGATGGCATAAAAAGCGAAATTATACATATACTTCTAAATATGTTAAGTTCGTTATTGTTGTCGAAAATCGCTCGTATACCAAATATAACTTATTAAATGAAGTTATATTTCGTTATTATTACATTGTTTCGCCATTGATGGTTTTTAAATACACTGAACCATTTGCGCTGGAAAAAAGTGGGTGCCGCCGTTCAAAAATTCTGGAACTTTTTACAAATAGTAACTGTGACAGCTCTGTTTTTTTTAAATCGTTGCTATCTCGAGCGTGTATCTTCAAATAATATCTAAAATTTCCTTTCACGAGGTTGAGCGAATAGGCCGCTAAGGGCTCAAAGAATAACGAAAAATGGTTATCACTGGCAATGTTTCGTATATGACCTGTAGACATATTTGGTGATTTATCGCCTGTGCACTACAGATTGAACTGTAGAATTAATTTTTTAAAATGCAATAAGTTTAATACATATGTGTATCCTAATAAATATCACACAAAAAGAAAGCGAATGATAAGAAAACAAGTATTAAAATACAAATTTCAAGAATGCAAAAGCTTTAAAAGTAGAATAATGTATTTGTAATCCACAAAAATAGAGAAAACTGAATGGAACATAAGAATATAATTTATTTCAATTTAAAGACCAGCAGAAAAATCCCAAAGCAATTTTTTGTCACCCGACAAAACTTTAAGAATTAGATCATATATGAAACTCACAAACATTATGTCTACAACTCAAGGTCGCTTTACAACGTAATTAACACAATCTTTTTAAGTAAAAATGTCAATTTTTCTAAAAAATTTGTTACTTACGAATTATTATAACCGTATTGGCGACGTTATATGGAACGAAGCACATGGTTGCCGATTCCGCGCGTACGACTCACAGGAAATCGGGGCTGCTAACTTGGCGAAGTTATAAATAGAGTTGGCGATTATTGCGATCATACGTAAGTACCAACATTTTCATTTTTAAGAACAATAAGTTGATGATTTGATTGATCTAATGTGTATTGCTCTTGTTAATCAGTGTGCAAATTTCTGGATTTCATGGCATTTAATGTATTTTAACAAGGTAACTCAAAAAATATAAATTATGGTTAATTTATGAGCCATTACAATTTCAATTTTTTTACACAACCTTATGAAAAGACGGATTTCAATTCTAAAATAAATATTAATATCAATGATTTGCATTAATGTGTTAAATTTATGTAATTTATTCATTAACAGTAAATTTTACCTTACTTGCGATAATCTAAAGTTACTGGTAGCTGTCCATTTTTGTAAAGGTATCTAAATCTGGAATAAGGGGCTATTATGCCCATTCTTCGTATTTTAAAATTCTGCTGTAAAGTTGTAAGGCTGAGGTGAAAATTTAAAAGTTTTTAATATTTTTAGATTTAAGCTCACTGAAAAGCTGAACTGCTGAGAAAAATTTGAATCTGATAGATTTGTTTACATAATTTACAGCCTTATTTTGTTTTGAGCTTCATATTTAGATGTTATTACAACTGCACGCGCTTTAATCATTTTAAGATAAAACATAAGATTTGTGCTATAACAGAAAATACAACCTTAATTTTCGCAAAAATAAGCTTAATGAAAAAGGAATGTAATATTTAAATAAAGTAAATAAATAAATAAAAAAGCTGTTTGTGTTGGCTCGGACGTACGACTGGAGTTTATTTCTTAAGTACGGTTGTCTTTGATTATATAGTAGGCAAACAGGGTGAATAAAAGCATCTCGTATAATACTGAAACCATGAATTTATTTTCTTTATTCGATTCACATTTTTCATATTGATTCGGTAAAATAATATATAAATATATATAATATTAAAGAAATATATATCTTTATATATAAAAATCTTCTGTGCGTGTTTTTGTCACTAAACTCCTCCTAAACGGCTGGACCGATTTCGATGAAATTTTTTGTGTGGGTTCAATTAAATTCGAGAATGGTTTAGATTCACAATTCGGTCCCATATTGCAATTAGTTAAAAAGATATTAATTAAAAACATTCAAAAACTACAACTCAACATTCACCTGCATTGTTGTAACAACGCTATTGTTATAAACAAGTGTAATATAATTTTTATTAATTTTTATTAATTATCATTAAAGTATCGTATTGTCATCCAAAACAATCGTGTATATAAAATTTCCTTTCAACTGAACGCTTTATTTAACACGTGAGAAAAAAACCTTTTCGAATTTTGACATAAGTCGCCAACGTGGCTGGATTTGTAATTTTTTAAATAATTAGTTATAATCAATTAATTTTTATGAATTATAATTAAATTATTGTATTGTCATCCAAAATAATCATGTACATTACATTTCAGCTCAATTGAGCGCTTTAAAATGTATTTTATTAACGATTGAAAATTTCACCAAGACAAATAAATAAATAAACAAACAAACAAATAAAATATGTATAGAGATCGTGAGCTAATAGTAGGAATTGAAAAAGACGTAAGTTCGCGTCGAAAATTGATTTTCAGCCAAACTGGCCAAACCCGGTCTTTATTGTCACGAAAATGCAGACGATTCACGCTTTTTAGCGTTTTTAATTAATATCTTTTCAAATAATCTTTATATATGTAATTCTTTGTGCGTATGCATGTAATTGAACTCCTCCTAAACGGCTGGACCAATTTTGATGAAAGTTTTTGTCTGTTCCAGTGGACTCGAGAATGGTTTAGATTTATAATTCGGTTTAGAAATGTTTATTTAATTAATTTTTTATTTATAAATTGTTGATCTTAGAATGGTTTACATTGGATTCGGCAGACTGCGCTACGATCGCAGTATCGAATATTCAAAAATATTTTATTATAATTCAAGTTGGTCCCGACAGTTGGTGCTGTGATCATTTCAGGAAAATATTTTGTCACTTCGTGTTATTATTTTGTTGAAATAAATCGTGTGTTAATTAAATTATTACATTCAGATGTAATTAGTGTTTGAAGAGTTTTGAAGTGTGCATAAAAACTATACATTTTATGTACAATTTAATAAATATACCTGTTATAAAATAGTTTGAGTCTCAACTTTTTCACCTTTAATTAAAACAAGTTTAAGTTTTTATGCACCACAGCCTTTACATTTAACTTCGCTCATAGTATATACATACTCACACGCTATCGATTGATTGAATTGTGATAACCGTACATGTAATGACGTTAGACATTGTAATAACTTTTTAATACAAATTTTACTCAAAACGGTCCAGATTGTTAAAGCTTATTCATAAAAATTTGGAATTTTTGAATTTAAGATGTGTGTACCGGACAACGTCTGTCGGGTCCTCTAGTAATAATATATAAATATATGTTACTCATAGCATACAAGTACATTGTTAAGAAGGTTGATTAATTCACTATTAAGGTATCCGACTACGTTCGGAACCGTGATTTTAAAAAAGCACATAAATGGATAATTTTCATGATATTTAGTGTCACTTAGATTATAATACATGTATAAAATTGTTTTAAGGACATTTTGACAAAAAAATTATTTAAATACAATATTTCGGTAAAAAAGTAACTTAGAATAACCCTTTTTCAAAATGTTCTCTTATTGTGAAAAATGCATCTATTACAATACTATTTTGCCTGTATATAGCTCAGACCTCTGTACAGAGGCTCAACTATGGTTTTTGAAAAATTCACATATTTTCAGAGTTACAACCAATTGAAATAATTATCGGCGTTTTTTTCTTAAGGGGACTTGGCGCCCTTTGAGCAAACTTCTTTATTTACGTATTTAAAAATTATATTTTAACATTTTATACAATGTTTCTATTCAAGAAAATGTTACCAGATAAAAATTTTCATATATTATTCACACAATTTTAAAAATTTAAATTTTTTGAAGAAAATTGGGAAAATTTTAAAATCCTACTCCTTTTGTAAAAATTAATTTTTTGACCTGAAATTTTTTTATAATATTCTTATGGATGTTCTTAATAACTTTAGGGATCGATTTTAGAATAACTTCATTCGTTTTCGAGAAAAAAGTAAAATGTTGATATACAGGCTAAAAATTAACGAAAAAGCCAACATGTCTTACATTTTATTTTTTTTTTTTAAAAGTATTCAGTTTATAGCAAAACGGATCCCTAATTTTATTACATGCTTTATTTTTAACACGCAGGAAAAAAATTGAAGTGATTGGTAAATAATTGTCGAAGGAGTAGTAGCATTTTGAATGCACTAAGGTTTCGAAAAACACAAACTGAGAAAAACCACTTTAAAGTTTATAATTCTGAAAAAATAATTATTATAAGCTTAATTAAACTTAAAATACCACTTTAAGATATTACTTATACGTTTTTCTTTAAAGTAATTGCATTTTCATATGTTTTCAACCCACACATTTCTATAAATGATCAACTTTTAGAGAGTACTAATATTGCACAAGAAAATTCAAGAAAAACTTAAAAAATTTTTTTTTCTGTCACGACAGAAATTTTAGCTGTTTTTCTTCTTATAATATTAAAGTATTACATTTGTATGAAAAATATATCAGGAATAAGAACTGAAATTATAAAATTATTAATATAAAATGCCTTAATTTAAAAATTTTACATGCACACATTTCACAAGGAAGAAAAATTACATTATTGTATTGCCTCGGAAATATTCTGCTTTTAATACTACACATTCTTTTTTATAGTTATTATTTCTATTTATAAAATAGATTTTTTTTTTTATCATAACGCATTTTTTAGCTTTTTTTTTTTCTAAAAAGGGGTGTGGCTGAATTGCCTAATTTGTTTTCAAATGAAGTTTTATTCAACTTCTAACTTTCCGACATGCACAAGTGATATATCAATCTAAAGATAATAATGCAAAGAATAAGATTAAATGAAAATAAAAAAAACGATAGGTTTGTGATTTTTAGGGTACCAAGTCCTCTTAAAATTTCTCGCCTCTGTTGTCGCAAAACATGGCTAAACCCACTTCTAAGTTATATATTTCAAAAATTCTGGTTGAGCTTCTGTACAGAGGTCTGAGCTATATACAGGCAAAATATTATTATGATAGAAGCATTTTTCACAAAAGGAGAATATTTTGAAAATGGGTCATTCTATATTCATTTTTTATCAAAGTATAGTACTTAAATAATTTTTTTATTGTAATACTATTCTTAAATCAATTTTATTTACATTTTCTAATCCAAGTGACCCTAAATATAATAAATATTATCCATTTATACGCTTTTGCAAAATCACGGTTCCAAACGTAGTCGGATACCTTAATATCACTTTGAATATTAATTACATTAATACTCTCGCCATTATCAATCACTTTGACAAGAGGTTTGTGGTAACTAAAGTATGATACGTGAACGTCGGTATGTTTACGAATCATGAAAACATCGCATCAAGGGCTGTATCATAGCTTGTCACCCCAGTGCTCTACCGGAAACCAAATCCAAATTAAGCTCTGATTTTAATTGTACTAATCTCAATCCTTCACATTTATCGAAATCATTATTAAAATCGCCGCCAAGTATGAGTGGAAGTACATGATACTGTTTCTTCAGTAGCTTAGAACCACCTTCTGTATATATGCTATTGTTCAGATTCATTATTATACATATACATAACTATAAATCCCCTTAGAATTTAAAATTATAAAATGGATTTCAAATCTTCCTTATTTACATTCACCATATAAAAATCATTCAAAATTATAGAAACGTTTCAACAGTTGTTTCTCTTTCAATTGTTTTCAAATATTTATTTTGGTTTCTGTATTAAAACAAAATTACTCTTATTATTACTCAATTATTACTCTTATTATTACTCTTATTATTATCTCAATATTACTCTTTCTTCTTTCCTCAGACAGAGAATTAGTGCATGCGCAGAAACGCGTTTTTTCTTTCTTTTTTTT
The DNA here is from genome assembly GCA_019973935.1 of Trichonephila clavipes. NCBI lineage: Eukaryota > Metazoa > Arthropoda > Arachnida > Araneae > Nephilidae > Trichonephila > Trichonephila clavipes. The sequence continues at coordinate 1,043,509 of BMAU01000607.1, forward strand.
TGGTAACACTTTTTTTTTAAATTTCACCCCTTATAATATTTTCATACCGGGGGTTTTATATAAAAATTGATTCTTAAAGAGTATAAACTCCAAAAAAAGAAAGAGCAAAATTACTCTAAAGCAGTGTAATAATTACACTTTATGACCAAAAGCATTCAAAAACGGTTCAAATAATAGATTCGGCTTGTGATTTCAATATTCTAATTAGTTTCAAGACAAGTATAAAAGAAGTCAGACTAGTTCGCACACACAAAATCACAATTATCAAAAAGTTAAATACTAATCAGGCATCTAACCATGATAGCACTACAAAAAAAATTTCTAAGTACTTTCTATTTAAAGTATAATCTTTTTCTTAAAACTTTTAGTCAAAAAAAACTTCTTTTTTTTAAAAAAAATCATTTCTTTAACTATTGGAAAAATGCTATTTTTTTTCAATTAAGAACTCAAAAAAAATTTAAGCATTCCCGACGACTTAATGCACATTTCTTTACTTTCCACACTAGGAAAAGTAACTGAATCTTAACAGACTCAAAAATTTTGTCTACGGCAATTATTCAATTAATCCCAATCAGTATAGTTTTACTAGAAATTTGGAGGCGGAGGCATAATGATTTGAGAGTGGTTTTCGTGGTTTGGCCTGGGGTCTTTGGTTCCAAAGCAATGAACTCTCTAGACGGAAGCTTATCTGGACATTTTGGATAATTCCTCGCAGTGCGAACAATTCTGAAAGAAGCAATTCCTGCTTCAACAGGATCGTTCTACTTTCTATACTTTAAAGCCAGTGAAAATGTGGTTTGGTGACAAGGATGTTCAGAAATTGGACTGCCCTGTATATGGCACAGACCTTAAGTTGAATTAGAACATTGACTGTGAGCTAGACCACAATACCCCAGATTGAGACAGAGCTAAATATTTTTCATCCGCAAAAATGACATGGAATTTCTGCAGCAACTTATTAAAAATTAGAGGATAGACTTCTAAATAGAGTGGAAGCTGTTATTACAACAATAACTGACCACACACTAATATGTAGCTTATTTGTGAGGAAAGAAAATCATACAGGTGTCCGGTCTTAAGAAAATAGTATGTATATATCGTAAAAACAACCAGACGAGCAAAGACCATACGTGTCTTTTTTTAAAATTGATTTTATAGATTGCAAGGGGATTTGTAATAGATTTTGTTAAACTGAAATTCAGAGTTCTTTAAAGTAAAGTATTATATATGTGTTTTATTTAATTTATACATAGTGACTTTGTATTTATTATAATCACTATCCCTCTTATTATATTAAAATTCTTTGTAAAAACGATTCACTGAATTCATCGTGGAGAGGAGCAATGGCTCACAGAATATTTTTGATGAAATTATTTCTTAGTATTTGAAACAATAGGGTTTTCTAACTTGATATTGAATCTAATACTTTCAGCCGCATTAAAATCAATAGCATCATCAATTTATTTGGTATATTGTTTTTTTCTTGTTTTTAAAATAAAAATACTGCGAAATCAAGTTCAGTAGAGTAATTACTCGAATTATGTATTTCTACATTTTCTTTAATGGCCTCTACTGATTTGAACTGAATTGAATTTTTACGAATATTAAGGTTCAAATATATATATCTACTAGCTGCATGGCCCGGTTTGCAAGGGCTTTCTCTTTCCCTCACGACGCCAAATATTATGTGTGCGTTTGTACGCGCGCAAGCTGAGTGATTTCTAAAATTATTTCATTAAATTTCCCCTTTTCGAAATTTGTTCCACATATTTTCGATTTAAGACAGGTTTTTCCCCCCTCCCTCTAGCCCGGCATAACACGGTTTTTTTAGTGTAAAATTAATGTTTCCTCTTCCCCTACCCCTCACAGATAAAATATAGCTTCAAATTTCGATCTATAACTTTTAAAAAACAATATTGCATTAGTTAAAAAATTATTAATGTGAAGCAATAAAAAGAAAACGATTCTTTAGTTAGCTTAAAAACGTCTGAAATGTATTTTTATCCAAAATAAAAGACAATGTACTTTTTTAATTAACAAATAATTAATTTAGTAATGAATTAATAGAAATACTTTTAAAACACACACACACACACACACACATATATATATATATATATATATGTGTGTGTGTGTGTGTGGAATCGGTTGTGGAGTCGTCATCCAATTGAATCTCTCAACGAAAGCACGCAGTCTTCGCGCGCAGGCGCAGCTGATCCAATTTGAAACCAAAACTTCGACCATTGAGAAAAGAACGGAGAAAGACTGAGGTGCGCGAGCAGGCGTTACCGTCGTCACATCATGGAAATCTAATTGTAGAATAGCTACCTTTTTTAATTTAAGTAATTTTTGCTAAGTTTAAATAAATCTGAAGAAAGACAAATGTCTTGGACCCCTTGTTGTCTCCCACAAATTATGGGGGCTCGGAAGGGATTTTGATCAAAGTTTGGAACGCGTGAACTAAAGAAGCGTCCGTGGAGGAGACGCGCCGCCATTTTTTGGAAACTTGGCTCAACCTGTGTAGAGGTTGAATTTTTCATTCGAACCCAGCGTGAATATTCCGCCTGTGTAGAGGTTGGAACTATTGATTTAACACCTGCGAAGAGGTGTCAATTAAAAGAATTTCAAGAACTATTTTTCGTCTAACGATATAACCTGTGAAGAGGTTGTGAGATCTGTGTTCTTCAGCGTGGAAGAGAATCAGTGTATTTCTTCAATTATATATTGGATACATCGTACGTGCGAGTAACAAGGGAGCTAGAGAAAAAAAAGGTAGGATCAAAGGTAGGTTGTTGAGGATCTAGACGGTACTGTGGAGAGTACGGACACCATAGCTAAACTAAAGACTAAAATTGAGAAGAGTAGTACATTTGAAAGTGATGCAGATTTCGTTAAAACTTTAATTCAAAACTGTATAGATGAGAGGGTATCGCGAAACGAAAGAGAGGCAACTTTAGAAAAACAGAAAATTGAGCTCGCAAAACTACAGTTAGCACAGTTAGAAAAAGAAGTCGAACTTCAAACGGCTAAAAATAAAGCATTAAGTTTAAATCCTGCAGCTAAAGTCGAAGAGAAACAGTTCGAAACAAACATAGAAAATATGATCAAATTAAAACTTTAAAACTTTAAAGCATTAAAACTTTATCTCTTCCTGTTCCCACCAGATCTGAAAATTTTAATCTGTTCTTCCAATCATTAGAACGCGCATTTTTAACCAAGAAAATAAATGACGAATATAAATCTGAAATTTTAATAAATCTTCTGGGCGAAAGAGCTCATAATGTCTTATTGTATATTAAAAAGGAGGAATTAAATGACTATGAAAAACTAAAATCTATAGTACTCAGAGAATTCCAAGTAACCCCTCGCGAGTGTTTAAACTCATTTAAAAATGCTGTAAAATCATCAGGCGAGACATACATCCAATTTGCTGCAAGATTGACGGCAATGTTATTGTTCGTTAAGAAAAGTTAATTCCTTTGAATCTCTATGTGATCTTTTAATTTCTGATAAATTATTTGAAACTTTAAATAACGAAACCGCAACTCATATTAGCATTCGAGAAGTGGAAGATTGGTTTAGGCCTATTGATTTAGCTAAAGAGTGCGATATTTATATTTCATCTAGAAGCGGATCACGTAAGGAAACTCCTATTGCTTGTGGATATACTGAAGACCCCTTTAAAAATAGACCACGAAACTATAAACCAAAGATTAGAGATAACTATCCCCAAAATCTTGAAAGACAAAATAAAAATTGCTACATATGCGGTGATTCATCTCATTACGCAAGAGATTGTGAGAAGCGTTTTAAGCCTAAAGAATCTCACATCCATAATAGAAAAAACGCGAATAGTTTGAAAGTCAAGAGCGAAAAACAAAAAAGCGATGAGTTCGCACAACAGCTCCAATACGTAAACATTTTTGTAGAAAATCAGCCCGTAACAGCCTTGATTAATTCAGGTTGCCAGTTCCCAGTTCTAAATTCCTCACTATTTAGAGTGAACAAACCTTCCGAAGGAAGAATTCATTGAGCTCATGTTTTAACGAGAAACGTATGGTAGAAGTCTCATCAATAAATATTTCTCTTACTCAGCACTCTCCCAGTTTAAGTGTTCGAACGGCAATATCACCGACCTTGACCGAAGAATTTATTATACATCCCAGTGTATATACTGAAATAAAGAAAATAAGCCACGCAAAGAGCGATGTTTTATTGAATGAAAGTGAATCCTCTTTAGGTTCTTTTTCTTTTTTATCTGTTGCAAATGTGATAGAAAACTCTTGTTATGATTTGTCACATGTTAAAAACTTTAATGTTAGAAATGATTTGAGTTCTCTAATTAAGAATTATAAACCTAATAAAAATAAGAGCACTAAGTTAAAAATGAATATTATATTGAAAGATGATATTCCTGTGTATGTCAGAGAGCCAGACGTTTATCTTGTTCTGAGAAATTACAGGTAAACGATCAAATTGATGATTGGTTACAACAGGGTATTATAAGAGAAAGTTGCTCTGATTATTGTTCACCTATAGTATTGTGTAAGAAAAAGGATGGTAATTTAAGAATCTGTATTGATTACTGCAAAATTAATTCTAAAACTGACAAAGATCGGTATCCTTTACCCTTAATAGAAGAAGTTCTAGATCAGTTGCAGACGGGAAATTTCTTCTCAACTATTGACTTAAAAAACGGATTCTTTCACGTTGAGATGGAAGACAGCAGTAAAAAATTTACTTCATTCGTCACACATAATGGGCAGTATGAGTTTAATAAAGTTCCATTTGGTCTTTGTAATAGTCCGAGTGTTTTTCAAAGATTTATCAATCACGTTTTCAGATACCTTAAAGAGGGAATTGTCATAATCTACATGGATGATATTATTATCCCTTCTTCGGATGAACTTGACGGGTTAAACCGTTTAACCAGGGTGTTAAAAACTGCATCGGAATATGGATTAGAATAAAATTTTAAAAAATGTAACTTCCTCAAGTCAAAGATTGAATTTTTAGGACACATAATTGAAAAGGGTACAATTAAACCTTCTTTGGACAAAACCAAAGCAGTTCAGAATTTTCCAGAACCTAAAAACGTGAAACAGGTCCAAAGTTTCCTTGGACTGTCGGGTTACTTTCGGAAGTTTATCCAAAATTATTCCATAATAGCCAAACCTCTCAGTGATTTACTACGGGATAATGCTGTGTTTCATTTCGGACCCGAACAGCAATTAGCATTTCAAACTTTACGGCAAAAACTTTCTGAAAATCCGGTGCTTCATATTTTCAAACAAGGTGCAAAACTTGAATTGCATACTAATGCTGGTAAATTTGGTTATGGTGCGATTCTGTTACAACAATCAGACGACAATAAACTTCACCCCGTACACTATTTTAGCAAGAAAACCACTCCCCAGGAGGAAAAATATTCAAGTCATGAACTTGAAGTTTTGGCTGTAATAATCGAATCTCTGGCAACAAATTTAAAAGAAATTTACGGAACTAAAAAACAATTCTCTAAAATTGCTAGATGGGCAACAAATTTGGGAAAATTGTTTAACTGATTGTTAAACGCAAATTGCATTCCAAAAACTACGAGTCAACAGAAAACATTCATTATAACATCTTGGTATTAATAAAACTGAAAGCATGGTAAAACAAAGTTTTTATTTTCCTAATGTGGCATGCAGCCAAAAGATGTGGCCTTACTCTTTTTTAGAATATCATCGTCAAACTTATCTGTAAACTTACCTTTTAATTATTAATTAATTTTGTTTAATGTTAAATAAACCATAAGAGAAACGTATTGGACCCCTTGTTGTCTCCCACAAATTATGGGGGCTTCATCGTCCAGGAACAAACAAATGGGACATGTAGATTGTTTAAGCCTGTGTTCGGAACAAATAACAAAATAACCTGTAATTTTTCAACGAACCATCGACAAAACATATGATGAAATAACGACACTAAACGAAAATTCCGCAAATTGTCAGAGAAATGACGAGTACATTAATTCATTGAAAACCCTTTTAGAAAATAATCTTTTCAAATTAATGATTTTGATCTCATAAGAGTTGTTGAAAAATGATGTCACTATAGTTATGAGAAAGTAGTACATTTGAAAGTGATCCAGATTTCGTTAAAACTTTAATTCAAAACTGTATAGATGAAAATGAACAAAAAATTGAGCTCGCGAAATAATGATGAACTTTTAAAAATAAAGCATTAAGTTTAAATCCTGCAGCAACAGATGAAACAAACAGAAAATATGTTAAAAATATTCATTCTTAAAGAACATCTTGACGAATATATTAATAAAACTGAAAGAGCTCATAACGACTTACTGTATATTAAAGAAGGTAAAACAAAGTTTTTCGCGATTTTAAACTCATTTAAAAATGTAAAATTCAGAAAACGTGATTGAAAATTGTTCGTTATTAATTCCTTTAATTGTATTGATAAAATGCTTTAAATAAGGAAACTGCAACTCATATTGGCTTGCCTATTGATTTAGCTAAAAGTGTGAAAAACGAGGGAATTAAAGGAACTATCCCCAATATCTTGAAAGGAAAATAAAAATTGTTAAATGCGCAAGAGACTGTGAGAAGCGTTTTCCTAAGGAAAATATCCCTCTTAGCACTGAAAATACGAAAAACGTATTGTAAACATTTTTTTCAGGTCCTTTGATTGATTTTGCCATCTACAAATGCAAACAAAAATTATAACCACATTCTTTCAATAATAGATGCATTCACTAAATACATCCCAGTGTATATGGTTATATCCAAAGAGCGTGAAAGTCTACAGATTTGGGTGTTCAGTTTAATTCAAGTGTTCTTCCAAATGTGTTTCAAATGATGCCCTAGTTATGATTTATCACATGTTAAAAAACTTTAATTAGAAATGAGTTCTCTAATTAAGGATTATAAATGTAATAAAATTAAGATTACTAAGTTAAAAGAGATTTAAGAGAAAAACATTTGGCAATCCGAGTTCATCTCCCGTAATCATAACAGATGAAAAAAGGTGGAAACGAAGGAAAAAGAGAAATCGTTTTGAACAGACGTCCAGAATACAGAGGAAAATTCAATGCGTTCAAAAAGAATTTCGTTCTTATGCCTGTGAAACAAGTACTGTCGAAGAGAATGAGAACATCCAACATCTAAGTTCCATAACAACTGCGGAATACAGTCTTCGCGCGCAGGCGCAGGGAACGGAAACAACATTGAACGGATCCATAGTTCTCTGATCCCAATTTTGTCCAAGCTATCCATTGACGACGCATCAAAATGGTACAAGTTTGTTCCAGCCGTACAGAGAACACTCAATTCAACGATTTCACGAAGCACTCAGATGACGCCGTTTCAACTCTTGACCGGAGTAAAGATGAGGACCAAACAAGATCTTGAAATTCTAAAACTATTGGAAGAGGAAATCGTGGAGACATTCACCGAAAATCGTGAAAAATTCGGGAGGAAGCCAAGCGAAACATTCTGAAGATGCAAGAGGAAAACTGTCGAAATTTTAATAAGAAACGGAAAAGGCGTACCAGTATGAGATCGGAGATATCGTCGCCATACAACGGACACAGTTTGGAACTGGCTTGAAACTGAGGCCTAAGTTCTTTGGTCCCTATGAAGTCGTAAAAGTAAAACCTAAAGATCGATATGATGTCAGAAAAATTGGACTGCATGAAGGACCCAATACTACATCCACAGCAGCAGACCACATGAAGATGTGGGGAGAAACTGTCTAGTTCAGCAAAATTATGATATGTTAAATCTTTGTGTATTTGTTGTATAGTCCTTGTCTGTTCCGTCTTTTTTGTATGTTTCAGATTCTCCTCTGGTCTCCATGGAAAAAAAAAGGAATAAGTACCGCTGCGGACAGCGTACGGTCAGGCTGGCCGTTGTGGGATCGGTTGTGGAGTCGTCATCCAATTGAATCTCTCAACGAAAGCACGCAGTCTTCGCGCGCAGGTGCAGCTGATCCAATGTGAAACCAAAACTTGGACTATTGAGAAAAGAACGGAGAAAGACTGAGGTGCGCGAGCAGGCGTTACCGTCGTCACATCATGGAAATCTAATTGTAGAATAGCTACCTTTTTTAATTTAAGTAATTTTTGTTAAGTTTAAGTAAATCTGAAGAAAGACAAATGTCTTGGACCCCTTGTTGTCTCCCATATATATATAAGTTATAAAAAAACAGTATGGGGGAAGCGTAGATTCTTTTTACATGTACTGAAAAAAAACATAAAAAAAAAACTAAATGATAAAAACATTTTGATATTTTATTTTAATTTCATAGTTTTCCTTCCACTGTCATAGCTACAAATGTTGTGTAATGAACGCTTAAAATAGTGTAAATAATTTATATCAGGAAGTGTGATACATTAATATTACTTTTTGTTGTATTTATTTTATGTTAAAACCTCTCCCTTCGAAATCTAGTTTTATTATGAAATAAAAGCAGTGACGACACTGATGAAGGGAATCAATGAAAAGCGAAAGCGCACTGAGGAATGGCGTAGACAAAACAGAAGGGATAAAAAAGATAGATGAATGCTGTCACGGGCTTTTTTTGCAAATGGCAGAATTTTTTCCTACTTTCTTGACAATTGTCGTTATATTTTGAAAACTCCTCAAAATATCTTTATAAATTGTAGCCTATGTGTTATTCTGATGTATAAGCTATATTACTGTAAAGTTTCATTAAAATCCATTCAGTTGTTTTTGCGTGAAAGACCCACAAAGATACTCACAAACTTTCGCATTTATAATATATATTAGATATATATATAACACAGAAAAGCGACTCACTCACTGACTGACTCACTGACCAATCACGATATCTCCGGAACTATTAAACCTACAGACTTGAAATTTGGTAGGTAGGTTCCCTTCATGGAGTAGACGCCAGCTAAGAACGGATTTTGCAAAGTTCGAACCCCAAGGGGCGTTATAGATAATTATTTCCATTACTAAACTATTAGATGTACAGTCGTGAAACTTGGTACACAGATATCTCTCATAAAGTAGAGATTCCCTACATAATGATTTTTACAAAAATCGACCTCCAAGGGGCGTTGAGGGCGCTTAAGGGGCGTTATACATAATTATTTCCATTTTTAAACTATTAGACGTACAGTCACTAAATTTGGTAAGCGAATTCCTTTCATGGTGTGGAGATCCTCTACAAAATAGTTTTGGGGAAAATTGATCCCTAAGGGTCACTGAGGGGGATTAAGGGGCGTAATAGATAAATATTTCCGCTTTTCAACTAATAGAACCACCTGCTTGAAAATTAGAAGGTAGGTTCCGTTCATGGAATAAAGTTCCTTTTACAAAGATTTTTGCGAAAACGGACCCCCAAAGGAGTGGGGTTGCGAGGGATTAAGGCGTGTTATAGAAAAATTCCTGTTTTTGAATTTAACTCATTTACTTGAAATTTGTTGAGCACCTTTCTTTAGTTGAATAGAGTTCCACTAAGAATGGATTTTACGGAAATCAACTCCAGGGGGAAGTGGGGAAAGTTATTGGTGCGCATTTATAGACAAAATTCCCGTTTTTGAACTGCTATGTCTATAATAATAAAATTTGGTTTGCATGCTTCTTTTGTTGAATTGGAATCAGCTAAGAATGCTGTCAATGAGGTATTGATGATAAAAATTCTGTTTTTGCTCTGTTAGATTTAGACTTGATATTTAGCACGCATGTTTATTTTATGGAGTAGAGATCCCCTGAAAGTTGGTTTGGTGGAGTTCACTTGATTATTAGGTTAAGCTAGCGAAAAAAATCTTTCCACTTCTATTTTAGATATAAATTACATATTTTAATTTATGTTTTTTTTATATCAAGGAGCGAGAGTGTAACAGCTATAAATATATTTTTCAATACAATCGAATTCTTAATGCTAGATATCAATAATCAATATATATGTAAACAGTATACATATATACAACATCGTGAAATACCCAGTGAAGCGGGTGGGTAACGGCTAGTATATATATATCAGAAACAAAAGAAAAACACATTTTTTTCATCTATAAATAGTAGAAGTAAAGATTTTATCAATAATACCTGGAAATAAATTAAATTACTTAATTCTAAAATAAAAAAAAATCATGTAACATTTTTTTAAGGAAGATTATTATAGAGAAGCAGAAATCGCGTATAATAATATTTTTTCAGAGTTGTAATATGAAGGAAACATTTAAGTAAATAATTATATTTCATAACTAACATAATTTATTAGTTAGTAATTAGAAAAAAACTAAGACTTGAACCAACTGAATATAAACTTTATGTTTTTTTAACCAAATCTATCTCATTAATTTCAAAAATAGATCGTCTGCTTCAAGAGTAATGATAGAAAAATTTTAAGTGAAAGAAATTGAAGTTTTTTATTCGTTTTTTTTTTATAAACGAAACTACAACCGGAGTTAAACATCTGTTTTGAAAAATAAAATAAGATTAAATTTTCACAATCTCTAACGTAGTTTTTCAAAGACGTATCAATAATTAAATGTCTGCACACAGATAAACTCTTTCTTTCCACAATATTCTTAACACATGTTAATTCACAGTTTTTTTTTCAAATAAAAATTTCTAGAATCCGTTTATATATTTTTTTCATGTATTTAAACATGATAAATTTATATGAGAAAAAGCAAACAGTGGAATTCTGCAAAATCAATACTTTGATAATATTAGATAACTACTTTTATTTTATCACATATATTATCAAATGATAACTTACATACTAGACTAACAAAATAGATGTCTTTTTTTCCCACAGTTTAAATGAATATTTGCATGGACTTTTTTTTAAGATTATTTCGACACCTAAGGTTATAATGAAAGTGTAAAAGTATTAATAACTCCGATATTAATATTAAAAAGTTATATAGATATATAATTATTACTCTACACAAATCCTCTCTATTAATGGATTAAAAGAGTTAATGTGTTGAAGTACTTAAAGAGAGTATATTCGTGGCCGAAAATATATGATTGGACTTTTTATTTCACTTTTATAAGAGAAAAACTACTGATTCACCCGTCACCAGAAATTCCAGAAGTGTTAGACCTACCAACTTTGAATTAAGCAGGCGTTTTTCTTTTTTAATGAGTAGAGATCCACTAAGAGCGGGTTTTTCGAAAACTAAATTCCAGGGGGTGCAAGGACAATAGGTAAAAGTTTCTGTTTTTGAACTATTAGATTCTTAAACTCTTAAAATTTGGCTAGTATATTTCTTCTGTTAAGAACAGATCCACTAAGAGCGGGTTTTGCGGAAATCGACCGAAAGAGAGTTTGCTGTGGTGACGGGGGCCATTATAGATAAAATTTCCTGTTTTAGATTTAATGATTTGGAATTCGGCAAGAATGTTTCTTTCAATAAGCAGAGATCCGCTAAGAGCGGTGTTTGATAAAATCGAGTTAGAGAGAGACACAAAGGCGTAAATGATAAATATACTTCTGTTTTATAAATTCATGTTCTGTCTTTTTTAACTCAAGATATGAAGAATGATTTTTAAGAAAAACAGGACCTGACTTTCTAAAAAAGAAGTATACTTATCATTTACACCCTGTATCTCTTCCCCGGCAGTAGATTTCAGTGAAACCCATTCTTATTTGATCTCTACTCAACAAAAAATCATGCTTGCCAAATTTAAAGTGTATCGGTCTGCAAGTCAGGAAGATTTCGTGAGGAGCACGTGAATCGCTTTTCTCTATAGCGCAGGGATGGCGAACCAATGGTACGCGTGCCAATGATGGCACGTAACAGAATATTTTGGGCACGCCATCGATCAAAAACGATTTGCATTTTAGCTTAAAATAATTAAGTTAACTATAAATTATTATGAACAAACGCGAGTGATCCGTCGCGATGCCGACAAGTGGGGGAGCAGACTCGTTTGTTAGGTCTTGCGTAAATACTTCGTATATTATAAATTGCTAATGATGCAAAGTTTATCTACGCATAGTGTGTGTATGTAACTATTTCTAAATATATTCAAGTTGTTTAAAGAACATATTCTAACGTTTACATTAATAGTTCAGCTTGTATACATCTAATTTATTAATGTGATCTCATACTTGTCTTGTAAGTCTAATTGGTAAAATAACTCTCACTGCTTTATTTTTAAAAATTTTAATGATCTGAGACAAAAGCGAAAAAATGAGCAGACACTACAGAAATCTCGTACAAGCACTCAATTTCCTAAAAACAAATAAATCTGCCCATGAGCCCGCAGTCGTGCGCAGTCAGTAAAAAGAGGTGTTTTTTGGCGGGGGGGGGGGAATCAAGCGAGAGCACATAGAATAGTTAATTTCATCGACACAACTGTACATTTAAAGTTTTGTGTTAAATTTACGATTTTTAACTGCTATTTAACATGGCTAGTTCAACAAAAAAAAGTGTAAGATAGTAAGTATAGCAGAGAATTTCAAACTTGGTGGGCTGATAAATATGGCATGGTCAAAGGTGACAAAGCGGTGTGTTTTATGTTCTGGAACAGTGGTATGCAGAACATATATTGTCTGTAAAACGGCATTTTGAAACAAACCACAAATACTTTTGTGAAAAAAGCGAACCAGAGCAAAAAGAATTAATTGCAAGTGCAATAAAAGACAAACAGTCAACGTCTATGTTTAAATATGTAAGCAAAAATTGTCACACAAGTGCGGCAAGTTACTCAGTTGCAAATGCCATTGCTCGGCATGGTAAACCTTTTCAAGAGGGAGAGTTTTTGAAGGAAGCTTGGTTGGCATGTGCGCCCTCACTTTTTGATGATTTTGATAATAAAGATAAGATAATTTAGTGCATCAAAGATGTTCCTCTATCTAGAAACACAATGAAAGATAGAATCTTGAAATTGGCAGAAAATGTTACAGATCAATAAAAAAATGACATTAACTCCGCTCCTTTTATATGGCTATGTCTTGACGAAAGTATTGACATTACTAAATCGGCACGTTTAGCTGTCTTTGCTCGATATTGTGTAGGAAACATCATTAAGGAAGAATTAATTGCGATAACATCGTTGTTAACAACTACAAAGGGCACAGATATTTGTACGGCAGTAAGAAATTCGCTTGCTGAGAAGGAAATTGATTTGAAAAAAATTGTTTCAGTAACCACTGATGGTGCTCCAAATATGGTAGGCAAAAAATGGCTTCATTTCTTTATTTAAAACAGACGCAGGACACTCGATTCTTGACTACCACTGCATTATTCACCAACAAGCCTTATGTGCAAAGAGTGGTTTAAGATTTCTTGATAATGTAATAACTTTAGTCACAAAAATAGTCAACCTCATATCGTCACAGGCTTTAAATAAACGAAAGTTTGATGCTTTGTTGAATGAAGTCAATTCGGTGTACAATGGCTTAATAATGTATAACAATGTTTGCTGGTTGAGCCGCGGGAACGTACTTCAAAGATTTGTTGATTGCTTGGAAGAAATCAGACTGTTTCTACAAAATGAGAGCAAAATTGAACAATATTCACAGTTGATGGATATTATGTGGCTTTTATAATTGATGTTTTTTACAGACGTATGTCAAAATATTTCAACAAATTTAACATAAAGCTTCAAGGACCGAATAAAACAGTTATCGTCATGATGGATCCGCTTTTGAAGCTAAACTATATGTTTTCAGAAACGATATTATTACAAAAAACTACAAGTACTTCCCAAACTTTTAAAAAAAATCACAGATTTAGATGCCCAAGAGAAACGAAACGAAGAAAAAGTTATTGATGACTTTATTTCCATAATGGATTCTTTAATGAAAGAATTTTCAGCGAGATTTTCTCAGTTCAAGGAATTATCGGAAACGATCAAATTCATTATGTACCCTGATGTGATTTCGTTTGATAAACTGAACTTGTCTCAATTCGATTGGTTGGAAATTGAAGAACTTGAAATGCAACTGATTGATTTCCAGTCTAGTTCAATATGGATTCAAAAGTTTATTGAAACAAGGAAAAAGTTGGAATTGATTGAAGCATTAAGATTGACAAGCAATATAAGTAAAAATACCAGTAACGAAATTTTGGAAACATGGAATTCGATTCCAGAAGCATTTAACTGTTTGAAGAAGTTGGCGTATGCTATTTTAACTATATTTTCTTCTACCTATGCCTGCGAGTCATTATTTTCAGAGATAAATAACATCAAAGACTCGCTTAGAAACCGTTTAACAGACGACTCTAATTCAGCATGCATTCTACTAAAAGTAACATCTTATAATCCTGATATAAGTTATTTGTCATCTAATCTACAACAGCAGAAATCACACTAATGTTACTTTAATTTAAATTACAAGTATAACTAAAAATTTACTACTATACAGTGCAAAATGTATTTTTTCGTATTAAATAAAGAATTTTGATATGTTCGTATTTAGTTTTATTAGTTCTTCAATAATCACAAGTCAAAATTATTTGATGACACGCATATAACTCATTAAACGTTTCTTTAGAAAAAATGGCACGTTGACCCAAAAATTTTTGCCACCCCTGCTATAGAGAAAGACATCTGATTATTTTAAATAAAATGAAAGAATGTTTATTTTTTCTTTCATTTTTAACAAAATTCTCTTAAAAGACTATCAAATTTACATCTACATTTCTTTGAAAATGAATCTTGCTCAATGACTCAAATACCTACCAGAAAGTTGTGAAAAAACCTAATATTCTATTCTTGATTAATTTGAAATCATAATAGTTATTTTTCATTATTATTTTAAAATTTATTATATTGTAATCTATAACTCTCTCGTTTTTGTATACTAATAAAGAAAAAAATCGATTAAATTTATTTTAAACACATGCTATTACCTTAAAATCCGGCGTATAACGCGCACTTTAACACAAAAAATACCATCGAAATTTGCGGGTGCACGTTATATGCAGAGTATAAAAGTGAGAACTTTAAAAATTAAAAAGAAAAGATGAGCATAGAAAAAAATTAGACCTCTACAAAGATCGAAAAAATGTTTAGTTAAAAGAAATGACATTCTTAATGAACTTACAGGATTGTAGCTCTCTCTCTAGAAGTATACTATTTTATCAAAATCGAGCGATAATACTTCGAATAAAAGACTTCGAAATATGAGAGCTTTGTATATGTACATTTCAGGTTTTTCCCTAAAAAAGTGGGTGCGTGTTATACTGCGAACACATACTTAAAAATTAAAAAATACACCTCAAAAGTATAGGTGCGTGGTATAGATACGTCGGATTTTACGGTAATTTATTTCATTCAAACTTTTTTTTAAAAAAAAATTACGTAAATCGAAATATGTATTAAAATTGTATTTTTATTCAAGCAAAGCACTTCTTTTCTATAATAATTTCTTTGAAGATTATTTGCTTCCTGATCAATCAATATAAAGGGTGTTTTTTTGAGAGGTATAGAACTTTAAATTGCAATAAAACAACGATGTATTATTCGATTGACATGGATTTTTTTTATTCGAAAGATAATCTTGTGGCATTACATTTCAAATATGATTTCTGGCATATGACTGCCACGGCTGACTCGGAAGATGTCCAATCTGGACGTCCAATTTTCGATGACTGTTTCCAACATTTGTGGCCGTATATCGGCAATAACATGGCGAATGTTGTCTTCCAAATGGTCAAGCATTTGTGGCTTATCCGCATAGACCAATGACTTTACATAGCCCCACAGAAAATAGTCTAGCGGTGTTAAATCGCAAGATCTTGGAGGCCAATTCACAGGTCCAAAACGTGAAATTAGGTGGTCACCCAACGTGTCTTTCAATAAATCGATTGTGGCACGAGCTGTGTGACACGTTGCGCCGTCTTGTTGGAACCACAACTCCTGGACATCATGATTGTTCAATTCAGGAATGAAAAAGTTAGTAATCATGGCTCTATACCGATCACCATTGACTGTAACGTTGTGGCCTTCATCGTTTTTGAAGAAGTACGGACCAATGATTCCACCAGCCCATAAAGCGCACCAAACAGTCAGTTTTTCTGGATGTAACGGTGTTTCGGCATACACTTGTGGATTAGCTTCACTCCAAATGTGGCAGTTTTGTTTGTTGACGTAGCCATTCAACCAGAAGTGCGCTTCATCGCTAAACAAAATTCGCTTATGAAAATCGACCATTATTTTCGAAATAAAATTGCACAATTTGAAAGCGTTGTTCAGGCGTGAGTCTATTCATGATGAGTTGCCAAACCAAACTGAGAATAAATCACTTGACAGCTGTTAAATCGTTCGCCATCTTGGAAAGTAATGCCAACTTAAAACATCTATACCTGGAAAAAAAAACACTCTGTATTAGTCATCGAAGCATTTACCTTTTTCTACGAATATTTCTTCTTCGTAACAAATACAAAAACATTCAATCCAAAACATTTCGTACTTCTCAAGAAACATCTAAAAACTTTGAGAAGAGAATAATTTCACTTTCAGTTGCGTAAGTTAGCAACGAATTCAATGCTGAACCTCTGATGGATGTTTGTGTTCCCGTTCGGATGTTTTGATCACAAATGTTTATCAGTCGAACATATTTACTGCGAAGCGTGAAATTATTTCTGATTCTTTCTCTACTTGATGTTTCTACAGAAAAAAAAAATCTGTCTAAATTTTTTTTTTAGCGTTTACGGTTTGGCTTTTGAATTAATCTATTTTTGTATTCTACAGTTCTATTTTCATACAGAATTTTGTCTTCAAATTTGTGAAAAGAATGGAGAAAAGGGATTTATTACAAATATTAAATTTCAGGGAGAGGGAAAAACTAGCGATCTGTGTGTGAGGAACTACACGGCTGGCCACCGTAAATACAACACCTTGAAGGAAGCATGCAAATAACATGACACTTACAACATGTATTAGAGGAGGTGAGTTATGCAAATCATTAGAATTTAAGCGCAGACACACATCACGCGTCCCTGTGGCGCCACCTCAGAGCGCTATTAAAGGCTTGGAGATTTCGACGATTTCAAGTTCGGCAATTGTGTTTTTCTTGTGATTTTTTCAAAAAACGATCAGTTACGTCTCGTAGAAAACAGCGATCAGCTTTTGATCAAGTATCCGAGTTCGACAGAGGAAGGATAGTGGCAGCCTACCGAGATTGTGGATTATCTTTCAGGGAAATCGGTAATCGTGTTGGACAAAACCAACAACTGTAATGCGAATATGTGACCGTTGGATGCAGTAGGGTACGACGGACCGACGTGGTCGATCGCATCCACCTCAGTGCACCACTTCCCGTGACGACAGGCAAATTGTGCGCATGGCAGTGACCTTTCACTCAGCCACATCACGATCCGTAGCACAGCACATTGAGTCTATAACGCATCATTCAGTGTCTGCGCGTACCATTCGACGCCGTTTACAGCAGAGTGGTCTATCCGCAAGACGTCCATTGCTTGGTCTACCTTTGGCGCATAACCACAGATATCTCCGCCGCCAATGGTGCGATGAAAGAAGGATGTGGGCGGCAGAATGTAATGAAGTTGTTTTTACTGACGAGTCACGCATATGTCTGCTACACCACGATGGTCGGGTTCGAGTCTGAGAACACCATGGAGAGAGGATGCTGAACAGCTGCTTTATGCACCGCCACACTGGTCATGCACCGGGTATTATGATATGGGGTGGTATTGGATATCACTCTCGCACTCCTCTAGTACGCATTGCCGGTACTTTAAACAGCCAGCGCTGCATCTCCGAAGTGTTGGAGCCAGTGTCCTTCCTTACCTTCAGAGCTTGGCTACATCCATATTTCAACAGGATAATGCGCGACCACACGTAGCACACATTGTCTAAAGGTTCTTCGTCAATCCCCAGATTGAATTGCTTCCCTGGCCGGCTCGCTCTCTTGATCTTTCATCGATAGAAAACATGTGGTCCATGGTTGCTCAACGATTGAACCAGATTACACCCCAGCTGCCACACTAGATCAACTTTGGTAACGTGTGGAAGCTGCTTGGTCTGCTGTACCCCAACACCACATGCAAAGTCTCTTTGAATCAATGCCGAGGCGTGTGGCAGCGGTGATCTCTAACAATGGCGGCTACTCTGGCTACTGATTCTGGCAGGAACCACACTTCACAGAAGTCTATAAATTTAATCATTTGATACTTGGTCAACATGTAATCTACAAAATAAATTTTGTTGTGCTATCTCTTGTCTTTCTTGGTGTTGCATTTACGATGGCCAGTAGTATAATTACAAATGTGAATTAAAATTTTTATTTATACTATATATATACATATATCATCCTTTACGTGCAATAATTTTTTTCTTATTCACAAAGTTATCTTTGTATGTTTCATATGGAATTAATTATTGTTATTGGATACACATTTCTGCCTGTCCCAATTTATTGATTGAATATTAACGTCGCACTGTTCAGTTACACGAGGGCTTTCTGCCTGTCCCAAAGATTCATCTAATGCAGTGTTCCCCAACCTTTTCAACGGTAGGTCAACGTTTGTTAATTTTACCGCGGACCGCTGGGGATGGCGTTGATTGTTTATATTTTAGACTGTTTTTATTTAATAATTTTAAATTAATTGTATTTAATCGTGACTTCAGAATAAAATATAGTTACACCAAAAAATGAAGATAAAGTGAATTTCATAAAAAGTAGCCCAAACCCAAGAGAAATATACCACAGTAAATTAAATGGAAATAATTTAATGTTTCTTGTGCGGACTGGTAGCATTTGATCCCCGGACTGCGGGGAGCTGACAAGTTCGACATCTAAACTGGCATCCCACTCTCGACGGCACGCCAATGCAAGGACTTCTCAGATTATCCAATGTCAAGTCTGACACGAAGGGAATTGTAAATCAAACTTAAATTTTTAATCAATTCTATCCATGTATCTTCTTTTATAATATACCATTTATACTAAATTAGATTAGTATATACATTAATTTTGATTGGCACTGACACAATTAAGAATCGTTTAGAATTAAAAGGTCCGTTTTGATTAGGGTTTTGTAAAGTAATTTACAATATATTCATTATTTAGAACACGTATATTTGAAAGCTATAACTACCTTCATTCACATCTACACAAAAAATATTCCTAATTAAAAGAAATAATTAAATATTTTATTTTTTCCTAATAGACATGTATTATTGAAAAAATTAATAATATTTTCTTCTAATATTTTCTTACTCACGGAGGACATTACTTGTAAAATTACTACTTAAATTACAATAGCTCTCCTTCAGAAATCGAGATAGTGAATGAATGACTGTGAGGTTTATTGGCGCAAGAGCCGATTGCGGCTATACTGCCCCAAACATGGTTCTTAAAATTTCATGGTGTTTAAGACAACAGTTACAAATTTAAAATAATGACATTAATAAGATATATCGAACAGCTAAAATTCCTTAAACTCGGATTGAAAATTCATTTAAAATTGTTATACAATTAAAATGCTAGAATATGAAATTTTAAAAAATGTGAATTTTCAATTGTCTAACAGTAAATTGTTAGTCAAAAACAAATACTCACATAGAAATACTAACAAATACAAACATAAAAAAAATTAACAAATAAAACCAACTAAACCAACGAACTATAAAAATTAAAACCAAACTGTGTTATTATTAAATTATAAGTAATTCACAAAAAATTAATCAGTTAAACAACAAAGTAATCCATAAAGGCTTTGAAGGCTATTTAAAAAGATTTTATACCGTGGTCTCGAAAGAAAAAAGGAAGAAAGAGGAGATTGGATGATAAGAAGTCGAAAATAGAGAAGAACCACAATGGTATCCCGGAGGTGCAAAACCCGTTTTTATCAAAGACAGTAAACCCCCTTGGAAAAAGAAAAAATCTCCAGTGCACCCTTAGAAATCGATTGCTCGCATTTAGAACGTTAGCACAATCAAGTGTTAAACAAGACTTAGACCATTGCCAAAAATACCCTTATATGTTTGTATTAGTCTCGTTAACTACCCATAATCAAAAGTTTTACAAAAATGTGACATTTTTTGTGTGGTTGACATATATTAAACACTAATATTATTTTATTACTAGAAGTGATAGTATTCTTATAAAAGAGAATTCTTATAAGATTCTAGGATTTTCTTTATTAGGCTCTCAAGCAATGTTTAATGTTAATTTTTTTAAATCTTATAGTATTAAATGCTGTTTTTCTTTCGTCACTCTCATCAGCATGGCATAACATGTGACAAAACATAAATATTAGACTACAGAAATAAAACATATGTACTAAGTCAGTGCTTCTCAACGTTTCAATATTTGCGACCCAATTTTCAATTATAATTTTCATTATGCCCCCTTCCATAGAATAGCGTGGTCGCGGTAGCCAAGTGGTATAGGTATCGGATCGTGGCTTGCCTTGTCACGAGTTCGAGCCCAGTACCACTAAAGACCCGCTGTGTAGGGCAGCGATGCACGTTAAATCTGTCGAGAGCTGAAACGTCCTCCCGTTGGTGTGGTGTGGTAGTTAGGAGAGGGGGGTGCCAGCTCAGGTGGCGCCCACGTCACCATGGTTCAAAATTACGTGGTCCGTCGCCAAAAGCCCTCGTGTAGCTGAACAGTGCAACGTTAATATTCAATCAATCAATCCATAGAATAACAATGCATTTAACTCAATAATAAAGAGTGTTTTTTCCCAGGTATAGAAGTTTAAGTTGGCATTACTTTCCAAGATGGCGACCGATTTAACAGCTGTCAAGTGATTTATTCTCAGTTTGGTTTGGCAATTCATCAAAACAATCATCAAGCAAGGCGTAGATTCGTCGAATGGGCCCAAAACGAGATTGTCGTTGTTCCCGATTTTCGTAAGCGAATTTTGTTTAGCGATGAAGCGCACTTCTGGTTGAATGGCTACGTCAACAAACAAAACTGCCGCATTTGAGTGAAGCTAATCCACAAGTGTATGTCGAAACACCGTTACATCCAGAAAACTGACTGTTTGGTGCGCTTTATGGGCTGGTGGAATCCTTCTTCAAAAACGATGAAGGCCACAACGTTACAGTCAATGGTGATCGGTATAGAGCCATGTTTACTAACTTTTTCATTCCTGAATTGAACAATCATGATGTCCAGGAGTTGTGGTTCCAACAAGACGGCGCAACGTGTCACACAGCTCGTGCCACAATCGATTTATTGAAAGACACGTTTGGTGACCGCCTAATTTCACGTTTTGGACCTGTGAATTGGCCCCCAAGATCTTGTGATTTAACACCGCTAGACTATTTTCTGTGGCGCTATGTAAAGTCATTGGTCTATGCGGATAAGCCACAAACGCTTGACCATTTGGAAGACAACATTCGCCGTGTTATTGCCGATATACGGGCACAAATGTTGTAAAAAGTCATCGAAAATTGGACGTCCAGATTGGACTACATCCGAGCCGCCAGCCGTGGCAGTCCTATGCCAAAAATCATATTTAAAATGTAATGCCACAAGATTATCTTTCGAATAAAAAAAATTCATGTCAATCGAATAATACATCGTTTTTTTATTGCAATTTAAAGTTCTATACCTCTACAAAAAACACCCTTTACTATACTTTGACGCTAAAGCTACAATACGACTCTTTAACTTCTTAACTTACGAAGCTTTAACCTCTTAAGTGCCACTGGCGTATATAAACGTCTCCCTCAGCCAAAGTGTTAATTGCCTTTGACGCATATATGCGTCTTTCCAAATTAAGATCTTTTCTGTGTACTGATATCCATAAAATTATTTCGAGGGCATTGGAATGTAAAAAAATGACATTGTTAGTGTTTGCGAAGGATTTACTTTATATATATATATACACACACACATATATTTCAGAGTATTTCCTTATTCTTATTCATTTTCTTCCCCCCTCCGCCCCAATACATCACTTACGCGCACTTACGGGGAAAACGGTGGCGTTAGGGAATGAATCGCGTAACGTTTAATCGACACTTAAGGAACAGTGTAAACTATCAGGATAAGTGTTAACTTTTGTATATAATTTTTTATATATGACAAGCCCATGAGATAATTGGTAATTATTAATGTTGTTCTTAACTAAATATTGTTAGAATAATTATAAAATACATTGTGCAGTGTACTGATACATATATATAAGTATATTATATCAGTGGCAACGTGTATTTTATTTTTTTATTATATCAGATGTGTTTTGTTTGTTTACTTTCAGTAAATTAATAATTTTTTTTAAATAATATTTTGTTTTCTACTTTTCAATATGCTCTTGGCCTCCTCTTAAAGTTATCATGCGCCTCTGGAGGGTACGCTCCAAAGTTTGAGAAACACTACACTAAGTGCACCGAGTGAGACCATTTAAAATCTTGATGATCCTTGAATTATAATCTAAGAATCAGAACTAATCCTTTTACCGGTTCCTCAAATGATGTTATGAAAAGAAACGAGCTGCCTGTAAGTTAACGTAGGAATTTTGGAATGGTATTTACATTCTAACACAAAATATTTTCGTTCCAAGAGGTGCAAATTCAAGCTTAACCAGAAGCGCCAAAGTCAGTCTACAACCATGTATGAATGTAGGCCACAAAGAAACTTGACCACGCTTCTATTTTTCTAGAATTCATATTCCTCCTTTATTGGAATGCTTTATTCTCATTAGCAAGAAGTAACCCTAACGACCTAATCGGAAGTGGCCAAACCTGCCCACCTCAAGAATAGACACCCTCTAACCAACTGTCATCGGCAGAAGAATCAGAGCGTATCTGGAAGACGCGAACCCAAGCAAAGAAGAATCACAACAAAGCTGAGCAGAGTTCGTTACAAAAGAGTGGAGATGCCCGCCATCTTAGCAAACTTATCCATGAGGCAAGGAGGCATAACGGTTACACAATTAGTAAACAATACTATAATCAATGCAGCCGCAGAGGGAAATAGAAAGAAAGCCAACGATGTTTGTTGTTTTTATCGGTTATGGGTGAGGTGAAGATATCACGGTTACAAATGAAACTAAAAATAGGTTTATGTTCACATCTGCCGGAAAGACTCTGGCGGTTTTGTGTGTTTTTTTTTATTCAATCTTTTTTCCCCCTTCTTTATCTTAAAGAAACTGGCTTTGATCGATAGTGGTCTGCTTTTAGTAGTCCAGTGACTCGCTTAGGCCTTTTGTTATAGGATATGTTCGTTATTAATAACTAGCTTAAAAATGAATTCCATAGTTGGATAGTTTGAGAATGTTATTGATAGCTTTGGTTCGTTTTCGTTTCAATTACGTCTTGAGAATATAGTTATAAAATATGAGAAGAGAAATATACCCCGTATTTGTTCGAATCCAAGCCATAATCGAGTCTAAGCCACACCCCAAATTCTTGACATGTTTTTGTGATAAACGAAAAATAGCGTAAAATGGTTAAACACGAGATATCCAAATTTTACAAAATTAAAATAAGTTTAAAATAACTAAAAATAATTGAAAAAAAGTTTTTTTACGAGATTAACAAACTTTTAAATACATACATAAGCCTGCAATTGCTCTAATCGCCCCATATAATGAATTTTTTCCCTTCAACTCTAAGCCGCACATGATATTCAGTAGCGTTAAGATTAAAAAAGTGCGGCTTAGATTCAAGTAAATACGGTATACATACAGTAGAATGTCGTTTATCCGAATCAGTTGGGACCGGTCATCGTTTGGATACGCGATTGTTCGGATAACCGAATATCGAATGCGATCCATGCAGTATATGAAACCGGAAATTATGCGAATATTGAAAATCATCACATGCGGGAAACGCGCTTAAAGAAAAAGCAAAATAGATGCACAAAATGTCGCAATTTTACCTTTATTGTGGAACATAATCACTTATTTTTCGCTGTATCATTGTACACTTTCCTTTTTTCGCAGCAAGGTCTTTGATTTGCTGATTTTTTCGCTGCAAGGGCTCAAAAAACACTGGTCCGGATATTTGACGTTCTGGATAATAAACGTTCGGATAAACGACGTTCTACTGTATTTCGAATCATTTTATATAGAATGCCTTTTTGCAGAGATCAATCAGAGAGAGAGGATAATTATTTTGTTCTAAATATCTATAGTATCCAATATACGTCACCTATCACTATAATTTATCTTCGTTTTAATATAAATCGATGTATTAGAAATAATTGATTAAATTAAAATATGATGAATAAGATCATACTGTTTATATATATATAAACCTTAAAGTTGTTTTCTTTCAATTTTAATGTGAATTTAAAATTTTATTTTTTAATACCTACTACAAAAATTAGTTGGTGGTGTTTTGAAAAAATTATTTATAAAACAAATGAAGAGTTTTTCCTTTATAATACCCAATTTTCAAGTGAAATTTGATCACTTAATAAATTCAATCCCTCTAAAATTTGATTTTAAATTTTCCATAAATCAGATTTTTCTATTACCTGTAGCTTGTAGCAAAATAATTGTTTTTATTAAAATTTTACTTTTGTGTTTTGATTATTAGAAACCTAAGATTAAGGTGAATAAAAAGAAATACCAAAAAGAAAAGTTATATATTTTTTTATGAAATCAACACGTATTCACGAATTAAATTTCGACCATAGAGGTTGAACCACAGCTCTAGACACGATCTAAAAACTGGTCTTGATGCCACTAACGGCCAACGAACGGAATAATGGGGTTTGTCATACATTAAATGGAATTATTTTCCATAACCCACTTGTGGAGCGGGAATTTTTGAGAAATATTAGCTCAATAAGTCGCTTTTAATTTTGGTTCAAACTTACAAGACTCGCCACTAATATTTTTTTTGTACATTTCCATTTCAACGGGTCAAATCTCGACAACTCTTGGCGACAACACACAATACACATGCAAAAAAAATGTTAATAAATGTTAGTTTTCATTGGTTTTTCCATCCATTTTTGATGTATTATGAAAAAGAGGTTATTGATAAGCAAAAACCGCGACTTGATTTAAAAATGTGGTGATAAAAGGTTACCAGTGGAAATATTCCGTTTGGCGTCGGCTGAACCATTTTTGGAGACTTTATCATCTACGCCGGCGAAACGGAAATGTACCGTTTCTTTATATGGCTAATTTCCTTCAATTATTCCTTCAAAATTCAATTACATTGACATATTTCTCTGGCTCACAGTTCCTAAATATTTTTTTTCAAAAATGAATCCAATAAAAAACAATTTTCTTAGGAAAACAATTTTAACAGTTTGACTAGTATTAAATTTTGCGAATAATGATAAAAAGAAATCACCCGGAAATTATTCATTTAGTGTCAACATTCTTAAAATAAAAGTAAAATGCTTTGACATTCGAATAAATTAAAAAAAAATCGTGTCACTACGCTTAGAAATTAATTTAGTTTGATGAAGTTTAAATAAAACTATTATCTAAAAAGCGATTTTGATTTCTGAAAAGGATTGAACTTAGAATGCGAGGCTGATATTGAATGCAGAGTGTAATCGCGAATGGCACACAGTGATATAATTAAATTACATTTAATTTACTTATGATAGAAAGTCTATGATAAAACAAAGTTTCAAAACTCAAAACTTCCAATAATCAATAATATTTTAAGAACATTTTTGAAACGCTAACTTTACTCGCAATACATGTTTATTGTTAACAAATCAATTTAAATTACTGAAAGTTTACTTGAAAACATACTGAATTTAAAACACTTATTAGTAACAATTAAGGAAAGGGGCTTTATTTTTACTTACAAATAACATATTAGGAAGTTGAATAAAGTGATTTACACTAAAAAAGTAAAAAAAAAATGTAATAAATTTTTTTTCAAATTTTTTGTTTTATTTACATATATTTGTGTATTTTTTTCCTTCAAATTTTTCAGTGGTTATTAGAATATTTTATTTTTTTAATGTAACTATAAAAGCATGTATATTTGCTTATTTCTGAATTATTCCATCATGTGCTAATATACCCTGCATTCTTCCCCTTTTTAACTGAAGCTAAATAAGAAATTCTTTAAATCAGTGCTTTTCGAACTTTCAATATTTGTGACTCAATATTCAATCATAATTTTCATTCGCCCTCCTCCATAAAACAACAAAGTATTGAATTCAATAATACTATACTTTGACGCAAATATACAATATGACTTTAACCTTTTAAGTGTCACCGCACATATAAACGTTTTTCTCAGCCAAAGCGTTAATTGCCTCGAACATACATACGTCTTTCCGAAGTACGATCTTTTCTGTGCACTGCTATCCATAAAATTATTCCAAAAGATTTAGAATGCAACAAAAGAGCCTTGACATTGTTTGCGAAGAAGTTTCTTATTTCAGAAGATTTGTGTCTTTGTTTATTTTTTTATTCCTTTCTTTCCCCCTCCCTCAAATACATCAAATATGCGCACCTACGTGGAAAACGGTGGCATTGGAGTGCAAAACGTTACTTTTAATCGGCCGATAATGGTTAATTTTTGTGAATAATTTTATATACGGCAAGACTATGGGGTCACTGAAAATTATTAAACTTGTTCTTAGCTTATTATTGTCAAATTAATTATCAAAGACACATTATGCGGTACTGATACACTTATAAGTGTATTATATCAGTGTAAATGTGTATTTTATTCTTTATTATGTCAGAATGTATTTTGTTTGCTCACTTTCAGTAAATTAATAATTTTTTAAAAATAATCTTTTGTTTTCGAATTATTTCGAATGCCCCCTTTTATAAAGATATCAAGAGCCCCTAGGGAATGCGCCCCACAGTTTGAGAAACGCTGCTTTATATATATATATATATATAAATGCAGAAAATTTAATTTCTCTTCCTTTTCAAACCGTTACGAAAGCTTCATTTAGTTATTTTTTTCGTTCCTTTATAATTATTTGCCTTTACTCAGTGAATTTCTACAGAACAAAACATTGTCGTCTAGAAGTTTCTTATGTTAACTTCTAAGCCAAAACAATTAATACAATTAAAGAAAAAAAGAGGAACTATAAATTATTTGTTGCAAATGATACAAGATACTGGAGTCGTAAATATGTATAACATCCTATTTTTTAATTAGTTCCGATTTTTATTGAAAGAAATGAATTATTACCACGTGTATCTAAGAAAACAGTTACCTATTGTTTTGTATCACAGTGTCTCGTTGACTTTTCATTATTTGTATTGTTTCAAGCAAGTCTTTGTCATTTGTGGTTGCTTTGAGCACCATGTTTCCATTGTTGACTTACTATACGAATTTTTTTGTTTTGTTTTGGAAAAGTCCGTAATTTCACTACAACACATTTATTGCGAGACTATGTCGAAACGTAATAATGTTACTAGGCTTTGCTAATCAATTACTGAGCTAGTTAAATTTATTCTAGAAAACTATTAATTATTTGTTTCTTGATGCATACGCCAAATGTTTCCTTGATTGCTATCCTTTACTATGGTAATTTAGAAATCAGATTAGTTTCTTAATGATTGACGGTTTTAAGAATAAATTGTTTTGAAGACATTCAAAAGAATTTAAATCTGTATATATATATATATATATATATATATATATATATATATATATATATATATATATATATATATATATATATATTACTTTGGCTTCTTTTTTAACAAAAAATACATCTGATAAATCTAGATCAGTCAAAGGAAACGTGTAACACTATACTTAAACACTTTCATAACTTTATGGTGCACTTAAACATTTTATTTTTGAAAAAGAAAGTTTTATTTTAAATTACCCTTTTTTTAACTACAGGGGGATTATTATTATATATCTACTTATAAAATGGTGTAAGAAAACACTCATCAGAAGGATTTCAAATTTGAACAATACATCTGTAAGAAAAGTAAACGACATGGCATAATTATAGTTTAAAAACAACTAAAAAACGCGCTTTTATGGTGAATCGAACTAGAAAGTGAAAAAAAAAATGATTCTTAATATAAGAATAAAATGATTAATGAGAAAATTATTGTCATTGGGGTAAAAGCGTGGGGTGCTCTAAATTAATTGTTATATAATTTCTTTCTTGTTCTCTTCCGAAATGCTGAGTTTGTGTAAAAATGTAATATAAAGCACACACCCCCACACACTTTCTTTTACCGCAATGACATTAATATACATATATACATAAATATGTATAATTTTCTTTTTAATAATTTTATTCTTTTATTAAAAATTATATTTTTACTTTTTAGTTCGATTTACTATAAAAATCTGCTTTTTTTAAGTTATAATTTATTTTTCATTTTTAGTTCGATCTACAATGAAAGCGTGTTTTTTAGTTTTATAAACTATTATGTATTCATTGTTGAACTTATCCTAGAGTTTGATATTTGAAGCCGGAATTACGTGAATGCTGAAATTAGTCTTTCTCTTCAATGGTTATTAATTAATGGGTCTGAAGGGTATTTATTCTATCTGTTTACGAGGCCTCGGATGAGTCCCATATCGCTATATTTCAAAGATTCTGGCTCTATAATTAACGGTCTAACTAATAAAAGTGTGTTAAGGTATCCGAACACGTTGAAAATGACCAAATTCGGACAAGACCGATGTTTTTGTTTTCTATTTTATTCAATACATCTATATTTTGGCTTTACAAAACATACTTTGTTTTGATTCTATGCTTCTTAGAGGCCAAGTTACAATCAATTTTATTAAGTTAGAAAAACCGGAAGTGGGTCTTTGATCTACCAGTAGTGGGCATTTAAATTGTTCGAAATCTATCATGGCGAGTCTGATCACACAAAATATTACAAATGTATTTCTATAAAACTTTTTGTACCTGATATTTATGCTATTTACTAGAGAATGTACTAAAATATTTCTTATAGTATGAATATTATTTGAGTTAGGGCATGTTATTTAAATACTGGTCTCATAAAGGCATTATTTTTCCTATAACGTTCACTCAATCATCTCTAAAAGTTTCAAATTTTAATAAAACATTAAAATGTTAGTACATTCTTTAGATAAATGCCTTTAGATTGTTTTGGTAATTCTTTTACTAATATAAGTTTATTACTTTTTTCTCTAATTGCTTTGAAGTTTTACAAAAATATTACTAAAATTTCACATATAATTGTGATTTTTATGAAATTCCGGCAATTTATTTTAAATATTGTTGATTAAATATTAGTATTTATTGGTATTGAATCCTAAAAAAGCCTTTATATGTTTAAATATGTTATTTTGTCAAAAAGTACTATGAACGTGTTCGGAAGAAGAAATATTAATGTCAATCGTATGATCACCTTTTAAATGTATTGCTATAATGTTAATTCGTTTCATCACTTCTAATAGTATATTAATTTACAAAAATAAAAAATAAATATTATCACTTGCACAAGTGTTTTTTCTATTTTCATTTTTTTCAGAAAAATTAGATAGTTGTTTATATTATGGTAAGAAACTGCTGACGCACCCTCGCTCCCCTTTCTCTCATAAATAACCCTTTTTTGTTTTATTTGTATTAACCACAAGCCTATTTGCTTTTAGGGTTGCACCTTAATCTTTTAGCCGCTAAATCTGAAATTAGTCGCCAAATCTGGAAATGACATTTGGAATTATTCGCCAAATTTGAAAATGGTTTATGCAATAAGTTACCAAATTTGGAAGTGGTATATGGAATTAGTCACCAAATCTGGAAATCGTTGTCCTGATGAGGACAATGGAACAAAATTATGAATCTATTATATAGTCATCGGTCCTTGACAAGTGTGCAAAATTTCCAATTTATCTGACCTTTTAAAGTGGGTAAAAATCGAGTTCTAAGATTCCGTTACATACAAGTGAAACTTATAAAAGAGTGTTAAAAATCACAAAGTGTGTCAACAGATGCAGTTTTATACCCAAAAGCAATTAAAAATTGATTTTCCAATTCAATCTGGTATAACTTTATCACGGTAGATGGGCTTTTTTCACCAACAGCGCCACAACTGTTAATTAACTTGGAAGTCATTTTTGTCAAAAAACGAAACATTTATGCACATTGAACAGTATAGTTGTTTGAATGTACAACTCACACCCAAACCGTCGTAATGCGATTCAAAATGTCACTTGCAACTAAATTTACTTTCGTTATGCCACTAACAGCGTCATCTATTGATACATTTCGGAGCTTTTTTCTTATATTATAGTTTTAGCCAGCGTAACCATTTTCCATCTCCCCCCTCTTTCCTCAAGTGTATTCAGTTCAAATATGAAATCAATCTGAGAAGTGTTTTTTTTACATTATTTTGAAAGTGAAACTTTAATCATGATCACCCTGTATATCAATGAAATATATCATATTTGACGTCTTATATAGCTAAATCATTACCCAGTAAAATTCCGTTCAGATGAAGAAAGCTTTAGTTATTCTTCGAAAGTTATAGTACAGTATAGTCCCTATCAGCTGAAAACAATCGCATTCCCTTTAACGACCAATCTTGAATTTCGATATTCTATTTCGAGAGATAAAACAAGACAGAACGAAAAATCAAAAACCAAAAATGCAGAGCACACAGCATTGGCTTAGTATAAAATATCTCTCCTTATGCATCGATATGAGAAAAGGCATTAATAACAAGTAATATAAAAAAAATTAAGTGAATTCCTACTTAGATCAACCAAGAAAAATTTTATTTTAGCAACTTTTTATTAAATGGTTACAATTAATATAAATATGTATATACATATGACAGAATCACAACATTAAGTGGTAATTAATTTTTATTAATTATCATTAAAGTATCGCATTGTCATCCGAAACAATCGTGTTTATAAAATTTCAGTTCATCTGAATGCCTTAAAAAACGTGAGAAAAATAACCTCTTCAAGTTTTGTCACAAGTCGCTAAAATGGTCGCTAAGTCACCAACGTGGCTGTATTTGTAATTCTTCAAATAATTAGTTTTAATCCATTAATTTTTATGAATTATAATTAAATTATTGTATTGTCATCCAAAATAATCATGTATATAAAATTTCAGTTCAATTGAAGGCTTTAAAATGTATTTTATTAACGATTGAAAACTCCACCAAGATAAATAAATAAATAAATAGAGAGTGTGAGCTAATAGTAGGAATTGGAAAAAGAAAATTAATTAAATAATTATATATTTCAGCACATTTTTAGTAATGTGTCAGCAATGGAGACTGTCAGATTGCTTATAAACTTCACTACTATATGATGGGCTATTAGTGACGAGTTATGTACTTTTGAACTAGGGCAAGAGACGAATTGACAGCGTGTCAGTACGCTTCTTGTCAGCGTACACTCTCCAATCATTAGCATTACCATTACGTGAAATCTTTGAGATATGATAGATTTAACGTTAATCAACTCCTTCACACTATACGCCTTCAACGACGCAAGGATTCGATAGAAACAACATCGGTTACGAGTCGGCAACCCCGACCACAAAGGTTACAGCAGTGGTTTTCAAACTGTGGAGCATATCACCCTGAGGCAGGGACGTGATAATCCTAAGTGGGGGCGCGAGCATATTGAAAAGTCTAAAATAAGTAAATTAATGAAAGAAGCAAGCAAAGTACATTTTGACACAGTAAAAAATGAAGTGGGCATTTACACTGATGCAAAATACTTACAAATGAATCCCAATGTACTTGATAATTGATTTATCAATACTAAATTATATATATATATATTATACCAGCTGGTCTACCCGTTCTTCGCATGGGTGAACTGAAAAATTAAACAACACAGATTGAAGGATAAAGAAGTATTTAATGAGTTAATTTTAAGTGAATTGAAAATTAAACAAAAAAAAAAAAAAAAGCTGTTTGCATAACTCAGCTGAAAAAAAAAAAAAAGAAAGAAAAACACCTTTGTTAAATTTTAAGTCTTAGACCTAAGAACTGATAAAAATGATTTTTTTTTATTTATAATTCCTCGTAACACTCTTGAGGGTCGATTTTTCAAAATACCTCCCTAAGCTGATCTCTGCTCAGCAAAAGTAACGCATTGTTACAAGTTATGTGTAATGAACGCTTAAAGTATTGTAAATAATTTATATCTGAAAGTGTAATACATTAATATTACTTTTTGTTGCGTTTATTTTATGCTAAAATTGTAATATTCGAAAGCAATGCCGTTTCTTAAATTATAATGGTGATTCAATGAAAAACATAGCGAAATGTCTAGTTGGCAAATGTCTA
The DNA here is from genome assembly GCA_019973935.1 of Trichonephila clavipes. Taxonomy (NCBI): domain Eukaryota; kingdom Metazoa; phylum Arthropoda; class Arachnida; order Araneae; family Nephilidae; genus Trichonephila; species Trichonephila clavipes. Next base: position 1,075,637 of record BMAU01000607.1, read on the forward strand.
GCTACTTTCATACCTCGAGCTTTATTCGAGCTTTGTAAGACCCGCAGTGTAGGGGAGCGATGCACGTTAATGTTTTTATCTACCGCATTATGATGTACTGCAGTTTTTTTCATGCAATATTTTTTGTATCACTATATTGAAAATTAAAGGATATACATAAACAAAATGCTCCACTTTGGGAAGTTTAATCCGTTAGAGCTAATAAATTAATTAAAGATATTCCACTGTAAAATTAATTATATACACCGTTCACTTAAAATAAATAGTCAAATAGTTTTCTAAAGTCTTCATTACCATACAAAAGCATAAGACACTTAAATTTTGACCTTAATTACTTTTTCGGGACAAAAATGATAATCTTTGCAATCCGCTGAAAACACCGTCAGCTGAAAACGCAATATCTACTACAAAACTATTCGCCTTCCCCGCTAAAATACTCATCATAGAACCCGTGTTTTCATATATCTTGGAAGAGTGGATTTCAAAGAATATTTCTGCTAAGTTGGTGTGGTTTAGTAGTTAGGAGAAGGGGGTGCCAGCTCAGGTGTCGTCCACGTCACTTGACCATGGTTCAAAATTACCTGGTCCGTCGCCAAAAGCCCTCGTGTAGCTGAACAGTGCGACGTTAATAATCACTCACTCACTCCGAAAAATACAGTACAGTAGTTATGGTTAGTTTTATACTTAAAAATGCAATATCTGCTTATTCAATTAAAATTATAACGTTATAATTAACTACTAACCACAAACAAATTTTGAAAATTTGTCCAAATGATGTAGTGTGAAAGAGAAAGTTTATTTACTTTTAGTACCAGAAGCGATAAAAGTATTTATTTTGAAAAAGATTAATTTTTTACAACCAAATGTGCATAATAAAATCACAGAAAAATATTCAAATAAGGAGAGATTTATAACAACCTCTCTCTTCAAAACTTAGTTTTATTCTGAAATAAAAAAAAATTAGGGATTACGCTGATTACAGTAATAAATTAGAAGCGAGCGCCTTGCGTAGCCAAAACAAAAAGGGTTTCTTCACAAATAAAAGATATATATATATATGTTGTCGTGGGCCTTTTTGCAGCGCACGCCAGAATTGCTTGCAGATGGCAGAATTTTTTCCTACTTGAAAAATATCGTTATATTTTGGGCACTTCATACAATATCTTTATAAATTATAGCATGTGCCATAAATTATAGCCTATGTGTTATTCTGAAGCAAAAACTATATTACTGTAAAGTTTCATTAAAATCCATTCAGCTGTTTTTGCGTGAAAGACGACCAACATCCAAGCAAACTTTCGCATTTATAATATATATCTAGATATTAAAACAAGCTTCCCATAATTATTTGAGTCGTAAATATAAACAGTATACGAAACACTTTTGTTTTCAGTGCAGAAAATTCATCATCCCCCTCTCCCCAAAATTCAAAGAGAGATTTTTTACTAAATTGCCTTTTGATGTTTTTTGCTGTTGAGAGCCTTTCTGTATCAAGGTACCTGGGTATTTGGAAACTTTGGTACGTGCTTTAATCGAAATTTATTTTGCAATCTATTCCAGTTTCAAAATTAGATAAAACAAATAACTTAATATTTATTCTGTTGCTTAAAAATAACTGACTTAAAATATCTATTACTTAACAGTAACATATAAAAAATTTAATACTTGATAAATTTTAAGCTTTAAAAAATTAAGATCATTTTTAGATTTAGCGTCAAAGTACGTTATTATTTCATTGAATGCAATGATATTGTATGGAAGGTGCGACGAGGAAAATTAAGATTGAAAATTGGGTCGGAAATATTGAAAGTTTGAGAAGCACTGGGTCACAGACTAGTGTTTCTTTTCAGATGAGATAAACTTTGATCAAGAGAACTTTGATGACAAATAACTATGATACCCCCCTCCTGGCCTCGGGGTATCATCTCTTCATTCACGCGACCTAGATTTGTAGGAATAAATGATTGATCACCCAAATTCTCCATAAAAAAAATCTAATTTATTTATGTCTAAATTTATATTGATCAATGCAACACAAGTCTTACTAGAGAGATATAATCAGGAGTGATACTATGTAATTATAAATTCTAAGTAAATTGCGCCTGGAATCCTAATCACTATCTTTATGAAAAGCTATCCTACGAATCCTTATCTGCCTTACATTCCTTAACACATTTAAGTCTCCGTTCTATAATTACACTTTTATAATTAATATCTTACCAATATCTCTAGGCGATCAGAATCTCAGCGCTTTCCGTCTTTCTTCTATTCTATATATTCTTCTACTATTCATCTAGTATTATTCTTTCATTCTACTACTATTATTCATCCATTCTAATACTATCCGACTCTTATTCTACTAACCCGCGAATGCTAAAGCTCCAATATATATACATATATATATAAACTAATCTGCATATCGCGGTTTTTTCTTGAGATCATTAAATTGAAATAATGCCATTCTGGCCCCAAAGATTCCCCAAGAGGATTAGTAAGAACATCCGATAAATCCCCGTCACATAACTTGCTCTGTTTGACTCCAGTAGCAGTCTCAATAGTTATGCACGTCAATTTCCAATAATCTGTTATCTTGAGGATAATGAGCAACGAGGCTATGTCATGGCTTCACATTTCTTCCTGTATAGACTCTCCAGATTTGAGTCTCCTGAGATACTATATATAACACATCACTGAGAGGGTGGGCAACAAGAAACCTCACAATACCAACGAGTCGATGAAAGCTACCATTGTTGAATGTCACGGCAAAAATGTATAAGGATTACTTGATAGAAGTAATCGATCGAAGCACCCTCTAAAGCCGGGGTAGGCATTACGTCGATCGCGATCGACTGGTGGACCGCAAAAACATTTCGGGGTGACCACCTGAAGGTTAGCGATGGCGATTTGAGATCGATTAATCGAAGAATCGATTTCACGGGCCAAAAAAATCGATATGTAGCACTGAGTCGATTCAGTGAATCGATATTTCATCCTAGAAAATCGACATTCGATTTTTTCTGTTTTGGTAAAAACCACAAAATATATGATTTACAATTAGTTGAATGTACTATCTTTAAAACCCGTAATGTTGCGGTGTTGGTGGTTAAAGGGTTAATTATTCAAAAACTCGCGAGATTCCTGTGTTCTTAGTTTCCTTCGCATCTTTGTAATAAATAAAAAAAAAAGTTACTTTTGTAATCTTTGATTTATTGTATTTGCTGATATTGCGACATTTGTTTATGCCTTGATTGACTGACTGTCGTAATGTTCTGTGATTAGTAACAAATATTTATTTTTATGTAGTGTTTGTTACGGAATAATATGTAATTGAGGGTAAGAAATTCGCTGTAAGCATCGTGAGATCATTTGTTGCTTGTGAGCGCCTTTTTTCGATTGCCGGCAACATCGCAAGTGATGAGCGGAACGACTTGGATCCATGTAGACTATTGTTTTTAAAAAGCTTATATATTAAGCATTGGGAACTATAAGCTATATTACCTATTTTCTAAACTTTTTAATGCAACAAATACAGTTAGAAAATAAATGTCTTCTATACCTGATACTTTGACATGGTACTAAAAATAATTGTAATTGTTGAATTCCATCAACTAAATTCCTTGATTTTACTGATACGAGATCATTTATTATGGGGAATCTTTCTTGTTTTTCATAAAATGGATTTATATTTGCATTGTAAATGCAGACTTGAAAAAAAAATTTTTTTTTTAGAAGTCGATCTTTTAGTCCTCGATTTTTTTGTGAATCGATTCCTCAGGTTACGATACGAATTGATTTAAAAATCGATCTTTTTCGGAAAGAATCGCCATCCGTACTGAATATTTTAGGAGTTAGTAATTATATACGGAAAATTTTTAGGATAGGTTGAAATATGTAGACTATATAAGTCATCTACTGACTATATAACAACAAAAACTAACTTTGGGTAAAAATGTTTTATTTTTCATGTATTTTGAATTGTTTCATAACAAGCGCATCAGTTTCCGTTATTATTATATTTGTATCTTGAATTTTGTTTTATACACGGTTTTAAAAGTGTCAGTTTTCTTTATTTTCGTTCGAAGTGAGTACGTATTCAAAGTTCGAAGTCTGTACGTAAGTAAATATTCCGTATTTATTATATTAAATTATAAAATAATTATTGTAGACCTTTTCCTACCTCACCACACCTACGACACTAGGCATTGGTGCACAAAAGAATTTTTCAAGGGGGGTGGGAAGGTCGAAAATCTATCATTCTGGTATCATACCCCAATATGCAGCTAAATGCATTTTTTGATTTTGTAGACTGATGGGAACAAAAAACAGTAAAAAAATAAATTGCTGAATAAATAATCAGCATTATTAATAAAAAAATTATTAATATCAAATAATTAAGTGTTACGTACTATATGCATGAGATTAAAATCAAGGGATGGTCCGGACACGTGGCTCTCACCCTTCTTGTGTGCGTCACTGACAATGGGTGGACTACACCTTGAAAAATTAAAAGTTGCCCGTACCCTGGAAAAGTCTGCCCAACCCTGGAATTTTACTTAGATATTTTTAAAAATGTGCATCAAATTTAATTAATAGATAAATATTATTTTGCCTCACTTATTATTTGAGGGAACTGGAGTTTAAAGTGATCTTTCTATTAATTACTCAATTACCAATACTATAAACAGGATTTTCTTGTAATCAAATTAAAATATTTTTCTTTGACTTTTGAAAAGAATAAAAATGTTATTCATCTATATACAGTTGCAATTTCAAAATCACTAATGACGTAGATTTATATTCCCTGGAATGAAATTACATATACGCATTTCCCGCCAACGCGATTAAAACTTGACATTTTAAAACATAAAAACAGAAGAGATAAACAATGCGCTTGATCTAAAATGAGTGGTTTCATAAAAGAAAACTGTGGTTGGTTAATTTTTTACTTCTTTTTGCTACCACGCATTTTAAATATATAATTTATGTTGAAACAATAGAGTTTTTTTAAACTATTCTACTACGTTATTTTATGAACCGTGATAAGAAATATAAAAAGGTCATGATCTGAAACAACATAAAGTTAGAGTGGAAATTTTCGAATTATATTCAAAGCATATTAAAAAAGAAATCTAGAATATTTTATTTAAAAACCAGGAACTTTTAATAACAATATGTATAAAACAGTGTTTATAAGTTGCTATTAAGTTTGAAATCAAGCCCGTTGTTAAAATATATAAACGAAATAAATACTTATAATTATCATTATATACAAGCAAAATGTTTTAATATAGTTAAAGGTATCATCTTATACGTAAAGTAATTTTTTTTTATTGAATTATGCTCTCGTTCATTATGAAACTATTACGCCTATTTTAATTTTACTATTAAGCTTTTTTAACTGAATTTTATTATTTGTTACAAATTAATTTTAAAATAGGATTTTGAATATTTCAACTGTAAGATCGAGATTTTTACTTAAGATATAGCTAACATATTTTTAACACATTAACATTTTTTGAATATTTTCACCTCCACTTTTTCTGACTGAATATGACTCACAAATCTATTTAATATATACAAGCTAATATATTTTACATTCTATATAATAATATAATAATTTAATATACTTGTGCTAATATAATTAATATGTAAGCTATAACAGTTTACAACACGAAATTAAGTAGGAAAGAAATTTCAAATCATTTTAAAAATCTCTAAAGTATACAAAGAAGGATGCTTGTATATATGACCTAGTTTCACTCCAAAACCGTTCAACCGATCGCTATGAAAATTGAAATGTATATGTATTTTTTTGTGGAGAAGGTTTTAGTGTTATCCACTTTGTTGCAGTTTCACATTAGGTAGCGCTATAGCATATCAACTTCTACACCGTTCAATCAATCTCCAAGTTGCCAAAAGTGATGTCAACTTGGCTTCATCGCCAACATTTCGCTATTCTTCCATTGAATCGCCATTATAATGTAAGGAACGACGTTGCTTGCTAATACTACAATTTTATCATAAAATAAATACAACAAAAAGTAATATTAACGTATTACACATCCAGATATAAATTATTAACACTATTTTAAGCGCTCATTATACACAATTTGTAATAATGTGTTACTTTTGCTGAGCAGAGATCACCTTAGGAAGGTGTTTTCAAAAATCGACCCACAAGAGATTTACGAGGAGTTATAAAAAAAATCCTTTTTATCAGACCTAAAATTTAACAAATATGATTTTTTTATTCCGCTGAGATATGAAAAACGCTTTTTTTGTTAATTCGCAATTCACGTATAATTAACTCATTAAAAACTTCTTTATCCTTCAATATGTATTGTTTAATTTTTCAATTCACCCATGTGAAGAGCGGGTATACTAGCTACTCATGTATGTAAATAAACGCACAAAGCCACAAACACATACAAATATACCTTAATTTAATACACATCAATTATTTGCAACTGTAAGAAATCAGCTAATCACAGACCAGTATTTTTTAAAAATAGTCTTTCTCAGATTCATATATATATATATATATATATATATATATATATATATATATATATATTTGTATATAAACAACTTATGCTTAAGTTTTCTTTTTATAATGTCACATGCAAAATATGCCCATTACCGATTAATTATGCCAAAAAAAGTAACTAACCCTTTTGACCTGAAATGTGTAGTATGTCTTGTTTTATATTAAGAAACAAATGACTTTCACACAAATAATTTTTATCCTAAGATAACCGTTCTTTTATTTTGTGTTTACTTTGCTGTGTGCATAGTTTATCTAAAATTCATATTAGAGAACAATAGTGTTATTGAAATTTTTGTCTCGTGGTCGAACAATATTTTTACGTAGAAAAACGTAAATATTTTCTTAACATGCTCCATTTCGACTTTTAAAATCCATTTAGAGATGTTAATGTTAGCTTAGATAAAAACTTCTCTTATATGTGTATTTATATTTTGTCTTAGTTAAAATTTCTTTTATATGTGCTTCTGCCATTTGAAAAATATTGGTTATAATACGGTAAAAATATGTTCGCAATATATGTATAAAATTTCATTCAAAGTAATTTAGTTTCAAGTAAACTTAACCTTAACTCAGTGCTTCTCAACTTTTGAATGTACGCGACCCACTATTAAATCAGCATTTTCATCGCAACTGCCCCTCCATACAATAACATTGTATTGAATTCAATAGTACTATACTTCGACGCTAAATCTACAATACGACTTTAACCTCTTAAATGTCACTGGCGTATTTAAACGTCTCGCTCAGCCAAAGTGTTGATTGTCCCGAACGTATATATACGGCTGCCTGAAGTACGATCTTTTATGCACCCTGCATTCCATCAAATTAACCCGGAGGCTTTAGAATGCAGAAAAAGGACCTTGACAGTGTTTGCGAAGGATTTACTTATTTTAGAGGATTTGCTTGTTTATTCCTTTCTTGGTGGCATCGGGGAGCGAATCGCGTAACTTTTACTCGGCAGTTAAGGGATTCCTTATTAAGGTAAGTGTTGCAAATTATCAAGTTGAGGGTTAGTTTTTGTATATAATTTTATATGTGACAAGCCCATGGGGTCATTGGTAATTATTAATGTTGTTCTTAATTTAATAATGTTAAATTAATTATAAATACATTGTGCAGTACTGATACATTTATAAGTGTATTATATCAGTGTAAATGGGTATTTTATTTTTATTTTGCCAGAATGTGTTTTGTTTGTTTACTTTCATTAAATGAATAGTTTGTCTAAATAATTTTCTGTTTTCGACTTTTCAATGTGCTCGTGCCCCTCTCGTAGAGATATCATGCCCCCCCCCCAGGGTTCACAGTGCGCCCCACAGTTTGAGAAACGCTGCCTTTACTGAACAATAATAAATGCTTAAGAATTTTTTTTTATCAATTCATTACGAAATCCTTTAGGCAGAGAAATCTTCACATCCGCCATATTAAATATTTATTCAAGTTTCGTTCCTCCATTCGACGTTTTGATACATTGTGCTGTCAAACAGTGATCATTATTCAATTTGTTCTAAAGATTGAGTACAGTTTACATTTTGCGAAACGGCGTATGCGAATCGAATCTAAACAAACTTCCAGATAAATCAGATTGCGAAGAGGAAAAGAAAAAACGTCTTGTGTGTATCCAATCCTCCTCTTTTCTAGGTTAGTGCTATGATAACACTAATCTATTTTTGCTGGAAAAGTGTTTTTCCACTTCGACAAATATAAAGGACGTTGCATAATATAATCAACGTAATCATTTGTCACTCAGATTACGAATATGAAAGTTATAGTGAAGAAAACGGAAGATGTGTGGTTTGAGGCAGTATAACAGAAAGTAATATAAAGGATTGAAAAAAGTGAGAGTTTTGTATATCATTTGAAGATAAGCAAACTTTAAATAGATAAATGGTTTTCAATTGTTAGTTAAAATATAATATTTTTCAAAAATGATATCATTATACATTAGTGTAAAGCGGGGTTATATATGGAGGAAAAAAATATTTTTTTATTCGAAACCTATGCTTAAAAGATGATTGATCTATGGTATGATGATTCGGAGTTTGACATTTTCCCAAAGAGATGGAGTTTTCTAAAAAATGGAAGACAGAATTAGATGATTTTAGACTCAAAATAAAGCTATTTTTCTACACTATGAATAAATAAAAACGATTATTTTTGTTAAATGAGTACTGAGTAATGAATAATGCAAAGTACATTCCAACATTTCTTAACCCCAGCTCTCTCTTCTCGTACACTGTCGAATCCCTTCAATCCAACCCTTTTTCCGTCTTACGCTTTATTGTGAACTGTAATTTCGATAGTAGCTTTTTTTTTAAAAAGATTTAGTACTAAAGTTAATCAAATATATATACCTGATATTTTTTCTTGTAACTATTTAGTACCATCGCGATAAAAATCCCCAAAATGTCCGTATCCCTTTATTAAAAATTATTTTGAAGTTTTAAGATATAAAAAGCTCAAATACCTAAACTTCATTCCCTTTATGGCAGTACTTAACATAAAATTTATTTTACTTTTCTGTTCATATATTAGAAGTAGCATGCTCGTCTTGTAAGAACAAGGTTAAGGGTTCAATCTGGAGTCTGGTTCCAGTTGGAATCGGCATATTGAGGGGTCGACAGATTTTCTGGATACGAAATCATAGGTACGCATGTCATATGATTGTGTGGCTTGTAAAAGATCCCTTGAGTATGAATTTGATTCTGGTACTCTCAGCAAAGATAAACTATGGCAATATTTAGCATCCGACGAAAATTCAAACGCCAAAAAATGGTAGTGATAACCGTCACTAGATGGTGCCACTACTGAAATGGCTTTTACTCTTGGGGGATTTTCCGTGTCTGCTAGGGATTGTGTTCCATATTGCTGCCCAATTGGAAAAAATTATCATTTTATCTCTACCAGTGAACATTTTTTCCTCACAGGTAGGTTTTGAAATTCTGAAAAAAAATTCGATCCATCCTGCTGTATATTTTATGTATGAATTCGTATTCGCCTAAACTTATTTTTGTAATAACGAAGTAATATTTTTTACAATAATTAAAGATTTCTCTGTTTACGAATAACTTCTTTCTAGAATAATGAGACATTTAAAGAATATGTATAATATAAGATAAGAGAGAGAGAGAGGTAAAGTGACTATACATTAGCATCTTTTTGGAAAACAACATGATGTGAAAGATTCTATTGAAAATAATTTTTAAAAGAAAATCCTTTAGTCAATAATCGGTAATACTAAAACAAAATTCATTCTTAATACAGTATACAAAATATTGTAAATATATTCAATGATAAATAATCTTCAATATATACAATTATTAAAGGCATTTTTACTTACAATTTAAGAATAATTAATTTAAAATAAAAGGAACTTGTGTGGAAGTTTTATTCATATTTAATAGATTTTTCTATTACTTTTTTTTGTTTTTTATAAAGAATCTAAAGTAAAAACTTCCATAAAAAAAATTTTTTTTTCAATTTTCATAGCATAGAAATCTTTAAAAATAGGATGTAAGAGATTCCTCTTTCTTTCTGTCACATTCCCCCCCTTTCTATGAAAACTTTTATTTATGAAATAAATAGTTCTCATATGAAAACAACGATTTATTTGTTAAAATTAAAAAAAAGTTATTTTTATTACCTTATACCTGAACTAACACCAGCAGAATAGTATCTTCTAAATATTGATTTTTAACTTCATCTTAAAAATTTATTAATTTTGAATTATTTTACATTTCTATTGCCAGGTGTATTTTTTGATATTTTTTTAATAATAATGCAGTTGAGTCGTATTCATATATTTTGACTGAGCCTGCTCAGTCAAAATATATGAAACTTCTGATATTTAAAAGCTTCCTAATTTGCATCCTTCCTTCACGCTTCACTTCTTGGGTTTGGTTGGAAAAGAGGTGCCATTAATTCTGGCCCCAAAGAACCCAAAGGACATGTTAAAGAAAAGACGCGTGAGCTCGTCACAGCGTATCGCGCTTCCATATCACAGGTCCGGATTCTATTCTTCTCGGGTTGGGCAAGGTTGACTCAGCTTTTTATTCCTACTGCAGTGAGTCGATAAATGAGTACCAAGCTTGCTTAGAGACTTAAGTACTGGGGGGGAGGGGAAATCTCGCTTCAGAATGACCACCTGATCGGGACATCTGTTCATGCACCTCTGCACCCAATGGCCACGTATACTGGGATGGTCACAGTAGGCCCTGGCCCTCTTGGGCTATTGCACCACTGAGTTAGAGATTGGGAATATCATGAAAACTTTATAAGTAACAAGATATTTTTTTTCAATTTGTTGTAATAATTTTTTATAAGAATGTAACTTGTGTGATCTTATTGGTCCTTCAAATAATAAGTATATTCTTCTGTTTATGTTAAATGACATTTTTTTCATTAGTTGTAAATACAGTTAAAATATTTTTTGAAAGGAAAATTCAAATATCAATCTTAAATTAGTTTTCTCCTTATATTACAGAGAATCTTAGACCTCATTTACCTTATGACACTTCATCAATATCATCATGAGTTTGTAAAATTTAATACATTCAGAATGTTTTTTCGTAATATACCTTTGTAGTGAAATTATTCTATCGATAAATCTTTTCATATTAGTATGTCAATCCTTGAGGTAGTGATCGAGACTTTCGATGAAATTTAGAGATATCTTCTGTATTTATTCATGGACACGAGAACAACAACAACAATCCTTTGTACTCGATATATTTTGAATATTGTTGAGCGTAAACTCGTATTTATTTTTAGGGAAACGTATTAAATTAAGGAAATTAACAGTTGCTGAATTCAATATTTTATATTTATTTTATGTGTTATAATATAATAAGATTTAATGTTTATATAATCTTTTATAAATTCAATTTTTAAAGCAATTTAAAAAGAGGAAAAAAAAGGACTTTCATATGTTTCGCAAAAATAAAGTATTGTCTTCCTTCCCCCATTTTAGCCCTTGCTTTTCTGTAGAGTGTAAACAATAATATAATCAAGCAATTTTCGTTCAGGATAATGTACTAAAATGTGTAGGGTTCCTTCAAGTCGATTCCACAAGTCTAATGTTAAGAGCAATCAACGTTTTTTTGCTCCTTGTCTGAAATTTCACACTAAAGAAAGAACTAATCTATGTTGGAACTGAGTGGTATTACATCGTAATGACATTTCACACAACTGGATTAGTAAATTAAAATTAACTGTTCCTATGCATGATTTCATAACACATATCTCAGATCGAAAAAATAAAGTATTTATAAACTGGGTTAGAGACAAAGTGAAAAACAAAATTCCGTGCACACGTCTTGCAACCACAGAATGCACCGGTAAGTGGACATAGTTTTGAAAACTATTGCAGAGTGAGATGTCTAATGTCACAGTGTTTTATACCTATTTAATTTTACCATCTACGGTGTGTTTCAGAGTATGTTATTGTTGTCATCTCCAGCATGACAGACGAGTTATATAAGAAACTTGTACTACTCAAATTTGTTTCTCACAAGTAAAATACACCAATGGAAAAGGTTAAAAAAAACCAAACAATTTACTTCGCATTGCCAACTAAATAATAATTTTAAGAAATCCATTTTTAAATGGGAAAAATTAATCCACAAAAATAGTTTATAAAAATATGACACATCTTTTACACAACACTAAAATAAAAATAATAATATACTAGAAATTTTTTAATATATATTTTTTGTTCGCAAATTAAGTTCTATTTTCTGACATTAGAAAAAATAATCTTTATATATAATCTAAAACATTCCTGCGATAAATATATTCTACTCTTTACGCTTATTGCTCTGTAACATATATGTGATATTAATTCCAATGTTCATTACCAGATCATTCCCTTTGGAGGACTTGTAGAAGTTGAGATCTTCTACAGCTAATCATAACTTAACAAAAGGTATGCATTTTTAAAACTATAGTTTTCAACAAAGTGAGATATCGCGTTTCTAAAAAAACACAACTCAAAAACAAAGGATGTATTGATCAAAACAATAACTCGTGCTAAATCATCCAACACACACCGCATTATCTGTATAATCCTTTCTCTAGTATACGAGACATAGAGAATGAAGGCCAATTGGTTCTTATCCTGGGGACGGATTAATACCAAACTGACCTTGAAAAGAAGCCCTCGTTTTGCATCTCGCTGGGTCATCTTCATCCCTCTTGGACACGCACTGTCCTCAATGGGCCGTCTGCAGAACCGTTTTTAATTAAGAACACACGATTAGGCACTGGAGGATTATATTTTATGCAAGGCACAGCACAAAAACGATGAAGCTTTTAGTACTATATCTAAATACTTAGCTTAGTGGAGATCGATATCTCCTGATATTGGAGCAAAAATTGATATAATAGACTGGTTAAGCCTTTGATTGCTATTAAACTAAATGAAGAAAGGGATTAGTAGGTTTTGCCCCATTGCGAATGGATATCTACGCTTCTGTTAAAGATTCGATTGTTTTATGAAGGATGGTTTAATGTTAGTGAACTCGTAAAAGTAGGTATGGTAAAAAAAGTTTTATCAGTTCAAGTAGCTCATAATATTTGGAAATTTAAGCTCTGCTTATGAAAAGCAGGAAACTGTATATACAAACATAAATAATTTCGAACAACATCTACGAAAAAAGAATTGAATTTTTTAAAAATAACTTCTGATTTACTTCATCGAATCAATTTGTATTTGAACTAGCTATTGCTATTCTATATAACCAATTTCGATCCATACTATTGTCCGATTTTTTGTTATTTGCTAATAAATAGATATCTTCATTTTAGAGCATAAATTATTTTTTTAACACTTTTTTCTTTGAAGAACTACTTGTTCTGTACTCTTTCAGTGGAAATAAACAACGGAAAATGTTTTTAATGCAATTGAGCCATGGTCTTTTTTAATTGTACCCTTATAAATACTCAATGATTGAAGCCAAAATGAACTTGGAAAATTCAAGCTCGTTCATTCCAAGGATTTAATTTTAAAATTATTACAGTGTTTATGATAATTGGAGATGCTTATTTGTCACTTTTCAATATGTTGTACTATTCAGAGCATGTAATGACTTCAGAAATTTGACAGTTGTAAATTATAACAAAGTAGTTTATCATTTTTGTGATTTTTTTTCAAACGAAAAGAGGACAAGAGAAAGAGCCCCTTATTATATCCTTAGCAATCATTTCGAATTCCTGACAGTATTGCTAATACAATAGAATATTTATTCTTCTTCCCAAATCTGAACAAACTTAAGAATTTAAGTGCAATAGAGTGCATCCGAAACAGCAAAACATATTAAAATTTCCTCTGTGCCACCGATGTTTGGAAGTACATCTAACCATTTCTCGGTAAAGGTCTGAAAATTTACAATATGGAATCATTAAAATAGAGATGAAGATATTTTCATAAATACAGATAGAATGTAATTCTAGAGAAATCTTTATTTTTTATCTCATTCGTATACACATAATTACATTCAAACAAGAACAATAGTCTAGATTCGAGAAGTAATGAAGAATTGCAAGAATTAACTTTACGTTTATGAATTCAAAATGTCCATTCGTCAACGTAATATCAATTCTAATGATTTTCTACTCTACTTCACGAATTTATATTAATTTTCTAAAATCTAAAAATTAACGTAGAACTAAAAATTCCAAATCCGTAGAATCAATATTACATTCATGAGTTCAAAATGGCCATTCGTCCGTGTAATGTCTTTATCTTATGGATTTTCTCTTTTCTCCTTCACAAATTTAGACTATCGTTCTGAAAGAATAAACATTAATTTTCTGAAATGCAAACCACAAAAATTAATAATCATTAGAAATAATTTCTTTCATTTGATTTAAATTATTTTCAAAACTTTTAAAGATTTTTATCTTGTTTAGTAGTAATCCGTTTATGGGTTTGTAGATTTCAAATACATTTTCATGAACTGGAGTACAAAATGTAACTCCATACAGATCGTTATTATTATTATTTGGATGATGATATATTCTCTAACATGAAATTATGATCAGATGTGAAACCACTAGCAGCAATTAACTGATTTTTTATTTAGTTATAATAAAGATTAAAAAACCAGTACATATTACATTAGGCAGCTCGCCTACTGTTAACATGCGGTTTGTAAAGGAAATGGCTTCCTTCCTGGTGGTTGGAGCTTCATCTTCCCTTTTTTCAGCATCTCCAATTACGATTGACGAGGCCATCCAAAGAATCAGCATATCTTGGTTTGAGACTCCCCAATTATTTGCCCTATTTTGAGTTTTTTTTATCTCCTTCAAAGACACACTGTTACTTAGATTCAAGAAAAAAAATGAAAATCCCCAAACATTAAAATTACTTTCGCGATTTTAAAATATCTTCACCTTATTTATAAATTTCATTTTAAATTCATTTATTTGTTTTGAGAATTGTGGAGTCATTAGCTTTAATGACAATTATTTTAAATAGTTTTTATTAATTAAAATTAATATAACTTAATCAAAATAATCATAGAAGTACAGAAAGATAACTTTTTTTCCATTCTTTCCAAAACGTCCACTTAAATATTCCAAAAGCTGAATTTTTTAATTAATGTTTCACTCGCGGCTACTATACTATTTTAAATCGAAAATTAATCTTTTATATTCTTAGTTTAAAATTATTGTTATAAAGATTAACTATGTAGTAATTCAAAGATGATGAGAAACCCAAATATGATATTTTTTCTTCGATACATTGCTTGATGTAATGGTAGTAAAAATTACTGAAAATTATAATTATATATAAGTGTGACATTATTCTAACTAATGAAATTTTTTTAACAGCACAGAACAGTTAACAGCTACTTTTACATGACACGATGCACGATGCTCGTGCAAATTATTTCTTTTTGTTTTATTTTTTAAATTCATTTAATGATTTTTACAATTAAATTATTTACCTAAAAATACATATTTTAAATATTTATATGATTATAAGACAATTAAATTAATAATAAATGATATAAGATATATATTATTTTTATTATATTAAAATTACACAATAATTTTTTATAAATAATAATTATAATATATACATTTTATATACTGTCATGTCTATAAATTAAGGATAATTCAGAACCACACAAAAATTGAACTCTTAAATAAAAATTTCACCTGTAGAATTATCACACACATCTTGAAGAAGAATATGCAAATTACAGGAAAGCACCAGATGGCGCGGATAGTACGTCATAATGACGAGAGTATAAGAGAGGGGTATATAAGGAATGGTGGCAAAAAAGTAAAATTGTTCACAAGTGCATTAAAAGCCTTTCAGTGCAATAACCGCATAGTTATGGCACAAAGAAAGCATTTGGATGATTTTTTACGTGGTAGAATTATTGGACGACTGGAATGTGGACGCACACAGCTGGAAGTATCCGAGGAACTTGGAATCGCTCAGAGTGTCAACTACAGGCTTTGGCAACGATTCCAAGATGATGGTAATGTGAGTAGATGTTACATCACAGGTCGCCCCCCAGTTACAACGCCGAATGAGGACCGGTATTTGGCAGTTACTGCCAAAAGAAACAGACGGACGGAGCACAGCATCAGACCTGTCTCGTCAGCTCTCTTCAGCTACCGGTACGACAGTTTCAAGGCAGACCGTGTACAGACGCTTAGAACACATTGGTCTATATGCTCGTAGGCCTGCCAGATGTGTTCCACTTGCCGCAACTCACTGTCGCCTGCGATTAACCTGGAGTAGAGAACATGCATTGTGGACACCCCAACAGTGGTCTTGTGCGATGTTTTCCAACGAGTCCAGGTTTAGTTTGCCGTCTGATTCTCGCCGGACTTTAATATGGAGAGCGCCAGGTACCCATTACCACCAAGAGAAACACCATTGAACGACACCGTTATGGCGGTGGAGGATGGCTCATTTGGGGAGGAATTATTCTTGGTTCCAGAACTGACCTGCATGTTCAGAGTGTAACGATGACATGCCACATTTATCGGGATGCCATTCTGGAACAACATGTACGTTTGTTTCGGGGTGCCATGGGTGCTGAATTTCTGTTTAAGGATGACAACGCCCGTCCTCACCATGCAAACATTGTAGACGAATGCCTTCAATCGGAGGATATCACCCGTATGCACTGGCCAGCATACTCACCGGACTTGAATCCAATAGAGCATGTGTGGGATATGCTTGGCCGACGAATTGCAGCCCGTCAACACCCTCCCACCTGTCTACCGAAACTTTGGAGGACATTGCTTGATGAATGGTGTAATATTCCCCAAGATCAGATTGATAATTTGATACTCAGCATGCCTAGGCGTTGTAAGGCCTGTATTGCATCGTCCGGGAGACATACTCCGTATTAACTATCATACTAACCATGTTGTGCTGTTTTTTGTAAATAGGTTCTTTTTGGAAATTTTCTCCATGGAGTAAAAATCGCAATTTTTATTAATTATGTCAAACATATAGCATCTTTTTTCTCTTTACGTTTTGTTTAATAAATAGACTTTAGAAATAAGTCAAATTTGTTTTGCTTCTGTCTCTTTCTTTGCCTGAACTTCATTATCCTTACTTTATGGACATGAGTGTATTATTATCATTTTTTTATAAAATTTTATTTATAACACATAGTATTTCATTTTATAAAGCTATTTGTAACTAATTTTTGTATAAAAAATTATTTAATATTTATTATAATATATTTTTATAATAAATATTATTTATTAATAATTATACTTATATAATATTATATAAATATTTATGTAATTACAGTAATTATTTTACTTTTTAAAATACAAAATAAAAATCTAAAATATCATTTAATATTTAATAAGCCTTTTTTAAATAAATTTATTTAATTGTAAAAATAGTTAATGAATTTAAAAAATAAAACAAAAAATCGTTTGCGTGATTCGAACATTGGCCGGTCACGTAGTTTACAGATACTTTACCAATAAAGCCATTGCATCATTGGAAATAATAGAAATTTAATTGTATAAAACCCCTAAGCATGAATTTCAAAGGCTATTTTCACCGAATTGACTGGCTATTCGGCGATATTACATTGGGGATTAATCACCCTAAAGGAGTACTGCTATTACACGAAGTCTCGTCGCCAAGTGAATTTCTTTAGTTGTGCCCTCCCCTTGTATATAAGTAAAATAAACATTGTAGCCCAATGTTTTTTTCTGTTGAAGGGAATACTTTATTGCTAATTTTTTTTCAAATAATAACACTGTCAAAATCTATTTTTTTTTGAAAAATCTGATGAATAAGATTTGTTTTTAGATCAATATTAATTATTATTTATCTCAAAGAGATTCAATTTTTTTTAAATATCTGTGTAAGAGTGTGTATCGATTTTTTCCTACTCATCGGGTGTTGCGTAGATTTATTTACTAGCGTAAACTGCGTTGGTTGAAAAGCGGCGCTATACACGTGGTGTAGTGATTTGATTTTGATAGTAAAAATGTTTTCAGTGCTTCGTTTTTAATTTGATTTCAGTTTACGTCGCGCACTCTAGAGCAACATGGGAGCTTTTGGTGATGGTCCTCGTAATTTTGAGCCTTGATCACATGACATTCTGTACTTAAAATAAGCTGTGGGGAAATTTTGAGTGCCAAAGTTTTGATTTATTTAACTATGTGTTTTAATTGAAAGAGATGATCATCAAAAAATACCTTATGTCGGAAATACTAAAAACAGGACTTGTTTGTACGTAGTGTAAATAATTAAATAGTAATACATCTAGCTCCTGTGGAATAAAAAATAACAGAAAATTACCAATTGCTCTCTCATTGCTATTGACCTAGTTGGTAAATCGAAACTGATTACATATTAGATAATATTCGATTTGATAGGCCGATCTATTATCCAACAAAAAATCCAATCCATTACAGAGCATGCTGTTGTTGTTACGGATTCTACTCGATAGATTCTGCCATATCGAGGAGCATCAGTGCTAGTTTAAGTTCATTTTGGGCCCTGGGCGCAGAAGATCTACAGGCTCCCTTGGCAATGGCGGATTGAAATTTATAGCCAGAAATCTAGTTAAGTCCAGCTTATCCGGGGCCTCCCGGGCTTAGACCCCTGAGCGCCTGCCCTAAGTGCCCAGCCTGCACTGAGAAGCATAAAATTCCTTGTGTTAAGGGGAGGGGGGATAGATTATGTTTGTCATTTTGAAGCAGCTTCGCAGGTAACGCTGCGTTTTTGCTGCATTCCACTCCAGTTTTGAGAGAGAGTATCCCAAAAGGATGTCCTCTGGGGGCCTCCCACTTCTATTTCCCTACCACTAACCTCTCGAACTTTCAGCCTGCACTATATTTACACCATGACACACAGGTTCCATGCACTCGGCACGGCAATCAGCGTTTCGAATTACAATCTCATCTGAGACTCTCAGAGCATGCATTATACTAGTTTCACATTTTGTTTTTATTTATTGAATTATTTATATTGAAGCATCAACAAGCAATATTTGTAAAGCAAAATATATAAAAGTAACCCTCTATACCTTAATTTTTTTTTACATCGACTCCTAAAAAAGATTGTTTTTCAATTCATTGCACCATAAACACTTTATTGTTGACTGTTCTTTTGAACTCCATTACAAGAACAAAAATTGAAATAATTAAATTAATTTAAACCATTCAAAGAGATTGCGGCAAAATTAGATGAAACACCAATCACAGTGCCTGAAATAAACTGGTGTTGATGACATCAGCAAAATAAAAGTTTCAATTTCAGAGCAAAACACTTATTTTTCTATTTCCTTTCTTGTTGCAATCGAAAAAAGTTGTTTTTCCGTATTCTAGACATAACTGTGCATTTTTTGAGTTCATTCTTCTTGCAGTTTACAACCCCACACACAGTTTTCAGGCATCCTACGCTTTGACTGGAAATGACGTCGCAAGAAGGGCGTTCACATGTGTCTTTATTTGGAACCTTTCACAAACGATTGTTGGAAAAGTGGTCGCATATTTTAACTCATGCCCACTTCAAAAGTTGTGGTCGTTCTCAGTCCCTGGCAGAAGACTTGTGACCTTGGGACCTAGAGAATTTGTCGGAAAAGTACACAAAGGATGTTCAACCGGGTTGAACTCTTTACGTGTTTTCAATTTTATACACGGTTTTGTTGATTGTGTTTACGTTCAAAGAAAGTAATGGTGGTAAGATTAATTGAACTTGCCTAAATCAGTAGTTCAAAGTTATTCCTTTCATTATATTTGTGAGCATTTTTTACAAAAGCTTTCGAGTACTATATTGCTTTATAATATATTTTAAAAATTATAATTTATGTTAATAGGGACAATTCGTTAGCTTTTTCAAGATGGCTGAAAAGAAAAAGATAAGGTGTTGAGAAATATTATATTTTCAATCAACACAATTCTAATACATAAGCTTTTATTGAATGATATGTAAACTTTTAAGTAAGAACACTACAGTAATAAATTATAATCATGCTATCGCGTAGATTAAATTAATATGGAAAATTCGATACTTATATAAAATGACAACTCTTGATAGACACAATTCAAGACTTTATTCTCTCTATATATAAACTGAATATTTCCTTTCCTTATATATTCCCATCAAAAAATCCAGAACTTTCTATGATTATAATTACAGTTAAATTTATACATACAAATACAATAACAATAAGAAAGAATTACAATTTATTAAAAAAAAATAAGAGCGTGACACAAAAATTAAATTTAATGCAAGGAAAACAAAAGAAGTTATTTTTGACTGAACTATTTTTTCACTACAATATTATTTAACACATTTTTAAGACATTAATTTCCCTAAAAATTGGGGTGTAACGGAACAAAATCGGGCTGTCATCTGCATGGTGCTCAAAACTAAGGCTAACGGCAAACGTAAATATCTCGCCCTTCGCCGCGATGAATTTGGTAGACCTTGATCTGATGTTGCTGTCGATCAGGTGGCATAAGTAACAACAACAATAGATTATAACATTGTTAACATAAAATATTAGAAATCATCAAATAACTTTCTCCAAATCCCTGTTCTTATAAAGGGTGTTTATTTAGAGGTATAGAACTTTAAATTGCAATAAAACAGCGATGTATTATTCGATTGATATGAATTTTTTTTTATTCGAAAGATAATCTTGTGGCATTACATTTTAAATATGATCAAGCAAGGCGTAAATTCGTCGAATGGGACCAAAACGAGATTGCCGTTGTTCCCGATTTTCATAAGCGAATTTTGTTTAGCGATGAAGCGCACTTCTGGTTGAATGGCTACGTCAACAAACAAAACTGCCGCATTTGGAGTGAAGCTAATCCACAAGTGTATGTCGAAACACCGTTACATCCAGAAAAACTGACTGTTTGGTGCGCTTTATGGGCTAGTGGAATCCTTCTTCAAAAACGATGAAGGCCACAACGTTACAGTCAATGGTGATCGGTATAGAGCCATGCTTACTAACTTTTTCATTCCTGAATTGAACAATCATGATGTCCAGGAGCTGTGGTTCCAACAAGACGGCGCAACATGTCACACAGCTCGTGCCACAATCGATTTTTTTAAAGACACGTTTGGTGACCGCCTAATTTCACGTTTTGGACCTGTGAATTGGCCTCCAAGATCTTGTGATTTAACACCGCTAGACTATTTTCTGTGGGGCTATGTAAAGTCATTGGTCTATGCGGATAAGCCACAAACGCTTGACCATTTAAAAGACAGCATTCGCCGTATTATTGGCGATATACGGCCACAAATGTTGGAAAAAGTAATCGAAAATTGGACGTCCAGATTGGACTACATCCGAGCCAGCCGTGGCACTCCTATGCCAGAAATCATATTTAAAATGTAATGCCACAAGATTATATTTCGAATAAAAAAAATTCATGTCAATCGAATAATACATCGTTGTTTTATTATAATTTAAAGTTCTATACCTCTTAAAAAACACCCTTTACAAAAGTTATTGGTGGACAAATCATTTAATCCAAAAGTATGTTGAGAAGAAAGCCAAATTATTACGAAGTAGTTCTCGAGATAAACAATTACTGTATTTTACTGTCATAAAATTCTGAATAACTTAAAATCGTAAATAGTGGGTTAAACTCGGGGATCAAAAAATTCAATGTGCTGTTGTGAGAGGTCAAACTCCAAAAACATAATCTGAAGTAAAAATTGAAGAATAAAAATTCAATTATTTTATAACGCTTAAATGAATGTATATTTCAATCTGCAATAAAAGTATTTACTTTTGTCCTAAATTATTTACTACTTGTATGCTTTGCACTTCCATAAATGTAAGGTGTCTTAGGGGTGTTAACTTTGTCTCGAGGACTGAAAATATAAACAATTTTCAAATAGATATAATTCTTTGAAATTAAAATTAAATAATTCGAATATCTTACACATTATTTATAAAGCAATGAGGCTTCAAAAAAGTGTAAAATGTTTAAAATATAATAATTTTAAAAATCATAAGCATATGAAAATACGAAACATTTTGGTAAGAAATATTAATTAATTTTTACGTTATGCATGATATATATTCTAAACTAGTAGCTCTAATTGCAAGCAATAAGTTAATTTATAAAGTTCAATGTATCCTTATTACACTGTAACTATTTTTATATAAATAAAAAAATGATAAATTATATTTTTAAAAATAAAAAAAAATACATTTTCAAATATTTTTAAGTAAAAAAGATACATAATACTTAAATTAGGTAGAGCTTACAGAATATGATACTTTTTTTAAATTCTACACAGTGTTATACATGAAAGACTATTTTAGAAAATAGTACGCGCAACGTAAAAGTTACTTAATATTTACTACAGATATGTTTCTTATATTCATATGCTTATAATTTTTAAAATTATTTGTGCTTTTTTGAAACCTCATTCCTTTGTAAGTAATGTGTAAGTGATTCGAATTATTTATTTTTTATTTCAAAGAATTATAACTATTTGAAAATTGTTTATATTTTCAGCCCTCGAGATGCAATTAACACTCCCGAGACACAATAAGAGGCAACGGTAGCTTGTGGACGGCGAGTCATGAGTTTGAGTCTAAAGCCATTGAAGACCCGCCGTGTTGAGGAGCAGTTGCACGTTAAATCTGTTGAGAATCAGTCTTCCCATTGGTGTGATGTGAAAGATGGGAGTACCAGCTCAGGGTTGAGCTGTTCTCATTTGACTATGGTTCAAAATTACGAGGTTTGATCCACCCTCGATTCCACTGGGTGTTCTGCCAATAGCTCTCGTATTACTTTGTAGTGCGACTTTAATAAATACCCACTCACAATACCTAATTAGAAAGTGAGTCACAGTTTGATATTTAAGCAGTGGCGTAACGTACACCCCCGCATTGCGGAGGTGCCCATGGTTCTAGGAGCCCCAAAGCCTGATTGCCGCCAAGTACCTACCCTTTGTAAAATCTAACTTGGGAGGCCCAAATGTTCTTCGTTACGCCACTATATTTAAGGATGCCTTGAAAATTTATTAAATAATTCTTTTACAATTATTTACTACTATAGTGTGTTTTGCATGGACATAAACAATTCTCGATAAGTAATAAACACAATTTGATATTATTCATTTAAAACCACTTCGAAAAAACGTAAATATTTTCTATTTTAGTAATAACTATACATATATGTCCTATTTCTTTCAATTTTATAATACAAAGAACGTTTAATATTTGTTGTTAGAAAGCGTATAAAATTCAATGCAAAATATCCTTCAAAGCCTCGATTAATTTATACAAGAATTTCACATTTGTATGCTAATTTCACACAACAATATTTTTCCATTTCCCAGAACCTTAAATCTAAATTAATTTGCTTTCACGCTTATACAAGAAAAAAAGCCTATTCAATAACAAACAAGGCAGACTTCAAAAGTTCTTTCTCGCCAACAATAGCATAAACAAGTCTCGAAACAACCGAATACAATTTACAGGAGTTTGTCCTTTTTTTCCCTCCTTCTCCCTTCCAGTGTTATCTTATTCAATTAAAATGAGCGACCTCTCTTTTAGAGAAGACAACCAACATTCGGAAGCAATACATCACACAAATCTAGATAGAAACTAGTCCTTGGCGAAGTTGGCAAGTCTTTCATATCCCGAAACCCGTCGGAAACGTGAAACCCAATTAGATGTAATTGAATGAATGAAAATGCGGATTGAATTACGAATGCAACCTTAACCAGGTTGTTCTCTGAGAATCTGGTAAGAAACAAAGATGTAATGTGGCTGGATTGGAATGGAAAAAGTTCTCCACACCCCCGCGGGACAATGAAGAAGGGTGAAGCAAGGTTCTGGCACACCATGACCTTTGTTACAGTGTTTGTGTGTGCTCTTTTGTGTTTTCTCTTTCATTTCAGTGACTTCTGGAGGTTGCATGTTACTAAGTAAATGTGTGGTGGATTCTTTTTGGATAATTCTCTTCTGCTGTAAGCCGTGTGTTGTGCGAGGAATTTAAAATTAAGAGTTTTAACTCGTTTGCAATTGAAATAAGCTTTGCGATCCAGCAATTATAACATTGGGAACTTCGATATATATGTAAATGTTTAAGAAATAATTTATACAGGTATTTTTATTTGGAGAATAAAGCCTTTACTTAGATCAAGGGTTCTTAAATGCCTTTCTGTTTACAAATTCCTATGGAGGTAACATTTAGAAACACATTCACCCCTACCATAAACATTGTTTCTTCGTTTAACAATTAAATTTCTTTTTAACAAGTAATAAATCGAATTGAGTCGGATTAAAATTTTTCAACATATTTTTTACGGCCATGGTCAGGAAAGCACAAAGGAAATGTTCAAAAAGGGTCAAAAGTCCACTATTCTCGTGTCATATCCCAATACGCCGTCAAACGTATTCTTTTTGATTTTATCTATTGAGAGGAATAAAAAACAGTACAAAAGAAACTATTGAATAAATAACTGGCATTAATATAAAAAAATAAATTATTAAAAAATATAACACAAATACTCTCCAAATTACTTACCGTGAAATCCGGCATATAACACGCCCTTTTAACACAAAAAATAACAACGAAATTTAAGGGGGCGCGTTATACACCGGACATAAAAATGAGAGCTTTAAAAAGAAAAAGAAAAAGATGAGCATAGAAAATAATTGAGACTTCTACATAGATCGAAATACTGTTTATTTAAAAGAAATGAAATTCCTTATGAATTTAAAATGTTGTACATCTAAAAGTATACTATTTTTTCCTAAAGCTTGAAATAATACCTCAAATAAATGACTTCAAAACATAAAAGCATTGTGCACGTATATTCCAGGTTTCTTCATAAAAAAGAGGGCGCGTGTTATACGGCGAATATACCTAAAAATTAAAAATTGCACCTTGAAAGTATAGGTGCGCGTTTTACGGTGGTGCGCATTATACGTCGGATTTTACGGAAATTATTAAAACTAACTATTGTTACCTTTCTTTGGAATTACTTTGCGTACAGTATACTAAGAATAATAATCAATCGCAAAAAAAAAAAAAAAAAAAATTCTAGGTCGATGGGTATGGGGGACCTGACCCCCTGGATCTTTCTCCTTGTGTGCACTAATGGCCGTTGTGATTGTAGAGATCTCGTAACTGGTGTTGTCGAATAGTAGATTTGAGCCCTTGCGCCACTTAAAACCCATTCCGTAGACGGGCTAATGAACGCAAAATCTACCTTGGCTCAAATTCTTCACGTTGGTGTGGAGCGAGGAATTCAAGTATCGTCCATATCACTCTTGACCATACTTCAGAATTATAAGATTCTTCAGTTATAGTCATCATGTTCTACAGGATACGACATTAACAACATCAAATCAATCTATTCGGAAACCCAACCAATGTCTTTGTTAATTTTTATATGATCGTAAATCTCATAGGTCTAACTCGAGGATAAAATATGCACAGGGTGATTCATAAAGAAGTACACAGTTTAAATGCACTATAAATCAAAAACGATTTAAGATATATTATATTATAGGTGTATGAGATAATTATTAAATTTTTGTAAGAGAGTCAATCACAGATGTTCTATGCGTTCACACTTAGTTGTACGACACACATTAGGCCGGTATTCCATTTCCACCTAAACGCGTGTTAAGGTATTCGAATGCGTTCGGAACCGTGATTTTGCAAAAGCGTATAAATGGATAATATTTACGATATTTAGTATCACTTAGGTTAGAAAATGTATATAAAAATGTTTTAAGAATAGTATTACAAGAAAAATGATTTAGGTAGATTATTTTGACAAAAAGTGAACATAGAATGACCCATTTTCAAAATATTCTTCTTTTGTGAAAAATGCTTCTAGTAAAATAATATTTTACCCGTATATAGTTCAGATCTCTGTACAGAGGCTCAGCTAGAATTTTTGCAGAATATAACTTAGAAGTGGGTTTATCCACGATTTACGACAACAAAGGGGAGATATTTAAAAAAAACCGCCGATAATTATTTCAATTAGTTGCAACACTGAGAATAATGTGAGTTTTTCAAAAATCATAATTGAGCCTCTGTACAGAGGTCTGACCTATATACAGGCAACATATTATTTTTATAGAATCATTTTTCACAAAGGGAGAACATTTTGAAAAAAGATTATTCTAAGTTAATTTTTTGCCGAAATATTGTATTTAAATAAATTTTTTTTTGTCAAATTGTCCTTGAAACAATTTTATACATGTATACTTATCTAAGTGACACTAAATATCATGAAAATTATCCATTTATGCGCTTTTTTAAAATCGTAGTGCCGAACGTAGTCTGATACCTTAAGGTATCTGAATCAAGTCCATCGATGACGGTTGTGATAGGCTGTATCTTGTCTTTTACGTACCAGAACAGGAAGAAATCACAAAGTTTGTCTGAATTTCTAGATGGCTATTGAATAAGTGGTATATTGTAGTCCGTTGACTCGTCCAATCCATCGGTGAGAGAGATGTTCATCGAGGTAATCTCACAGGTTAGCCGTCAAGTGTGATGGTGTACCATCTAAATGGAGAACGAAGTTGTCAGTGCCGTTCTACAACTGTAGCATCAACCAAAGAGAGCTAACATATCCAAAAAAATTTATTGAATTCAAGATTGCTAAATTCAAGAACACAAAAAACCTTTGCCACTGTAAATGCAGCCATTTTAACTTGGTCACGTGACACACATGCTATTTATTCCCGAACTTCACTTCCGTCAGGAATGAGACATAAACTTTAAGAGTACAGTCGGACCTCTATGTAACGAAGTCGCTAAGTCCCCGAAAAAATTCGTTATATGGGAAAATTCGCTATATAGAGGTTCATCTTTTAATATACTTTATAAACTACTTAAAAAATTTAATTCATAAACACTATATATATTGCAAAAAGTAATTATTCACTCCTTTTTAAAATTAATATATGTTTATTTTATATTTCTTACCCATCAAAAAAGAAAAAAAAAAGAAAAACTGCAAGAAAAACAAGAAAAAAGAATGTCGAAGAATTCACTGTATTTTCAACATTAAGAAAATAATTTTATACTAAAATTAATGAATTTTAAGGGAATTTTATAATTTAAAACATACAAGTAATATCAAACATACATTATTTTATGATTAGAACACGGGGACACGGGACAACTCTTCTGGAAGTGAACGAGGATATCGAAGATGTTTCTAGTGAACTGGGCAATGGGGGTTAAAAGTTACACTTCTTAGATGAAACGTTCAGAACTCTATAGCTCTCGGTGAGCTAGGATCTAATTAAACCAGTTCAAGATTTATGACCACCATAAAATGTGTCCAAAGAGAAAATACTTGAAATTTTTTTAGAAATACTTTAAAAAAAGGTAGAACAAAATTGAATCACAGAAGAAAAAGTTCGTTATTTAGAAAATGCACTTCGCTATAGATAGGTTATTTTACGCAGAAAATCGTGAAATATTCAAGGTTACTGGAAAAAGTTCGCTATATAGAAAAATTCGCAATATAGTGGTTCGATTGTACATCTAATTTACGGTTCACTGAGGTGCTGGTGATTTTTACTATTTTACAGTTTCTGGAAAGTTCTTTATGAATCCCCCTCTATACATATAAATCTAAAACAATGTTGATTGAAATCAATTTTGTTCTCCTAAATATTTTTTATTCAAACTCTATAATAACACTGAAACAAACTGATGAGAAGATGCATGCCAGTATGTTGTACTATTAACATTGTTAATTAATGCACTTTACGGAAGTTTAATTATTTTGCATTCCTCATGATTATATATCCGTTTCCGTTTGTTGGCTTCACCTTTTAATGCAAAGGGTGACGGCAAGAACAAGAAACAGGGCGAAAACACTCTTTAAGGTCTAGTCCCGTTGTGATATTGCATAATCGATCGTAAGGTGCTTGCTACCTGTGTTTCAATAACAAGCTTATTCAAAATTTTCGGAATGCCGGAATTAACGAGTTGAGAAGGTTCCGAAACAGCAGGAGGATTAAAATTTCGAGTCATGCTGAGTTAACGGATAATGAATTTAGAGTAATTAATAAAATATGCTTATTATATGGAACAAGGCAAAGTACACTTATAAAATTCTACGAATGTTTTTCGACAATACATGTATTGAAAATAAAGATTGATTTCCTTTGTAGTTTTTCTTTCATCTAGATCTTTTAGCTACCTTGGGGTTTGTTGTTTTAATCATTCGAAAATTGAACCTGGAAAAATGCCTGTTTTTACCAATAATGAAATTAATTTTCGAAACAGTTATTACTGTGAATAATTTCTTTTATAAAACGTATTGAATTAAAGTAAAACTCATACTAAAATCAAGCAATTTTTTTATCAATATCAATCGATGTATTATAATAATTTATTCATAGTTCGGAATTCAAGAAAGAATTCCGATATAATATTGTAGTGTTTAATTTTTTTCTTCCTAAAGCATTTATTTTTCTTATTTAATAATTAAAATTTCTCATTCTATTGGTATATCTGATTTCTGATTTATCATTGACACAGGAAATTAACACAGGATCATAACTATTATTGATAAGTAACAAGTATAGTAAAAGCCTTCTGCATATGTAATAAATTTACAAATTGAGTTTGTTATACTCATTCCCAGCAGTGACACATCATATGACTGTACATAGCCATTAGACCGTACAGGTAAAGTACGCAAATCAAGATACACCGTGGGAAACAATTTGAAGTCATGATGATGTCTGTGGTTAGGACAAAGGACTGAATCAGGAACAGCAAGCCCTTTAACAGGTTCTTCGTATCATTAAATAGAACGAACACGATCTATGCCTTAAAGATAAATTTAAAAGAATGTTTTGCCACACACGGATCATAAAAATGAAAATCACACACAACACCACCTTAACAAATTCCCGAACTGATTCCGAGGATAATAATTCTTTGACGATCACGATCGAACTTTTTACCATCAGCCATTCATGGTCCAAGTATCATTGTCACTGTTGACTTTGCATAAAACGCGAACTGGCCACCGAAATCAGACTATCTTTACTTAACTTTCCCGCCAAAAAGTATTCTATCGATAGTTTTTCCCTGGAGGACATCGACCTCAAAAAACACCAAACGATTTATGATATTTATAATGCGAGAAATGTTTTCTATTCTCTTCGAATGTTTTCTATTTCTGTTCCTTATCGTTTGATCCCTTTGTGTTCTCGTTTGATTACGAAGAATTCTTCGAAAGAAAAAAAAAAGAAATGGCGATCTTTTGTTGTGTTTTGGCTTTCTTTTCTTCTTTTTAAAAAATGATTTAAGGTGGATGTGTGTTGTTCTGAGAAGAAATCTTTCGCCGAAGAAAATTCTTAACACCTTAGTAACGCGAAGTGAAAGTGCTTTGGCGTGATTTGAAGTAATTTGTAACTCGGGGTAATTTAAAAAAAGAAGTTTCTGAGCCAATGTCGAGACCTTTTATTGTTATGGAGTGCGGTAACTGCCTTTTCAAAGCCTGCGCGTGTAAGCAAAATGCTTTACAGAAATCGGTAAACAACTTAAAAAATGGTAATCGTGATTGCATTTTAGCGGTAATCTTTGATTTAGTTAGATTTGTAATTATCGTCGGTGCTTGAAAAAAAATTCTTTAAACGCATGAAAATATAAAAAAAGTACAGAACAAATATTAAAAAGTTTTTTAAGCCCTTTCTCTCTCTTTTTTAAGATTCCAAGAAAACTAGATATAGTAAAGATGATTTTCATCCCTCAACAATTTTACATTTTTGATGAAAGATATTGGTTACAGATAACGCATTTATGAGCCACCGAAGAACATGGATTGCTGTTTTGTTTATTTTATATGAAAATTTTATCATTCGTCGATATATTTTTAATCGTATCTGGATCAAGAAAAATATCTCAAAATGTATTCTGCGCGTTCATTGGTAATAAGAGCATTTAAAAATAGTGTAACAGAGAATATTTTAAGGTAATAGCTATCTGAATATTTACTGACTGTCAAAAATTGACGTATTGTATCTTCTGAAATAACTACAAAATAATTCGTATTTGTGGAGAGCCATTTAAGAATAATTCAACATGTGCTGTAAGGTATTAGATTACATTAAACCGTGATTTTGAAAAAAAAATGTATAATTGAATAAATTTTTATATATAAGTGTCACTTGAATTAGAATATACATACAAAATAGTTCTTAGAGTATTGATACAAAATAAATTATTTGATTCCATTTTTTTGGCAAAAAAATGAAGTAAAAATGTTATATTTTCAAAACATGCTCATTTAACGGAAAATGCGTCTATAATACTAATATTTTGCCAATATATAGCTAAGACTTTTTACAGAACTTGAATTAGGATTTTGAAAATTTCACAATATTTCTAAATTTATTATCAATTGGAACAATAATCGGTGTTTTTTTTTTCGCTGAAATTTCCCTACTCTCTCTGATATATTAAAATATGAATAAATCCACTCCTAAATTATGTATTTTAAAAATCCTAGTTCAGACTGTGTACAGATGTATTATCCATATATAGGCTCTACATTATTATCATAGAAGCATTTTTTTTAAAAAAGAGAATGTTTTGAAAATATCTCATCCTCTCTTAAATTTTTGCCAAAAATTTGCATTTAAATAATTTTATTTTGTAATAATATTCTTACAACAATCTTATATGTGTTTTCTAATTCAAGTGACACTAAACATATAAAAAAATTATTCATTTACACGTTTTTCCAAAATCACGGCTTCAAACATACCTAGAGCAGCCCACCTCCCCCTTAAAGTTGGGATCGTTTATGTAGAAAGTTGCGACTCTCTTCAGACTTCTAGCTATATGAATTATTACATAAATAATTACATCTACTAAAAATTCTTTTCTTTTCTCTTTTTCCTTATAATTATCTATTGAAAATATTTACCTTATTTGCTTCTAAAATTAAACCTTTGAATGGCTTAAGATTTATGTGTTAAATTGTTCTTCTTTGAGTAAAGCAGTAAATTCTAATTTATTGATGGAAATGCCGCATAAGTAAGACATTTCTGAAAAGGATTTCTAGCAACTTTTTTTGTTGCATTCATGAGTTTAGGAGCACTTTTAAATATTAGGAGTGATATACATAAGACTGCAACGGAAGTGACAAAAACACATTCCGTATTTTGTGAAGTGTTTAAAAGTTAATTAAAAGAGTGAAATAATTCTTACATGACTTATATGCTAGAACAATCAAAGTCAGTTATAATTATTAGTATGACCATGAAATTTCTAAATAAAATTCTAACGGTATTATTGATAGGAACATTTTCTTACGCCGCTTGGAATCTTAATTCTAACATTATGGTATTTTGATGGTGGCTACTTTTGTATTGAGTCACAGAAATAATACCTTCAAAAATTCTTAATTTTGGAAAAAATGGAAAATGTCACTTTGGGTAAAACTTTTTTAAATATTGTAGACGAAAATGTTAATTGGAGTACAAAAGTTTTGATCACGACTGCTACTTGAGGCTCCACTTATCTGCCTGAGCACGCTTATATGACTTTTTAATACCATAATTATCTTTTTCCGTTTACAATTTGACTCTTCTCGCCAAAAGTATGCCAACCTCTGCCTTTACCCTTTCGTGGGTCTTGGGAAGATTACTTCTCATCCACATGATATTACAAAATACACTTGTGAGAAGCACAAAGCCTATTATAATATTAAGTTGGGGGAAAAGAAATCCATTACTTTTGCATGAAAATCAAGACTTTATTTAACATGCTTCTGATTGTCCGATTTAGTTCAAATAAGCACACTTTTGTAGCATAATTTGTTGCCATTTTAAAGGTAGCTTCATAATGCCTCTCTAATAGGAGTCTTGGCCTTTATTGGCGAAAAACTCTAGTAATCGATGTTCACAATCTTCTCTTGATCCCAATTTCTTATCACTCTGGAAGTTTTGAAATGCGAGAAAAAGGTGGTAATCGCTTGGTGCCATGTACGGACTATATGGTGGATGTATTAATACTTCCCAACCAAGCTCCCAGAACTTCTGGCGAGTCACTACAGAAGTGTATGGCCTGGTGTTGTCCTGATGGAACACAACACCTCTTCTGTTGGCCAAATCTGGAAATTTCTGGTCAATTGCTAGCTTCAAACGGTCCAGTTGTTGACAGTAGAGATCTAAATTTAGTGTTTGGTCATGTGGAAGCAACTCCTAATAAATAATTCCTTCCCAGTCCCACCAAATACACAGTAGAACCTACCTGGCCGTTAGTCCTGGTTTGGCTACTGTTTGAGCTGCTTCACCGTACTTTGACCACCATCGTTTTCATATAATATTGTAGTATGTGACCCATTTCTTATCCCCAGTCGCCATCCGTTTAAGAAATGGGTCGATTTCATTTCGTTTGGCCAAGGCTTCGCTGATGGAAATTCGATCCACTAAGTTTTTTTGTGTTAATTGGTGTGACCACAAACATGGAGCTTCTTCAACTTTTCCCAGATGGCTTAAAACTGTTTTATGGTCGATCTGTAGCTCTTGGGAGATGTTACGACTACTAACATGCCTGTCAACTTCGATTATTTCTGGGATTTTATCGCCAGTTTCTTTGACGGGCCTGCCTGTGCGAGGTGCGTCTTTAACATCAAAAACACCTGAACAGAATCGACGAATCCAAAATTAAACGTAATTAGCTGTAACAGTGTCGGCACCATATACATCATTCGCAATTTTAGCCACCTGGCTTGCATTTTCGCCTTTATCAAAGAAAAACTGTAAAATGAACCGAAATTTCTCATTGTTGACTTTTATTTTTAACACCCTGTAACTCACAACTGAATTGACCAAACCAAAAAAAAAAAGCAAAATAATTTTTTTAATGTAAAATGTCATCTTGGCAACGAGCATACATTTTAAATTGTTTGATCGATACTTCACGAGATATCGTCATTACAGTCATCTACCAAAAAAATAATGGATTTCTTTTTCCCCAACCTAATATATTAGCCTTGCTGTTATAACAATGGGAAGACTAATTCCTACTACAGTTTTGTGCTACTGCACAAATTCCAGCGATTATGATATCTGTAAATCGAACAAAAAAAAAAGATACTAAAGAAGAAATACTTTGTCCAAAAGCTGCCGCTGTATACAACGATGTCATGTTAGGGGTTGATTGCTTCGATCAAAGAAAAGAAATATACCAAATAAGAAGCTCTGTAAAATGGGGATATCGTATCTTTTATCTTCTTATTGACCTTGCCATCATAAATAGTTTCATACTGTGGCAAGTGAACAAAAGAAATAGAAGTTTAGACCAGCTAACATTCCTTACAGCATTAGTTCGTGAGCTAATAGACGGATATTCATCAATAAAAAGGAAAAGACATCCTGCTAGCTTCCAACCAAAGAAGTGTATAGTTCTGTACGATGTGCGCTTAACCAGTGTGAGAAATCATTTACCAAAAAGGTGGTTTCCAACCATAGACGATGTAGGAAATGTCACAGAAAGGGACAAGAAAAGAGGACCCGCTAACACATGCGCAGAATGTGATGTCCTCTTGGGCATTTAAACATGATTTTTATCTTTTCACGGCAAATAATCATCATTAAATTTAATTTTTTTATGACGGTGAACGGTTCCTTAGGAAGTATTCTTCCCACTCTTAAAATTTAAATGTAAACATAAAATTGAGCAAAATAAAATATATTTCCTTAAATGCTATAGTTCAATTGTTCATAAAACATAAAAAAAACTGCAAGAAATTCAAAAGTGAAATAAATGGCCCACGAAAGGGTTCAAGAATTAGAACAAGAGGTCGATATTTAAACTATCTTGCGTAAAAAGCTAAAAAAATTTCATTCATTGTAATATTCCTAGGTGGTTTTTTTTTTGTTTTTTTAGTGCATTAGGTAGATATTTAGAGAAATATTGCAGTATTTTTGTATTAATAAATCAATTCTAATTTTAGACAAATTTTGGCTTGAAGCAGATTTTTTAGGATTTACTACTTCGGATTTTTATTCATATAAATCAGTGATTCCCAAAGTGGTCTATATCGACTCCCAGGGGTCCATGATGACCTGCAAATGGTACACGTCAGCGAGAAAACAATTTCGCGGGTCTAAGACAGTGGCTCTCATTAAACCAGATCATGACTTAAATTTTAAAAGAAAATTTAATCAAGTGGAATCTGGATTTACCTATTAAACATATATGTTTATTAAAGTTAATGAGATTAATTTGCAGTTACATTTAATAGCATAAGTTTTATTAAAACAAGGACTATCATTTGAGCGTTTTGGGCAGAATTAAGCTAAAGGAGTATAATATTATACGTCGCACCTAGTTCAAATTTTTCCAGTTTCTCAATTGGTCACAGACAATGTGCCAGGAAAATCACGTTTTAACCTACAACTTTTAAATGCTCTTTATTCTTATTTTGAAACAAGGTTTGAGAATGCTTTGAGACTATGGTGATACCACAGTAGGCAAAGAGTTCATATGGTCACTTAAAAAAAGAATGTTCTATTGCTAGAGGAACTGATCGGAATAGACAATAACGAAGATCTCGAAGCAAAGTTTAGAAACGGATGTGAGCATTTTTGACTTTACAAAGATATTCCTATTATTTATCCCGAATTATGGAATGTCTTGAGAAAGTTTTTAATTACTTTTTTCTAATGAGGAATTTCAGTACGGTTGCCGAACTCCAAAACAAAACATAAAAAAGAAGGAAAGAAAGGTTGGACTCTCTCTATACTAAAACCAATGAGATTTAGCGTTAAACCTGACAAGATTGATGCCAAATGTTGAAATATTGTTATTGAAAAACCAGATCGATCCCTCCTTTTTGACGCATTTGCTTGTTGTGTTAATTAAGTTTTAATTTAATTAATTAGCGTGTGTTTTTTTTAAGTTTTAAGCACTATAATTCTCTATAGTAGGAAATTTAAATATTTTAAAGTAAGCAACTCCATATATATATACCAGCTGTCAAAAAGACATTTTAGTTAATACATTTGTAAAAATTAAATATTAGGTAAGTAAGGGTAAGGGTAAATCCCAAACTAAAAAACATGCCGAGGGCTCTATGAGACAAAAAAGTTTGGGAACCTCTAATCTAAATAAACCTGATCCATATTTTGTCAGAAATATAATATTACCTCTCCCCGTAAACAAACTTTATTTTTTCAAATTATAAGCAGAGGTCGATGTCATAATAAACACTTTCTCCTAACAGATACAAAAGGTATGCTGTTTTGATAAAAAAAATATATAATTTTATCTTACCTCCTACTGGGCAAACATATCTATCGAGTTCTTAAGCCCCTCATTACTGTGATTATCAAGATTAAAAATGTCACTTATCTCATACCTTGAGAGAAGCTAACAAGTTTGATTTACAACGAACTTGTCCGAACTGGATACTAACAATGCAAACATGATTGATAAAAGGTATGTTTATATTGTGCTAATGGTAACCGTGGCAGTTAAAAACTTTCATATCTTAGCCTAATTTCTTTTACCTACTTTTAACAATGAAAAAAAAAGTTTTTGATTTAATGAATACCAAATATAAAACGTGCCGTTCGACAAATTTCTAAGAAAATTATTATTATTATTTTATTTATTTGGAGGGGAGGGGGGAATTTTAGATTTCTACAGCTTTTCTCCATCGAAATTGCATTCCCAAATTTTCATTTGTCTTTATCGAAGATTGTTTAAATGAAAATAAAATTGCTCTAGATTTTTAATAATCGTTTAATGTTATATTTAATTTGAGTATCCAACTACGTGTGTGGAATATTTTTAAAATGTGAGATATGAGAATTTCTCCCTTTTTTGTAGTTTTTAGACTTGTTTAGTACATTATAAGACGAAAAAAAAATTAGTAGAGAAAAAAATTATTTACAAAATGGGGAAAAAAACTTTTAAAACTTTGGAAAAAGTTACATGAATGCGGCTCACACTCTGAACAAAATGTTTGCGAATGAATTCTCTGTTTTTGAACACTTATGTGTTACATTACTATTTATTTTTAAAAGGACCTAGAAATTAGAAGTTTTTAAATATTCACAAAAAATAGAATATTTTATCTTAATTATTATTTGAAATCACTTAAAAATACACTTATATAATTTGCAAATTTTGTAATAAGGTAGTATTTTTTAAAAAAAATGGTCAAAACAATTAGAAAGATATTAAACAAAATTTACGCAAAGAATTTCAATTAATTATCTTCGCAACTTTTTCAACAATCGCTGCCCTCGGTTCAAATTTTCCGAGAAGTATATTTTTTAAACGCAAATAAAAATACTACTAACCAGAAATTTTTTTTTAAAAAAAAATGGAGTTTTTATAAATTTAACATAAATTGGCTTGAAAAATTAAACCAAAAAAAACCATTTCTGCCAAATTTTGACGAAATCCATGAGTTTAAGGATTCATTACTAAAATTGCGTAATATATACTCATGTCCAAAATTAAGGTCACAAACATGTTTTTCGTCATAATTTTAAAATTCCTCCCTAAGACTGATTTAAATTTGTATTTTATATATTTTTAAAAAAAGGGGTAGTACAACGTCAGTCTTCAGTTTAGGAAAAGATGCTGTTCAGCTTTCGTTTTTGCAAAACTACCAGATTGAGACCGTTCGCGTATATAGAAATTTTACATCCAGTTTTGTGAATATTGCATTAAAACAGATGTTAGACTGTTTGCAAGGATAATGGCTTCTCATAATAGTTTAGAAGATTTCTTGGCATGGAGAGCTTGAAGCTGGTCAGAATTAAGCGAAGGTAGCTCGAAGGTTACAAGTAGACCGTGAAATTGGTCCTCCGTTTATGGAATCAATTCCAAACAATTGATACTGTTACCAGAAAGGTCGGAAAAGGTCGCCACAGACCATCGACATCTGCATAAGATCACTACTTGGCATTAAGTACACAACGACATAGGTGGACAATTGCTCCTCAGCTTGCTCGTGACCTTGCTACTGTGTCTGGAAGAAGAATTTCCAGGCCAACAGTCTACAGCAGTGATCCGCAATCCCCGGTCCGCAGACCAGTACCGGTCCATGGATCAAATGGTGACGGGCTGCTTAAAGAACATTAAACTATTGCCATTTTGTTTAAAATGGTGCATTTCTCTCGGATTTGCGCAACTTTCCACGGAAATCACTTTATTCATTTTTGTGGTGTAACTATATTTTCTTTTGAAGGCATATTTAAATGTAACTCAATTAAAATTGTTGAATCAAAACAATCTAAAATATAAACAATCAACGTGTCCCACGCTCAGCAGGCCACGGTAAAATTATCAAACGTTGACCGGTCCTCAGCGATAAAAAGGTTGCGGAGCTCTGGTCTACAGCCGTCTGTCAGAGACTGGCCATTACACCGGACGTTCAGTCTGGTGTGTCCCTTTGACTACATCCAGAAGGAAAGACCGAATATTGTGGAGCTGAAAACATCTCTCGTAGACACCGCAAGAATTGTGCCGTGTTTTTTTCAGTGATGGATTGAAATGTACCAGACAAAGTGATTCTCATCGAGTCTTCACCTGGGAAGAAAATAGAGCTCTCTCGATTTCATCCTCTTACGTAACAAAAATCAACAGTCTTGGTGGCAAAGGAACCCTTGTGTATCGCGGCATAATGTTGAGCAGTCGTACACCACTGTACGTTTTTGATGCGGGTTGTGTCAACTCATAGCACTATAGGGATGAGTTCCAGGAATTCCTATGTGGGGTTTTTCTGGGTGCTATGTCCCCGGGATACACTTTTATGGACGATAATGCGCGGACACACAGAACTCACATTGTTGATTAATTTCATGAAGGAACAGTTATTCGCGTCGTATGGATTGACCCTCGAGATTTCCGGATCACAATTCTATTGAATATGTTTCGTATGGTCTAAGAGGACCATTTCTCAGAGTAGCTCCCAGCCACGAATATCCCCTGAACTAACAGTCCTACTTTTCGAAAAGTGGACTTTGTTGCCACTAATACTTATTGAATTCTTTATAAACAGTATGGCGACCCGTTATGAGGTTTGTATAGCAGTTCACAGTAGACATAGTCCATATTAGACAGACTTTTCCCGGGGTAAATGCTTTATCTCTGAATCATGATTTCAGATCTTTTAATATGTCTTGTATCATAGTTAACAATTAAAATATTTTCCATGTTGTTATGTTGCTATATTCTTTCTGAAATTGTAATATGCCTCTGTGTCGAATTTCGTGTCAACACAGAAAAGTGTTCATTAGTTTTCATAGATTTCATGGTTGAAACCTTAATTTTGGACAGAAGTGTAGTTGAGATTAAGCTCAGTTTCTCAAACAAATTCAATCTTATAGCAGCGTTATTCGAATTATCACATATATAAGTGATTGCAACAAAAGTAAGCTGATATTGGAATAGAATTTAAAAGCAAATCATTTTAATTTTTGTTGGCATTGGAAAATTCTACCTCATTTATTCAAATTTACGCGTTGAAATATACACCTCTCAAATAAAGCGAGAAAAACTCAACACAAAGTAATAACAAAATCTGAGTGGCTGAATTATAGTAAATATACATGATTTTTCAAATGAATGGATGCAAATTTTGATTAAAAGAATACTCAATGGCTTTTCATAAATGAAACGATATTTTATCAGCAATTATTTCTATCAGGAAACTGAACATCGCCCCATTTTTCCGTGTGCTTTTTTGCGATTCTTCCATCAGTTTTTTGGGATTTTATTATTGAGATTAAAAATTAAAAATGGAACCAAAAAATGTGTAATATACACTGGTGTGCAAAAATTAAGGACGAGACGGTTTTTTCAATATAACTTTGTACAAAAGCTTTCCAAATCAACACATTTAATACCGTAAGATCCCCAATACGTAAGGACATGTGTAATGTATGCAACACTTACTAAAAGAGAAATCAGAGGGATAAAAAGAAGCTTGATTGAAAAAGTAGCATTGAGCGCAATGCGACTGAAGGCCGAAACATTCCTGTGATGGGTGTCCAGCAAGAAACATCCGGTCTTTAGTAGGGGATATGATCTCACCTGACTGCTAGGCAGGTTTCACAGCGTCTGCCCATGCTGAGAATGAGGGTGTCAATGAGTTGTTGAGGCATTGCTGCCCATTCGTTATGCAGCGCCAATCGAAGCTCCCGAATCGTTACTGGTGGTAAGGTACGAGCTGCCAAGCGTCTGCCTAGAAAATCCCATACATGCTCGATGGGATTGAGATCCGGAGATCGTGCCGGCCAATCCCTACGTTCAATATCCTCACTCTCTAAGAGCTGTTCGGCAGCTACTGTGCGATGACATGGTGCATTGTCGTCCATGAAAAGGAACTGCAGACCCATAGCGCCTCTAAAAAGACGCACATATGGAAGAAGAATCTCGTTACAATAACGGGTCCCATTGACTGAACCTGCGTCGAAGATGTGAAGGTCTGTACGACTACCAAGCATGATGCCTCCCCAAACGAGAACACCGCGACCTCCATACCTGTCCCTTTCAATGATGTTCAAGGGATGATTGCGGCTTCCCTGCTCTCTCCAGATGAGAATCTCTACTCAAACTGAATCTGCTCTCATCTGTAAAGAGTACTCGTCCCCATTCATTGTCTCTCCAAGTCCGGTGTTCCCGGCACCAAAGAGAACGCCTTCTCCGATGGGCAGGCGTTAAAGGTACACACCGTACAGGGCGTCGTGCAAACAGACCACCACCGTGCAGTCTTCTGGCCACGGTAAAACGCGATATCGGTCGTCCAGTCGCCTGTGTCGTGTGTCTAGCGATTTCTCCCTCTGTCTGCCGCCTGTTTCTTCTGGCCTGTAAGACAATGTACCGGTCATTTGCGGGTGTGGTTCCTCGTGGACGACCACTACTGAACCCCCGGATAGCTGTTCCTGTAGTTTGAAATTGTCTCCAAAGTCGTGAAACGATGCTGTGAGCAATTCCGAACTCTGCAGCCACACTTGTCACACTGCGGCCTTCCTCCAACTTCCCAATGATTCGACCTCGGTTAAAAGCATCCATATGTCGTCTAACAGATTGATTATTCGCCATTTCTCGCTGAGGCAGCAACTCGGTGTGATTTTAACTGCTATACGGCGTGCAATCTCTTTGCCAGAAATACTGATCTTACACTGACAACATGCTTTATACTACTCAGACACTCCCCCATTACGTCTACCTGCATATCTGCGCATGTGCTACCGTATATCACCTTACTTAATCTCCTGATTGGTCTTTCTGCCTCTTCGTTCAGCTGATATGCTAATTGTTCGACTTCGTCTTTAATTTTTGCACACCAGTGTAATCGAGATAATACAATTAGATTGCATGTGAGTACTGCAAACCACTGTTCCAGAACATAAAGACACACCGCTATGCCGCCTTTACTGATAACGCCATAATTCTAGATTCGCCAAGTTTGAAATTTTCTGTTACACTTACTATCTAGCACTTTTAGCTCTTTTGCTGAAATAGCCATGTTAAATAACAGCTAAAAATCGTAAATGTTAACACAAATAAACTTTAAAGTACAGTTGTGCCAACGAAATTGACAGTAGCGCACACAGGAATTTTTCAAGGGGGGTCGAAAGTTCACCATTCTTGTATCATGCTCCTTTTGATTTTGTCAATTTTCGAGAACAAAACAAGGTAAAAAACTAATTACTGAATAAATAATTAGCATTAATAAATAAAATTAAGCATTAATAACAAATACTTAATTAAATTTTGCGTACTATATACTTAGAACTATAATCAATCGGAAAAAAATCAAGAGTTTGGAGGGGGGTACGGACCGTCAGCACCCTCCCCCTTGTGTGCGCCACTGGAAATTGACTATGCTATGTGTAGCAAAATTTTGCATCATAAACAACTGTAATCCACCACGTAACTAAGGCAAGACAATAATAAACGAGCGTGTTCCTCGCCGCTCCGTGACCTATCACTCGCGTTTGTTCGTAATACTTCATAGTGAACTTAGTTATTTTGAAATAAAATACAAACCATTTTGATCGCTGGCATGCCCAAAATATTGTGTCGCGTGCCATTAAAGGCACGCGTTCCACTGGTTCGCCATCCCTGACCTAGAGCCTGAATAGTTGTCTAATTTGAAATGCTAAGCAGAGAAAAAAAATGTTCCACATTTTTCCTTTTCACTGAAACATTCCTTTAAATAAATTATTTTTAATGACATATTTTCAAATATTTTTCTTTTCTTTTTGTTCTTACTTATGTTTTTCTTTTTCAAAACAATAAACCGTGTTATATAAATTTCTGCAAAATCTCATTTAGCATTACACCTAAACTGACAACATAAAGAAATCACATTTGACAACGTTACAAAATTATTGATACTCTTTCGTTTCTCAACACATACATTGGACATTAATCCAGCATAATTGATCATGGGTGGGTAACACACCCTATTTTATTGTGCAAAACGTTACCCATTGATCATCAGCGCGAAATATGACCCGACCTCTTAAGTGGCTGCCGATTTAACATAAGGCTTCTGATTATATTTATTACTTGGCACCTGTTTGGCGAGACAAGAGACGACAAATTTACTTTCTGTTATGTGACACCCGTAATGGTCTAGGCGTAGATCTTTTTTTCCTCTGTAGATAATGATAATGTTGAAAAAATGGTAATTCCAAAAGATATATTCATTGTGAATAACGACTTCTTTTCCTTTCTGGACTCTTATTTTTGGTAACAAAATGTTTTTTCTTTGTTAAGGTTGTGTTCTCATCGTACACAAAAGAATCCAATTAGAAATGTACTAGACGATCTCATAACCAGACATCTTAAATGGCTGACAAAAACATTCAGACAATATCTGCCGTGATGTATTTGTCGTTAGTAAGAGATTCTTTGGTTTAATCTCTTTTTCAGTTTAGGTTTTCATTCACCAGTTACTTTTTGAATCTAAGCTCATAATATTAATGCTGTGTAACTGTTAATTGCTTTACCGAGAGAATATGTTGTCCTTTATTTGAATGGCTACAAAGCGTATATGAAAGAATAAAAAATAGTTAAAATTCTATATTTTTAATAGCTTCTTTTCCGAAAGAGTTCTTATAAAGTTTTTCTTGAATATCCAGAAAAATTATTGATAAAGCTCTAAAGTAAATGTAGGGTTATTCATAATTTCTTCTCGCTTTTCTAGGCGTTATAGTAAAAAGACTAAGACGAATACAAGAAAAAAAAAGGATATTCGAAAGCACGCATATATAAACAATTAAGTTTTTATCTACATACAACAGGAATGGGTATTAAGTCGAGCGCGATCGACTCGTGAACTGCCAAGACATTTTAGATAAAAATAGCAATCTGCCATACTTCAAAAAAGGAACACAATATCGAAAACCAGTATTAAGAAAAGAAAGCATACAGTTAATACAGAATGGACACACATACACCACTGAGTGGACCGCAGCATTTTGAAAATATTAGAAGCAGCCCGTACCCTGGAAAAGTTTGTCTATCCCTGACCTAAGCTATAGAGGTGTTCTATGTTTAAAACCTTTGGCTACGCCGCATACATCCAAGCAGTAGTCCTGTTCCTGCCCCATTCTACTCAACACGGCGCTATCAACGCTATTGACAGCCCATGTTATACTTCTCGTGTTATCCGAAAATTTGGTCTTTTTAAAGACCAGATTTCCGTACCCACTTTTGCTACATGATGTAACATAATTGCATGAAAGGATAACACGTGCTGACAATAACGTTGATAGTTCATTGTTGAATAAAGAGTGGCAGGAACTGTACTATAGCATCAATGTATTTCGTGTAACCAAGGTTTCAGAAGTAGAACATCTGCAATGCATGTAAATAAAGTTTGAATTGTTTCTGTGTGATTTCTATCGTTCTTTTTTGCTGTGTTCTGCTTAGTTGTTTTACTATAGACTTTCGAAACCCAGAAGGGTATTATGAACAAGGAGCATGACAGTATTTTGGAAAATAGAAAAGTACAAGATGGTTGTTGAGTCATGATCCATGAATGTGTGGAAGGAATTGCTTTAGTCGAGTACTGGGTTGAGTCCCCCTAAAAGCTTGTTATATACAGAGAATGATCCTCGTTAAATCGCTCGAGGCTCTAAGTACTCACATAGATGTGAAGATTTGAGGGTTGGAGAATCAACTAACATGTGTCATTCTTATCAACTGACTATAGCTCTAAATTATGAGGTCCATCGCCAATGGATCTCACGTTTCTTCGGAGTGTGGCGTTAATAGTTTGTAAACTATTCGTTGGAAGTAAGATACACATTTAAATATAATCCTTAATGATTTCTAATTTTTTGGAATGTATTCATCCCGTTTCAGAAATATGATAATCTTCTAAATAAGTAGGAAAATATTATATTGCGAAGGTGCATGTTGTTGTTTCCTAACCCAGATGTGGGGGGTGTAGCTTAACTACACCCTCTCCATAATACCAAACATCACCAAAAGTCCAAAAATAAAATAGGATTTCCTAAAACCTCGTCAATAGTAAAGTTCAAGCAATTAGGAATATTACTGAGAGGAAGGCCTGATCAGTCTCGCACCTATGAGACTGGAAAGACTTTCAGGCCTGTTGAAAACTAAGAGATTTGACGTGGCTACTAAAAAGCGTTATAGAGCCATCTGCGGATTCCTAGGAATATTAAGTTGGTGACACAAACGAGGACTTTTCCCAAAATTCCGAGGGGGAACAGGGGAATTCTCCAAATTGCATTTAATTCTATCAGTCTAATGGAATAGAGCTTGGCGAAAGTTAAACAAGTATTACCCCGCATGGTGTCAGCAGTGGCAGACTTAGCCAAACTATCAACTATCTCATTACCATTAAATCCAATGTGGCAGGGGACCCATTAAAAACACATAGAGTGTACAGAAGAAAATTGAACCACAAGATCCAAAATATTAAAGTTCGTCATATCCTCAGCAGTTATCCAACGAGAAAGGTGCATTCCTAGATTGTAATTCCCTCTCGAGACCTACTAGCTGCCTCAATTGGTGGAAGGGTGTGCCTTGAAGGAATGGGCGATGTCATCCCATTATGTCCAGCCAAAGGTAGCAGGCAATAGGA
Source organism: Trichonephila clavipes (assembly GCA_019973935.1). Lineage (NCBI taxonomy): Eukaryota > Metazoa > Arthropoda > Arachnida > Araneae > Nephilidae > Trichonephila > Trichonephila clavipes. The sequence continues at coordinate 1,119,769 of BMAU01000607.1, forward strand.
GCTAAGTCAGCCTTCTCCCTTTGGTACCCCAGGTCTTTGAATTAATTAAAGCTGCTCACTTCCCATTACTATGAAGAGGGTACCTATTAAATACTATTAAAACTAGCTTGCACACATTTTATATTTGATTTAAATGTTCTTTTTTTATAAAAAAATATGTTGACTCAGAGCATTTTTTGAAGCTCCTTTTTTTTTACTTATATTCAAGAAGTTCGACCTTTTTGCACTAGGAATAAAATTGTTAATTTTGTAAAAGTAATAATGTAAGGAAATAGAATTTAATAACCTTCTTCTCTCATCGCAATATTTTATTTTTGAAGTTACTTTCCTTTTTGTGTTTTATTTATTTTTTTTGTCGTTATATTCTTAAATCAACATGTTACGAATGCTGAATTTGTTAAGGATTTCAAAGAAGCAGAGACACATTCTAAAATGACTGAAAATGTATAAAATTTTGAAAACGGAGAAATTTGAATTGTTTGAAATCGTTCAATTTGGTATTAAATGTTTTCGTTAGATTAATATGTTACAGTTAATAATACATTTCAAAAGTTACTTTCCAAAAAGAAATATTTAGATTTTTTTTTCTATAAAAAAAAGTCAAATTAAAAGTTTTTCACAATTCTCTTTAAAAATTCCTGGACATTTTCTCATAGAAAAAAAAAATTAAAATGATACTGTACATGAAACTTTACTTTGATTAAAATATATTTCCATGTAATCTTTCAAACAGTTAAGCACAGTCGTTTGCTTAAAATATGTTTTTCAATTTTATAGCTTGACCATCTCTGTAAAGTAGATTGCCCTTAGTATTGCTTCGTTCACCTATTTATTCCAGTTGGTTGGACGAGATAAGGAGATTTGATCTGATTTTAATTTACGTCATACTGGCACCCACTCTTCAAACTTCCACACCACGCCAACGTTAAGACTTTGAGCTGCGACAGATTTTGCATGCATCAGCCCTTCTACACTACATATTTTTGTGGCACCAGGTTTCGAACCCAAGACTCGGCAACGTCGGCCACGAGTTTGCGACAATAGTTACTTAATACCGTGGTAGAAGAGATGAGGTACACCAATGGCTGAAATCTTGAGTTTCAGGGGGATTTAAATTGAAATTGTGTCGTAAGTTCGAGTCTTGGTTTTAGCAAGTGAGCCACGCAAAATGATGTTAGTCTGCTACGCGTTCAAAAATAATTCGAAGTCTTCCAGAAGTAAGCCATAAATGTTGGGAGAAAGAGGTATTGTCCACGTTATCTGGAAGGGGTTTTAAAAATTATGACTGTCATTAATATTCTTGAGATATGCTTAAATTAAAAATTCATGTACAAAATCAACTAATCCAGTCATTTGTGTCGTTAACTCATGTTTTCTTTTACATTTGATTACAATAAATTTAAATAAAAATGGGAAATGAAATTCTATTTAAATATAAAAACGACATTCCTAAGCAGCGTGATTGCTAAGCGAAAAGAAAAGAACAAAATGCATCTTATCAAAAAATGTGATACACTGAAAATATACTACAAATTTATAGTTAGTATCGTAAAATCCAGCGTATAATGCGTAGTACCGTATAAAGCCCGCCTATACTTTCTGGATGCAATTTTTATTTTCTGGATATATCCACCGTATAGCGCGTGGCCGCGGTAGCCGAGTGGTATAGGTATTGGATCGTGGCTTGCCTTGTCACAAGCTCGAGCCCAGTACCACTAAAGACCCGTCGTGTAGGGCAGCGATGCACGTTAAATCTGCCGAGAGCTGAAACGTCCTCCCGTTGCTGTGGTGTGGTAGTTAGGAGAGGGGGGAGTGCCAGCTCTCACCACTCAGTCACTTGACCATGGACGTGGTCCGTCGCAAAAATCCCTCGTGCAGCTGAATAGTGCAACGTTAATATATTCAATCAATCAATCACCGTATAGAGCGCACCACCTTTTTTACGAAGAAACCTGTAATGTACGAGCACATTGCTCTTATGTGTTTTGAATTCATTAATTCAAGATATTATTCCAAGTTTTAAGGGAAAAGATTGTATAATTCTAGAACTAGAACCCTTTATGTTCATAAGGAATATCATCTGTTGTAAATAAACAGTCATTCGATGTAATCAGAAATTCTAATTTTTTTTGTGTGCTCATTACTTTTATTTTTAAAGCTCTCATTTCTATAACTGGCGTACAACGTACATCCTAAACTTCGATCTTATATTTTTTCAATTCCTACTATTACCTCACACTCTCTATATATTTATTTATTGGTGGAATTTTCAGTTGTTAATGAAATACATTTTAAAGCGCTCAATTGAGCTGAAATTTTATATACATGATTATTTTGGATGAAAATTCAGTAATTTAGTTATAATTAATAAAAATCAATTGATGTAAACTAATTTTGCAAATAACTACAAATACAGCCACGTTAGCATCATTTTTGGCGACTTAGCGACCATTTTGGCGACTTGTGTCAAAACTTGAAAAAGTTTTTTTCTCTCATTTTAAAATGAGAGAAGTTAAATGAATCCAATGGCCCAGATGATGTCGAAGTGGGGACAAATGCTGTCCATATTAGAAACTAAGCTTTAAAATTAAAATTCAATTGTAGTAATAGGGATCACTCTCTCAGGTTTTTTAGCTGGAATGCTAATGGTTTAAAAAGTAATTTAGAGGAATTAAAAGATTGCATTATTGATTATAACCCCGACGTAATCGGGATACAAGAAACTCATCTTCGTCCTGCGGACAGAGTTAGCATTCCAAACTACACTTGTCACAGAAGTGACCGCACAACACATAGAGGGGGCGGAACGGCCCTCTTCGTCAAGAATTCTATCAGGCACCACGCCCTCCTAAATGTTTCAAACACCTTCGAAAATTCATCAATCATACTTCAGTTAGGAAACAACAGTAAGATTACTGTGGCGTGTATTTATAGACCTCCACACGGCTCCATTAATACTACGGAACTCGATGCAATTCTCATCCATAGCAACAAAGCCTTTCTCTTCGGCGATTTTAATGCTCGACATCCCAGCTGGAACCCAGGCAGGGCAAACTCAAATGGAAATATTCTGTGCAATTGGGCCGTTGGGTCGGCACTGGATATTCTTGCCCCCGATACTCCTACACACTTCAACAGTCGACACTCCAACACTATCCTTGACATAGGCTTTGCAGTTAATTTATCTCACACTGAAATTTTTACTATAAATACTCTTAGCAGTGATCACAATCCAGTTATTTTTGATTTCGTCACTAATAATGCACTTCCACCAATCCTTAGAACTTTAAAAATTACCAACTGGATTAAATTTCAAGAAATAATTTATCACACCATTCCCGGAAATCCCCGGATAGATGATTTGGATCTAGCCGTTCAAAATTTTACCAGCAATATTTCGAATGCTATTTCTGCTTCCACATCCACCAGATTAATTACCACTCCACACCTCCGCCTCCCTGAAAACATCAGAGAGCTTATCCGAGCTAAAAATAGATTTCGTAAACTCTGGAATGAGACCAGATACCCGCCATGCAAACGCGAAGTTAACGCTCTCATTAGACAGATCAGGAGAGAAACCCAAGAACATAAAAACAGGACCTGGAAAGATTTTCTATTAACTTTAAATCCTGAGGACAATTCCTTGTATAATTTACATAGGAAATTTTCTAAAAGGCATATCCCCTTTCCACCTCTTCATGGTCCGGGTGGAATGGCCTATTCGGATTTCGAAAAGGCGGAGGCTTTCAAAGATACACTTGAAGTCACATTTCAGGAAAATGAAGAACCCTACTGTGACGACAAGATTGAAGAAGTTGAAAGTTTAGTCGATGACTATTTCGACAACTTCGCAACATGCACGCCCCCTCTCACTTCCCCCTCCGAGGTCAGAGGCATTATTAAAAAACTGCAGAATAGAAAAGCTGCAGGCCCCGATCAAATCCCAAACATAGCATTTAAATATTTTACGCAAAATGCGCTTACTCATTTAACTAAGTTGTACAATCAATGCCTCATTAAAAATCACTTTCCTACACTGTGGAAGCAAGCAAACGTCATTATGCTGGCCAAGCCAAATCAAGATAGAACATATCCACAAGGCTACAGACCAATTAGCTTAATTAACGCCACTGCTAAGATATTCGAAAGAATTATTTTAACTAGAATCAAATCTCACTGCAAAGCCATAGATTGTATTCCCCCGGAGCAATGCGGCTTCCGGGAGGGCCATTCAACGCTACACCAACTGATACGTGTAACAAACATTATAAACGAGGGTTTTGCCCACAAATTTTATACTGTAGGTGTCTTTTTAGACGTTAAAAGGGCATTTGACAAAATGTGGCACGATGGCCTCACGTACAAATTAATTAAATTACAGTTCCCTGATTATTTAATTAAAATTATTCATAATTTCTTACACAATAGAACTTTTAGAGTTCGTGTAAATAATTCATATTCAAACACGGGATCTTGCCTCTCTGGGGTCCCTCAGGGATCTGTTCTCTCGCAGTACTTATACAACATCTACACACATGACTTTCCACAGCACTCCACCGTCAGTACTTGCCTGTTTGCGGATGATTCCGCAGTTCTCTCGCAAGGTGTCCAGCTGAATTACACTATTAAAACTATTCAACACTTTTTAGATAAACTTGAAACGTGGCTTACACATTGGAGAATTGCAATTAATGTTGATAAATCACAAGCAATTGTTTTCAGGAAATGGGGGGTCATCGACCCGCCTATCCAACTTACACTTTTTGATGACAACATACAGTGGGTTCCGGTGGTGAAATATCTGGGTCTACACATTGATAGCCGCTTAACATTCAAAAAGCACATCGACTATCTATCTGAGAAATTCTGGGGTAGAATTTCTCTAGCCATCTCCCTTGTCGGGAGGAGGTCTCCTCTATCCCTAGAAAATAAAGTCATTCTCTACAAGCAGATTCTGCGCCCAGTTATCACTTATGGTTCACCCGTTTGGGGAGCGCCACCCACATGAAAAAAATTCAAGTAATACAAAACAAAATACTACGCGTCATGACGAACGCACCTTGGTACGTCCGAAATGACGTGATTCACAACGACCTTTACAAATGGAGCCGATTGCTAATTACATCACTAAACTATCTAGAAATGTATTTAAATCTATTGAATCTCATGACAATCCAATTATCAAAGCACAAACATTATTTACGTATCCTCATCCTAAAATTAAATATGCATACTCTTCGACGAAGTGGAGAAACCCGCTTCGCCCTCCATAACTCAACAATTAAACACTCTTTTCACACTCTCAACAACATATATTAGCTGCAACTGCACTGCGTCTTTTTATTTTGGGTTCTTGGGTGATAAGTCACCGCCTTTGAGCCACAGCCTTCGGCCGTCCCGCTTTCCTTCCTGCCTTCTTCCCCTCCCCCCGCCGGCGCTCTGCTTCGATAGAGCGTTCCGAGTTTCGGGGTACGTCCTCCCTCCCCGTTCTGTCGGGGAGATCTCTTGATTAGATCCGCATTCCGTCATATGGTTTTTACTTTTTCTCCCACCCTTCTGGGAAAAGGCGCTGTCGCGCCGTCGCCCGCGTATATTCTAATTTTAGTTTAGTTTTAAAGCACTCATTTGAGCTGAAATTTTCTATACACTATTGTTTTGGTTAAAAATGTGATAATTCAATTATAATTATTTAAAATTAATTGACTGAAACTAATTATTTTAAGAATTATAGAATCCACGTTGATTTCATTTTTAGCGACTAGAGTCAAAACTTCAAAAGATTTTTTTTCCTCACGTTTTAAAGCACTCAATTGAACTGAAATTTTATATACACGATTGTTTTGGATGAGAATACGATACTTAAATGATAATTAATAAAAAGATTAATTACCACTTAATGTTGTGATTCTGTGATATGTATATACATATTTATATGAATTGTAACTATTTAATAAATAGTAGCTATAATAAAATTTTTCTTTGTTGATCTAAGTAGGAATTGACTTAAATTTTTTTATATTGCTTGTTTGTAATAAACGCAAAAAGTCAGAATTATTCAGAAAACAGGTAAATTAAAAACGTTTTATAACGTATCAAAGTCTAAGTTTTGGGCTCTCTAGTTTAATTTGTAGTATCACGGACAATTTTTTTGACAAGTTAATGGGTGTGGACATCGTACATCGAGCCAAAGACCGTCGTTCGTGATTATGCGAGCTGACGCACGTTAATTATGTCACGACCTCAGAGTCCTCACGTACACAAAATGCGCAAGGCGAGATTAAGGTACCAGCTTTAGAAACGATGTCGTCATATGCTTGTGGTTTAAACTCGGAGATACATGGGTTGTGTTAAGATGACATTTAAGTAAAAAAAAATTATCGATATATGAAAAACTCAGAGATTCGGAAAATTTTTATTCCGTAATTCAAATGTGTAAAACGTTGTTTTCCCAATATTTCAATAAAGATAATAATAAGTTGACCATTTTTTTACAATTAAAAAAGACGAAAAATTTAAGAAAAAAATTACAACTCTTAAATACCTGAAATGTTTGATTAATTCAAACAAAAATACGCTAATTACGCTTTCATTCTTTTTAATAATTATCTTGAACGAGTATTTTTACATTGAATGATTTTTTGTAACATATTTTCCAATACATCGGAAAGTTCGGGCAAAAAATATCCTTCATACTGAATTTTACGGTAAGCACTGTAGCTAAAATATTAACATTCAATTTCGTGTGGGATTTCTCACTAGTCACTTCACAAAAATCATTACCAACTGAAAAAAAACAAACTTTCAACTGCTGCATTAGTTCCAGGGCAGCACAAGACAAGAGTTGTTACATTTCCATATGGAATGAATGTGTTAATTTATGAAATGATTTAAATAATTTCACCCATATTTTACCAATTTCTCAGCATGTTGATTTTCTAATTTATTAGAATTTAAGCATAGAGTCTTTTTTCTACTTCAAACAGACAATTGTCATCGATTTTAATATCAGGCATATCTTTCGATAAAAACTTAACGTAATTTTCTATATCTTCCCAATTTACTTGCGACAAAGTAAAAAAATACCTTTGAAAACTGTTATTTCCTGTGATATATGTATTTGCTTCAGACAATTCTTCAACAATTTGGAAACAAGTTTGGTTCATCTCTGAATAAAGAGATTAACAGATCAGTTTTAAAATAATGAAAAGGAGGACACTTTTCGAGGAAGGACAGAACCTCTAAAAGGAGGAATGTCCTCTCTAAAGGAGGACGTTTGGTCACCTTAACAATAATGAAGATTGAAAAACTATTTTAAAAAAATTACAGTTTGATTACTGAATAATGATGAATTTTTACATAAATTATATATATGCTGAAATTTTCTATTAAAATTTTTATTCCTTTTCTTCTTACCTGTGATGCCAATAAACTATTATTTTATATTAAATAGATTTTTTGTTTAAAACCATAAATTTCCTGAATATCGCCAATAAAACACATTCTTTACAAGTCAACAGCGGTTTGTTCATAACTTTCTTTACGAATTCAAAAGAACTAATATTTTATTATGCAATAATTATCTTTGTTATTAAGCGTGGAAATATTAATTACTTCTGAAGCCTTCCATTAGACTATTAATAACACAAATTTTATAAGGCTTTATTATAAAGCTATCACACACCCGCTTATACGAATAGCAACCCTTACGTATCTCTGGGGGAAGTTAGGTCCATCCGATTGGTCTGACTGCTTACAAGTATTGATTGATTTAATATTAACGTCGCACTGTTCAGCTGCACGAAGGCTTTTGGAGACGGACCACGTATTTTTGAACCATGGTCAAGTGACGTGGAAGACACCTGAGCTGGCATCCCCTCTCCTAACTACCACACCACAGCAACGGGAGGACGTTTCAGCTCTCGACAGATTTTACGTGCATCGCTGCCCTACACGGCGGGTCTTTAGTGGTACTGGGCACGAACTCGAGACTAAGCAAGCCACGGTCCGATACCTATACCACTCGGCTACCGCGGCCACTACAAGTATTGAAATAGTTCATGGAATATCATATATAAAAGTCAAGATTGAGATTATAAGTAAAGTTATACATTATTTTGGGGTGCTTTAAGACGTCTGGTAAAAGTTTCTGCTGATGGAAAGTGAATGGCAGTATTGATTATTAATTTTTAACAATTTGTTTTAAAATATACGTATAAATCAACCCTGAGACTTTGAGAAAGCAGATTACTGTTTTTACCTACCTTTAGCATCTGGTATCTGTAAGTTGGCCGTCGGGTCAATCTAGTAAGTATGCACACACTCAAAGTTTATATCATCACTACTTTATCCAATATATTTTATTTGTGAGGATATAAGTAACGTCTGGGGGACCTGGGATTTTGTACTACAACAATTTCACAAAAATTCTTGCATAATTTATAATAATATTAAATAATAATAATAATAATAATAATAATAATAATAATATAGTAATTTGGACTAAATTAATTGATTTAAAATAATAATAACATAATGACTAATATATTTTAACAACTATATTATTTCTTTAATTTTACAATATTTAAAACTTTAAAATATATTTATGAACTTTTTAAATTTTTATCTTTCAATAAAATTAACACGTTTCGTTGAAAAGATTCAAAATGTAATTATATTTTTCATTCGAGTGTAGGATTGTATAGATTGATTGATTGATTGATTACACATTAGCATTGCAATCTAAAGCAACACAAGGACCTGAAAACCTTGAGCATCGTTCAAGTAACAAGAAGAACATCTAAGCTGAAACATCAATTTTTGTACTAGATATCCTAAATAGCAGTTTTAGCCAGAATCACTGTTATTAAATTCAACAACATTATAAAATAACTGAAATATATAAATATATTTTTTTCATTTTCCATTATATATATAATTTCAGGAAATCACACACACACACATTTTATATTTTGAATGCATTACTTACTTAAGCGGTCAATTTCTTTGCCCAAAATGTTCCAAAAAATGGCAGATTTTATATTGCATATAGCAAAACATAATACTTAACAAAATGCAAAAATGGAAGAATTTTATTTAAATTTTCAATTTTAAAGTTTTCACACTTTTTTTTTATTTTATAATTGTAGAACCCCAGAACCCCTAAATGTCAGCTTTTTATAAGTACACTCTGCTTGCTATGAAGAATGCTTCATATATCTTAAAAAAATTCTCTCATACTTACAAAGATATTTCATGCTCTTACCTCTTTTGAAAATGATTGAGGATTTTTTTGTTTGTATGGGCATTTATATATATATATGCACACATAATTTGAAGCATAGTGTAATACTATGTCTTACATTGCAATGGGTACAGAGATAACATCGGCCGTTTTGGATTATCTTTCCATTTTCATTTCCTCTTAAGCAACAAATTGCACATCGCCTTGACAATCCCTGTTCATTGAATAGAATTCAAGAATCTAAATTCCCGTCTTCATTACAAATAAAATCACGGAGAAGTATTTTAGTACCATGGACAAACTACAAATCTTAAAAACACTAGCACTAATAAACTCATGATAAAAATTAAAAGTAATAGAAAGAAGAAAAATGAGAAGAGAAAATATCAGTGCCTTCGTACAGCGTACGGGCAAATCGGTTGTGCCCAGTTTTCAGTAGCCCTTTCGGTGTAAGGACAAACCAGTTAAGTTTTTTTATTGAAAATAATTATAAAAACCCCATGCACTACAAAGTATCACACAGGGCTCATAGAAGTAAGTATTAATCCCATACAAGGAAATAAAGGGAAAAAATTGAGTTTATGAAGGATTACAAGTATTTACAACCAGAACTTTTAAGGGACTTGGCACCCTTTGAGCAAACTTCTTTATTTACGTATTTAAAAATTATATTTTAGCATTTTATACAATGTTTCGATTCAAGAAAATGTTACCAGATGAAAATTTTCATGATTATTCACACAATTTTAAAAATTTTAATTTTTTGAAGAAAATTGGGAAAATTTTAAAATCGTACTCCTTTTGTAAAAATTAATTTTGACCTGAAATTTTTTATAATATTCTTATGGATGATCTAAACAACTTTAGGGATCGATTTTATAGAATAACTTCATTCGTTTTCGAGAAAAAAAAAAAAATAAAATATTGATATACAGGCTAAAAATCAACGAAAAAGACAACATGTCTTACATGTTATTTTTTTTAAAAAAGTATTCAGTTTATAGCAAAACGGATCCTAATTTTATTACGTGCTTTATTTTCAACACGCAAGAAAAAAATGGAAGTGATTGGTAAATAATTGTCGAAGGAGTAGCATTTTGAATGCACTAAGGCAGTGCTTCTCAAACTTTCAATACTGGCGCCCCCCTTTTCAATCACAATTTTTATCGCGCCCCCCTTATACATTAATAATGCACTAAATGCAATAATAATTCACTTTGACGCTAAAGCTACAATACGAGATCTTAATTATAAACCATACACATTAATAACATAAGTATTAAATTTTGAATACTACTTTTAAGCAAAAAAATAAATTAACTAAGTAATAGGACAATTACGTTATTTTTCCTTTCTCTAATTTTTAAATTGAACATATTGCAAAATGCGGTGACTGCTTAGAAGACAAAATATGGATATCTGCTAAATATAGAAAAATAACTCAGAGGGTCAATTTCTAATCATAAGCATTCCTTATAAAAACTTTGCTTTGTAGAACAAGCCCATGGAAGTCGTTAATACTTATTAAACTTGTTCTTAATTTAGTATTATTTAAATAGTTATAAAATACTCTGTGCAGCACTGATACATTAAAAGTATACCGGCCGAAGTACGCGCTCTTTGCATGAGTTCGTTTAAAAGAAAATAAAACATTCTTGCCAAACATTAAAGCCAAGTGCGCGACAATGTTTACAAAAATGTAAAATGTTTTTTTTAAATGCTTGCTCAAATTATAATTAGTTTTAAGCGAATTTTAATTTTAATCCTCACAGAATTAGCATTTATAGTTGATGTTAAATAATGAACAACAATATAAAATTCCGATGAAGAATAATTGTATTATTTTTAATATTTTTAAAGCAAAAGACTTCAACATGTTTTAACCTGGGAGCAGGCGCGCACTCGATACGATCTAGCAGGGTTATTGAGTCACCCCAATCCTTTTTTTTATTATTATTTTATTGTACACGATACAAATCGTTATTCCAGTGAATAATTTAACTAAGAGAAAGTTACTTACCTACTTTCAAGGACTCTTCAATTTTTCTTGGTGACAAATAAACAGTTCTGCCAGAATCAACAATTTCGTGATCTGTGTGTCCCGCGCGACCACTTCCGGGTAAAAAGTGTATTCATTATGATAATATGTATGTTACTGCTAAAAACAATTGTTATGCTTTATGTTTGAAAATACTCCCCTCTTGGTCTCAGTCTTCGCATAGTAATCCATCAAAGAGTGTGTGTGTGTGCTTTCCGTGGTTTTCCAAATATCATAAAACTGTTTTACGTGGAAAAAAGCGCAATAGAGAAATACATTACTTACAACTTCCTTAAATGAGAAATAAACACATAAGAGATGGGTTATAACTAACTCTACTAATAACTTAGAAGGTCAAACAAATTACAGCTATAATGTGCAGTATTTCAAAAATAATGACAGTGATGAATTTTTTATGTTCCTGAATTTTTCGATTCTGGATCTGGGATCTGTTTTTTCTCTGAAAGAGTAGAATGTTATTTTTAAAAAGAAAACGTAATAAAACTCTCTCATCATGGGATTAAAGCAAATTAAATAAAATATTTTTTATTTGGTTATAGAATCAAAGATAGCTAATTAAGTATTGAAGAAGTTTTTTTTTTTGATGACTTGATATCGCCTATAACAGGGGTGGCGAACCTTTTTGGGTCAACGTGCCATTTTTTCTAAAAAACGTTTAATGAGTTATAGGCGTGCCATCAAATAATTTTGACTTGTGATTATTGAACAACTAATAAAACTAAATACGAACAAATCAAAATTCTTTATTTAATACGAAAAATACATTTTGCACTGTATAGTAGTAAATGTTTTAGTTATACTTGTAATTTTAATTAAAGTAACATTAGTGTGATTTCTGCTGTTGTAGATTAGATGAGAAATAACTTATATCAGGATTATAAGATGTTACTTTTAGTAGAATGCACGCTGAATTAGAGTCGTCTGTTAAACGGTTTCTAAGCGAGTCTTTGATGTTATTTATCTCTGAAAATAATGACTCGCAGGCATAGGTAGATGAAAATATGGTTAAAATAGCATACGCCAACTTCTTTAAACAGTTAAATGAGTCTGGAATCGAATTCCATGTTTCCAAAATTTCGTTACTGGTATTTTTACTTATATTGCTTGTCAATCTTTCTGCTTCAATCAATTCCAACTTTTTCCTTGTTTCAATAAACTTTTGAATCCATATTGAACTAGACTGGAAATCAATCAGTTGCATTTCAAGTTCTTCAATTTCCAACCAATCGAATTGAGACAAGTTCAGTTTATCAAACGAAATCACATCAGGGTACATAATAAATTTGAACGTTTCCGATAATTCCTTGAACTGAGAAAATCTCGCTGAAAATTCTTTGATTAAAAATCCATTATGGAAATAAAGTCATCAATAACTTTTTCTTCGTTTCGTTTCTCTTGGGCATCTAAATCTGTGATATTTTTTTCAAGTTTGGGAAGTACTTGTAGTTTCTTGTAATAATATCGTTTCTGAAAACATATAGTTTAGCTTCAAAAGCGGATCCATCATGACGATAACTGTTTTTATGCGGGCCTTGAAGCTTTATGTTCAATTTGTTGAAATATTGGCATATGTCTGTAAAAACATCAATTATAAAAGCCACATAATATCCATCAACTGTGGGTATTGTTCAATTTTGCTCTCATTTTGTAGAAACAGTCTGATTTCTTCCAAGCAATCAACAAATCTTTGAAGTACGTTCTCGCGGCTCAACCAGCAAACATTGTTATACATGTGGGAGACAACAAGGGGTCCAATACGTTGGTCTATCTTCTATTTTATTTTAACATTAAACAAAAAATTAATTAAAAAGGTAGATAAGTTTTTACAGATAAGTTTGACGACGATATTCAGAAGGTAACGCCTGCTCGCGCACCTCTCGCGTTCTTCTTTCTCTCTCTAATGTCCAAGAGTTTTTGTTTCTCTTCCACTAGTTCAAGTTTCAGTTTTAATTCACTGCGCCTGCGCGCGAAGACTGCTTGGTTTTGGCTGCATGCCATAACGGCCATTCTGACTGTACGCTGTCCGCAGCGGTATTTCCATGGAGACCAGAGGAGAAACTGAAACATACAAAAAAAAAACGGAACAGACAAGGACTATACGACAAATATATAGAGATTAAACATATCATAATTTTTCTGAACTAGACAGTTTCTCCATCATGTGAAGGCATCTCTTCGACATCCGGAAGGTTCCACAGGAAAACATTGTTTCACAGGCATGAGAACGTCTTTTTTAACAAGTTGATCTTTGGTTGAACGCATCGATATTTTTCCTCTGTAGAGTTCTGGACGTCTGTTCAAAACGATTTCTTTTTCCTTCGTTTCCACTGCCAAGGCTCAAAAATTTTTCGGAGCAACACAAACTGTCGATGTTCATTCTTCATAGGTAAAGGGTTAGGTGAGCGGGAGATAAATTCCACGGAACTCGTTTTCATGGCACCATTGGCTTTCTTACACAATATATATATTAGAACATTTTTCTCTTACAATACTCAATTTTAACTTAGTAATCTTAATTTTATTACATTTATAATCCTTAATTAGAGAACTCGAATCATTTCTAGTATTAAAGTTTTTAACATGTGATAAATCATAACTAGAGTTTTCTATCACATTTGAAACAGAAACATTTGGAAAAGAAACACCATAATCTGCACTCAAAGAGGATCCACTTTCACTCAATAAAACATCGCTCTTTGCGTGGCCTAGTTTTCTCTATTTCAGAATATATACTGGGACGTATAATAAATTCTTCGGTCAAGGTCGGTGATATTGCCGTTCTCACACTTAAGCTAGAGAGTGTTGATTAAGAGAAATATTTATGGGTTTAACTTCTACCATACGCTGTTCGCCAAAACATGAACTTAATGTTATGATCTCTTCGGAAGGTGTTTGTACTCTAATTAGTGAGGAATTTAAAACTGGGATCTGGCAACCTGAATCAATCAATGCTGTTACGGGCTGATTTTCCACAAAAAATGTTTACGTATTGAAGATTTGCGCATTCATCGCTATTTTGTTTTTCGCTCTCGACTTTCAAAGTATTCACATTAATTCTATTATGGATGTGATCATTAGATTCTTTAGGTTTAAAACGCTTCTCACAGTCTCTTGCGCAATGAGATGAATCACCGCATATATAGCAATTTTTATTTTTCTTTCATGATATTGGGGATAGTTCTCTTTAATCTTTGGTTTAAAGTTTTGTGATCTATTTTTAAAGGGGTCTTGGGTATATCCATAAGTAATAGGAATTTCTTTATGTGATCCGCTTCTAGATGAAATATAAATATCACACTCTTTAGCTAAATCAATAGGCCTAAACCAATCTTCTGCTTCTCGAATGCCAATATGAGTTGCAGTTTCCTTATTTAAAGTTTCAAATAATTTATCAGAAATTATAAGATCACATAGAGATTCAAAGGAATTAACTTTTCTTAACGAACAATAATATTGGAAGTTTGCCGTCAACCTTGCAGCAAATTGGATGTATGTCTCGCCTGATGATTTTACAGCATTTTAAATGAGTTTAAACACTCGCGAGGGGTTAATTGGAATTCTCTGAGTACTAAAGATTTTAGTTTTTCATAGTCATTTAATTCCTCATCTTTAATATACAGTAAGACGTTATGAGCTCTTTCGCCCAGAAGATTTATTAAAATTTCAGATTTATATTCGTCATTTATTTTCTTGGTTAAAAATGCGCGTTCTAATGATTGGAAGAACAGATTAAAATTTTCAGATCTGGTGGGAACAGGAAGAGATAAAGTTTTTATACTTTTTATCATATTTTCTATGTTAGTTTCGAACTGTTTTTCTTCGACTTTAGCTGCAGGATTTAAACTTAATGCTTTATTTTTAGCCAATTGAAGTTCGATTTCTTTTTCTAATTTTTCTAACTGAAGTTTCGCGAGCTCAATTTTTTGTTCTGAAGTTACCTCTCTTTCGTTTTGCGATACTCTCTCATCTATACAGTTTTGAATTAAAGTTTTAACGAAATCTGGATCACTTTCAAATGTACTACTGTTCTCAATTTTAGTCTTTAGTTTAACTATAGTGTCAGTACTTTCGACAGTACCGTCTAGCTCCTCAACAACTCTTATGAGATCCTCTTTAAGAGCGTTTTTATACATTTTAGAAAAATTTAGAAAGATCCTACCTTTTTTTTTTCTCTGGCTCCCTTGTTGCTCGCACGTACGATGTATCCAATAAAAACGTTGATTCCACTGATTTCACCTCTTCGCAGGTTATATAGTTGAAATTGTGGTTCCGGCCTCTACACTGGCGGATTATTCACACTGAGTTAGTTCCAACCCTCTACACAGGCGGGATTTTGAGTGTTCGTTGAAAAATACACCTCTACACAGGTTATTTTGTTATTTGTTACGACCTCTACACAGGCGGAATATTTGTCGATGGTTCGTTGAACAATACACCTCTACACAGGTTATTTTGTTATTTGTTCCGACCTCTACACAGGCGGAATGAAGTTGAAAAATTCAACCTCTACACAGGTTGAACGAAGTTTCCGAAAAATGGCGGCGCGTCTCCTTCACGGACGCTGTTGTTCATTGTCCAGACTTTGGTTCAAAATCGAAATTTTATCGATCCCGGCCGAACCCCCATAATTTGTGGGAGACAACAAGGGGTCCAATACGTTGGTCTATCTTCTATTTTATTTTAACATTAAACAAAAATTAATTAAAAAGGTAGATAAGTTTTTACAGATAAGTTTGACGATGATATTCAGAAGGTAACGCCTGCTCGCGCACCTCTCGCGTTCTTCTTTCTCTCTCTAATGTCCAAGAGTTTTTGTTTCTCTTCCACTAGTTCAAGTTTCAGTTTTAATTCACTGCGCCTGCGCGCGAAGACTGCTTGGTTTTGGCTGCATGCCATATACATTATTAAGCCATTATACACCGAATTGACTTCATTCAACAAAGCATCAAACTTTCGTTTATTTAAAGCCTGTGACGATATGAGGTTGACTATTTTTGTGAATAAAGTTATTACATTATCAAGAAATCTTGAACCACTCTTTGCACATAAGGCTTGTTGGTGAATAATGCAGTGGTATTCAAGAATCGAGTGTCCTACGTCTGTTTTAAATAAAGAAATGAAGCCATTTTTTGCCTACCATATTTGGAGCACCATCAGTGGTTACTAAACAATTTTTTTCAAATCAATTTCCTTCTCAGCAA
The DNA here is from genome assembly GCA_019973935.1 of Trichonephila clavipes. NCBI lineage: Eukaryota > Metazoa > Arthropoda > Arachnida > Araneae > Nephilidae > Trichonephila > Trichonephila clavipes. The sequence goes on from BMAU01000607.1 coordinate 1,136,270, forward strand.
GCGAATTTCTTACTGCCGTACAAATATCTGTGCCCTTTGTAATTGTTAACAACGATGTTATCGCAATTAATTCTTCCTTAATGATGTTTTCTACACAATATCGAGCAAAGACAGCTAAACGTGCCGATTTAGTATCAATTTCGTCAAGACATAGCGATATAAAAGGAGCGGAGTTAATGTCATTTTTTTGTTGATCTGTAACATTTTCTGCCAATTTCAAGATTCTATCTTTCATTGTGTTTCTAGATAGAGGAACATCTTTGATGCGCTGAATTATCTTATCTTTATTATCAAAATGATCAAAAAGTGAGGGCGCACATGCCAACCAAGCTTCCTTCAAAACTCTCCCTCTTAAAAGTTTTACCATGCCGAGCAATGGCATTTGCAGCTGTGTAACTTGCCGCACTTGTGTGACAATTTTTGCTTACATATTTAAATATAGACGTCGACTGTTTATTTCTGTCTTTTATTGCACTTGCAATTAATTCTTTTGCTCTGGTTCGCTTTTTTCACAAAAAGAATTTGTGATTTGTTTCAAAAATGCCGTTTTACAGACGATATATGTTCTGCATACCACTGTTCCAGAACATAAAACACACACCGCTTTGTCACCTTTATTGATCATGCCATATTTATCAGCCCACCAAGTTTGAAATTCTCTGCTATACTTACTATCTTGCACTTTTTTTTTGTTGAACTAGCCATATTAAATACCAGTTAAAAATCATAAATTTAACACAAAACTTTAAATGTACAGATGTGTCGATGAAATTAACTATTCTATGTGCTCTCGCTTGATCCCCCCGCCAAAAACACCCCTTTTTACTGACTGCGCACGACTGCGGGCTCATGGGCAGATTTATTTGTTTTTAAGAAATTGAGTGCTTGCAGGAGATTTCTGTAGTGTCTGATCTTTCGCTTTTGTCTCAGATCATTAAAATTTTTAAAAATAAAGCAGTGAGAGCTATTTTACCAATTAGACTTACAAGACAAGAATTAGATCACATTAATAAATTAGATGTATATACAAGCTGAACTATTAATGTAAACGTTAGAATATGTTTTTTAAACAACTTGAATATATTTAGAAAGTTACGTACACTCACTATGCGTAGATAAACTTTGCATCATTAGCAATTTATAATATACGAAGTATTTACGCAAGACATAACAAACGAGTCTGCTCCCCACTTGTCGGCATCGCGACGGATCACTCGCGTTTGTTCATAATACTTAATAGTAAACTTAATTATTTTAAGCCAAAATGCAAATCGTTTTTGATCGATGGCGTGCCCAAAAATATTCTGTCGCGTGCCATCATTGGCACGCGTGCCATTGGTTCGCCATCCCTGGCCTATAACTTACATCAGAGTAAAAGTGCATTTTTATTATGTCTGAAAGTATTTTGTTTTAATTCATTCCAGTAAACTAATTATTTTTTAAATCTTTTATTTTCGATATGCTCGCGCCCCCTCGTAAGGTTATCGCGCCCCCAGGGGCGCGCGCCCCACAGTTTGAGAAACACTGCACTAAGGTTTCAAAAACACAAACTGAGAAAAACAGGTTTAAAGTTTATAATTCTGTAAAAAATAATTATTATAAGCTTAATTAAACTTAAAATACCACTTTAAGATATTAGTTATACGTTTTCTTTAAAATAATTGCATTTTCATATTTTTTCAACCCACACATTTTTATAAATGATCAACTTTTAGAGAGTACTAATTGCCCATGAAAATTCAAGAAAAATGTTAAAAAAATTTTTTTCTGTCACGACAGAAATTTTAGCTGTTTTTCTTCTTATAATATTAAAGTATTACATTTGTATGAAAATATATCAGGAAGAACTGAAATTACAAAATTATTAATATAAAATGCCTTAATTTAAAAAAATTTTACATGCGTACATTTCACAAGGAAGAAAAAGTACATTATTGTATTTCCTCGGAAATATTCTGCTTTTAATACTACACATTCTTTTTATAGTTATTATTTCTATTTATAAAATAGATTTTTTTTATCATAACGCATTTTTAGCTTTTTTTTTTTTTTTTTTCTAAAAAGGGGGTGTGGCTGAATTGCCTAATTTGTTTTCAAATGAAGTTTTAATCAACTTCTAACTTTCCGACATGCACAAGTGATATATCAATCGAAAGATAATAATGCAAAGAATAAGATTAAATGAAAATAAAAAAAAACGATAGGTTTGTGATTTTAGAGTACCAAGTCCTCTTAATAGAACTTCTGAAGGAAATAAGTTGCTGAAGATTCGGAGGCCATTGATATTGAGTCCCTTGAAAGCCAGACTTAGGACATTTCGTTCTCTTTCAAACTTGGAACACAGAAGGAGCATATGTTCTACATTTTCCTCGCCACCAATATCACAATCAAAGGAAGATCACGGAACTAAAAGTTAAATTTATCCAAGTAGCTTTTAAAGTTGCCATGACCAGTTAGAAATTGGGTTATTTTGCAATTATTATAAAAAGGATTGCAGGACAGTCTCTTATTAATGGTTGGAAAAAATTTCTTTGTTAAGATCCCTTTATTTGAAATGAGACATTCTTGGTCCCAAGACTTCACCGGAGGGTCTGATGTTAAGTGGATATTCAAATTCGACAAATTTCCAATAGTTAAGGGGTTAATAGTGAATTCTTAATTAAAATTAATAATTAATTTCAGCATTTGATACCTGATTGGGGATACAAGAAATAAAGAGTTGAAATCATGAAACTACTTTTAATTCTTGGATGGTTACAATTATTACATTAGTTGATTGGATTTCCTTTATCTAAGTCTGAATTTAAAAAGTAAAAATAAAAATTAAAATAAATATTAAAAAAATAAAAATAAAATTAAGAAATTGAAAAGGGAATCTGTCTTATGGAAGAATGAATTAGATTCGAAAAAGATTGATGGATTTAGAAAAATTTCAAAGGATGATTGATTTTGTAATTCAATATTGCATACATCAAGATGTCTTTTTTGAGCTTCTAAGCAATTTGCATACATAAATTATTCCAGTTTCTAAGGTATTTATGAATGTGATTTGTAAAAGTTTATATCCTTTTAAAAAGCACTATTGTTACTTCTTACATCTTACTTCTATTCATTCAATGGAATAAGATAAATTGCGCATTAATTTAAAATAAATTACAATATTCAATCTTCAGATTTTTGAGCCGCATGCTGATTTTATATCTCATTTGTTTAGAATTCTGAAAAAGGTTTTATGCTTTATGCTTTTATTTCATTTAATAATTGTTCCAATTTCTTAAGTAAGTTAAATTTTATGAACAATATAAATTTTAAACAATAATTATTCGCAATACCACATACTTACACTTAAAAAAAAATTTCGTACAAGCTCGTTTTTCCACGTGCAGTATTATATAATTTCATTTACGGTATCTGAGCACGTTCGGAACCGTGATTTTGCAAAAGAGTATAAATCAGTGCTTCTCAAACTTTCAATACTGTGACCCTATATTCAATCATCATTTTCATCACGCCCCCCTCCATACAATAACATTGTATTGAATTCAATAGCACTATACCTTTACACTAAAGCTACAGTGTTGTGTACGACTTTAACCTCTTATGTGCCACCGGCGTATATAAATGTCTCGCTCAGTCAAAGCATTAATCTTCTGGACGTATATATACGTCTTTCCGAACAACGATATTTTCTGTTCATTACTATCCATAAAATTATTCCTAAGGCTTTGGAATACAATAAAAGGACCTTGACAGTCCTTGAAAAGGATTTACTTTATTTCAGAGGATTTTGCTTATTTATGCCTTTTTTCCTCCCTCCCCCCCAAAAAAACATCAAAATATTCGCGTCTACGTGGAAAATTGTGGCATTGAGGACCGAACCGCGTAACTTTTAATCGGCAGTTAAGGAATTAATTATAAACCGTACAAATCATTAAGATAAGTGTTAATACAAGCCCATGGGGTTACTGGTAATTACCAAACTTGTTCTTAAATTAGTATTGTTAAATTAATAATAAAATACATTGTACGGTAAAGATACTTTTATAAGTGTATTATATTAGTGTAAATGCGTATTTTATATTTTATTATGTCAGAAAATATTTTGTTTGCTTACTTCCAGTAAATTAATAATGTTTTTAATAATCTTTAGTTTTTTAGATTTTTCAATATGTTCGCGCTCCACTTGTAGAGTTATCACGCCCCTCAAGGGGGGCGCGCCCCACAGTTTGAGAAACGCTGGTAGAAATGAATATTTTTTTTAGATATGTAGTGGGACTTTTTAATTAGAATCAATATATAAAACTGTGTGTTAAGAATATTATTACATTAAACAATTTTTAAAATATTTCTTGGTGCACATAAAATGAACAAAAAATTATATATTTTCAAAATATTCACACTTTATGGAAAATTATTGTATGTTAGTAATTTTTTGCCTATTTATAGCTAAAATTTCTGAACAGAGCCTAAACTATGATTTGGAAAACTCACATTATTTTCAGAGTAAAGATAAATTGAACTATAACAAACAGTACTTTTTTTCTAGGTAAACTTTCTGTTCTCAGATATATTAAAATAAGAATAAGTCGATTTCGAAATTATATATTTCAAAAGTTCTAGTTCAGGTTCCATACAAATGTCTTACCTATAAGTAGGAAAACTATTAATATTATAGAGAAGTACATGTATTTTTCATAAAAGAACAATATTTTGAAAATGATATTCTTTCTTAATTTTTTTGTCAAATTATTGCGTTGGAATAATTTTTTATTATAATAATATTCTTAAAACAATGTTATATGTATGGTTTAATTCACATATGATTCTAAGTATCAAAAAATATTCGTTCATACGCTTATTCCAAAATCATGGTTCGACAAGTAGTCGGGCACCTTAACCCCTTCCAGGTTAGTTTTATTTCTGGATTATGGATAAAAAAAGTCATTTTTTTATTATTTATTTTATAACATACTATACTTTTAAACATAATAGCACAATTCGCATACAAATTTCCTAAAAATTAATGTAAAAGAAACCGATTTAAATAAATGAGTAATTTACCTGTAAAGTTGGCTTTCTGTACGGTAGAAATCATTATACTTTGGAGTCACTATTCTCACTAATTATAAATATAAAACTTAAAATATTTAGCTTTTGTCCAGAATTGAAAAATTTTATTTACATTTTTGCATTTGCATAAATGATTATGAAAATATTAATCAGAATTTGATCGTGTATGATTAATTCGAAAACACGGTGCTGCCAGAACCCAACATCGCAGTGAGTGAGTGAGTGAGTGAGTGAATATTAACGTCGCACTGTTCAGCTACACGAGGGCTTTTGGCGGCGGACCACGTAATTTTTAACTATGGTTAAGTGACGTGGATGACACCTGCCAACATCGCAGTCTGGACATTGGAATCTTGTTTCTCTTCTTGCCTTCTCGTCTTTACTGTCTCCCTTTCAGCGCCAAAAGCCCTCGTGTAGCTGAACAGTGCGACGTTAATATTCAATCAATCAAACAGTCTCTCTTTCAGCAGCAAATAGAAAACTGTTGTGTTGAATTAGTTTTCTTCTCTGTTGGGGGGATGTAGTCAATAAAGTGTCTTTCGAACAAGCTTGAAAGGGGGGGGGAGTTGCTGATCAGAAGGACGTCTTCATTTAGTAGAAAATTCCACCGAGTGGTACTTTTGAATGCCTTGAAACCATAAAAAGCACATGTGAAATAATTCGGGAAAGACTGATTGAACAGTGCAAAATTTTTACAGTACCCGAGCTACATTTGGGATGAGCCAGGATGGTACTCTTAGCCTGCCTGAGCTCAGCTCGGGAAATGCCGGGAAGGGAGTAAAGCCAGCGATTCTCAAACTGTGGGGCACGCACCCCTGAGAGGCATGACAACCCAAGTTGGGGGGGGGGGGGGCTGAATATATGAAAAATTCAAAAATAAAAAAAAAGATTATTTAAAAAAATATTTAAAAGTAACATTTACAAATTTTAATACTTAAGTTGAAAATTTGTACGACTGATAATTAAGGTCGTATTAAGGCTTTAGCGTCAAATTGCATTATTATTACAATCAATACATTGTTATAGCAAGGGGGGATGCGATAAAAATTATGCTTGAAGATTGGGTCGCAAATATTTAAAGTTTAAGAAGTATAGGGTTAAGGGGTATTAAGATCTTTCGATCATTAAAAGAAAATTTAACTTTATCAAGTAATACAATTTTTCCTCAAATAAAATAATCCATGATATCTTGACACTTTTAAATGGCGTTAACCATCGGTCGTACAAAAATAAAATCATTATATAATGGTATCATTCAATTCCTTTACTGTAAATTGTATCACATTTCACCTCGAAACACTATTCCACTAAGTCGGTCATTTTTTTCTAATTAATACGTGTTTTGTATACGTTCTTCTTAAAGAGGTTTCCTTTTTATTTTCATCAAAGACTGGACCAGAGCTTAGCAGTAATAGCTACTCTTTCAACAATACCGTAAACTTTCGGTAGCATAAAGAAGAGAATGGAAAAATACCAAGTTACTTTTTTTTTAAGTCTTTAAAAGCAATCGCGCCAATTATCTAGGCCAAAACGTGCCAAGTTGTGGAATTTTCACAAAGAACTCCAAAGGTAATTTTCTTCCTACTTTTTAGGGTTAAGAAAGTTGTGCTGTTTCATTTGAATTTCGGAAACAATGGCAGTTCCTTATAGAAGAAAGTGATGGAGTTTAATTTGTGCAATGGATGCTTTTTCTCTGTAACTGTAACGGTTGAATTCTTTGAGAGGGAGGGGGGATCTGCAGACACGAGAGTATGTAACCGGAGCAACCGTTATTTTGATTGGAATCGTGATACGGATATGATAGAAGAATGTTTTATTCATATCATTTTCGAATTGAATTGTTCAGGATAAGTAAGGGATCTTATAATGAAATGAGATGTTTTTTATCGCTTGAGGTTGATTTTATTGTGTCGATATAGCGAAAGCTGATTACCTTAAACAGATTCTTATGAGTTCAGATAAAAAATAAGATGTATTTATTGTCCTAGCAATGTCAAACACGCGGCGTGAAAGAATGTGAAACAAACAAAATTTCAAATTGAAAGAAATCATTAAACTAGTAATAAATATAAAAAAAAGTTTTTTCCCCTTTTCCTTTTACATAATTTAATGCAAATATCAAATAAAAAGAATACAGAATAAGTCAGAGTTTTTTTAGATAATATATTACTGTTTGGTATTGTAAAAAATATTTAGTTCTATTTAAATTTCTTTTCTTTAATTTGAACCAGTTTTAATCAATTATTTACATTTTTTCCATATTAATATCGTCTGCCTTAATTCAAAAATTTATATAACTCTAAGTTATCTGATTACTCATTTTATTTTCTAATACATAATCGTCTGTTAAAGTTATGCTGCTTAAGTTGGTATCTTTTGTAATTATTCTAAATATGTTAGTTCAGTCGAAGTAAAAGAATTTCAATTGATAATAGATGCTGATTAAACTTAATATGTATTTAATTTAGATATATATTTTCGAGATATTTATCACTAGCTGCATGGCCCGGCGTTGCACGGTCTTTCTCTTTCCCTCATGACGCCAGCAATTATGTGTGTGTGTTTGTACGCGCGCAATGTGAGTGATTTCTAAAATTATTTCATTAAATTTCTCTTTTTCGAAATTTGTTCCACATATTTTCGATTTAAGATAGGTTTATTTTCCCTCTCTTTAGCCCGGCATAACACGGGGGTTTTTTAGTGTAAAATTACTGTTCCATTTTCCCCTCACAGATAAGATATAGCTTCAAATTTCTATGTATGACTTATAAAAACAATATTGCGTTACTTAAAAAATCATTAATGTGAAGCAATAAAAAGAAAACGATTCTGATGCTCTAAGAGTAAAACAAAAAAACTTTCATCATTTTTTAATAATAGTTAGTTTCTGAGAAACTAAAATAATAAAATAAATTTCAGATTTTCCTGAATCTATCAATGGTTACATATAGTTAGCTTAAAAATGTCTCTGAAATGAACTTTTATAAAATAACAGACAATGTACTTTTTAATTAACAAATAATTAAATTTAGTAATGAAATAATAGAAATAATCCTTTTAAAATACATATAAGTATATATGGCATCCAGCAAAGCAGTCTTCGCGCGCAGGCGCAGTGAATTGAAACTGAAACTATTAGACTAAGACTTTTGAGAAGAGGGAACGACGGAGCTGCGCGAGCAGGCGTTACCATGAACCCGTCATCGAAACTTATCTGTTAGAATAGCTACCTTTTTTTTAATTAATTTTTGTTAAATTTTAAAATAAATGTTAAAGAAAGACAAACGTCTTGGACCCTTTGTTGTCTCCCACAAATTATGGGGGCTCGGCCGGGATCGAAAAAATTTCGATTTTGAACCAAAGTCTGGACAATGAACAAAAGCGTCCGTGAAGGAGACGCTCCGCCATTTTTTGGAAACTTCGTTCAACCTGTGTAGAGGTTTGAACTCAGCATGAATACTCCGCCTGTGTAGAGGCCGGGATTGAAAAAAAAAATTTCGATTTTGATCAAAGTTTGGAACATGAACAAAAGCGTCCGTGGAGAAGACGCGACGCCATTTTTTGGAAACTTCGTTCAACCTGTGTAGAGGTTGAATTTTTAAACTTCGCTCAACCTGTGTAGAGGTTGAATTTTTAAAACTTCGTTCCGCCTGTGTAGAGGTTGGAACCATCGACGAAAATTCCGCCTGTGTAGAGGTTGGAACTAACTCAGTGTGAATAATCCGCCTGTGTAGAGGCTGGAACTTTTAATCAACGTTTTTCTTCAATTGACTTTTCATCGAACCCTGAATATTCCGCCTGTGTAGAGGTTGGAAATATCAACTAAACACCTGCGAAGAGGTGTCAATTCGAACAATTTCAACTATATAACCTGCGAAGAGGTGAAATCAGTTTAATCAACGTTTTTCTTCAATTATTGGATACATCGTAAGTGCGAGCAACAAGGGAGCTAGAAAAAAAAAAGGTAGGATCTTTCCATATTTTTCTAAAATGTATAAAAACGCTCTTAAAGAGGATCTCATAAGAGTTGTTGAGGATCTAGACGGTACTGTGGAGAGTACGGACACCATAGCTAAACTAAAGACTAAAATTGAGAACAGTAGTACATTTGAGAGTGATCCAGATTTCGTTAAAACTTTAATTAAAAACTGTATAGATGAGAGGGTATCGCGAAATGAAAGAGAGGCAACTTTAGAAAAACAGAAAATTGAGCTCGCTAAACTTCAGTTAGCTCAATTAGAAAAAGAAGTCGACCTTCAACCGGCTAAAAATGAAGCATTAAGTTTAAATCCTGCAGCTAAAGTCGAAGAGAAACAGTTCGAAACTAACATAGAAAATATGATAAAAAGTATTAAAACTTTATCTCTTCCTGTTCCCACCAGATCTGAAAATTTTAATCTGTTCTTCCAATCATTAGAACGCGCATTTTTAACCAAGAAAATAAATGACGAATATAAATCTGAAATTTTAATAAATCTTCTGGGCGAAAGAGCTCATAACGTCTTATTGTATATTAAAAAGGAGGAATTAAATGACTATGAAAAACTAAAATCTATAGTACTCAGAGAATTCCAATTAACCCCTCGCGAGTGTTTAAACTCATTTAAAAATGCTGTAAAATCATCAGGCGAGACATACATCCAATTTGCTGCAAGATTGACGGCAAACTTCCAATATTATTGTTCGTTAAGAAAAGTTAATTCCTTTGAATCTCTGTGTGATCTTATAATTTCTGATAAATTATTTGAAACTTTAAATAAGGAAACTCATCGAAACTTATCTGTTAGAATAGCTACCTTTTTTTAATTAATTTTTGTTAAATTTTAAAATAAATGTTAGAGAAAGACAAACGTCTTGGACCCCTTGTTGTCTCCCACATATATATATATTAATTAAAATTTATTTTCTATAAGTAATAAATAAAAGAAAAATTTACTGATAGCTATTGAAACGATTGCTTTTTTTAATGCTTTTAATGCTTATACAGTGGGCCACAAAAGTGTTCGTACACTTGCGATTTCTTATAAAATTTAATGTTTTTGGCTAATAAAAATTAATATATTGTAATTGTAATTTTTTTATATCTGCAACTTGTTCTTAACGGAATGACATAAATATTTTTTTAAAACTAGTATTACTATATTTTTAAAAAATTAATAATCAAAAAGCTACTAAAAATTACGCCACAAAAGTCTTCGTGCGCTTAACAAAAATCTCAACTTAGCTTTAAATATTGTATTTCTTTCTTAATTTTGTACTTAGCAGGATATCTTTTAGTGTCTACAACAACTTTTAAGCGTCTTGGAATAGACTTAATCAGTTTTCTGTAATTTCTGCATTGGTTTTCCTCAATTCTCATGTGATTATTATTTTTACTTCACATTTTGTGTTTATTTCTCATGTTTTCTTTTTTTACATCAAAATCTCACCAAATATGTTCTACTGGGCTAAATAAAGTGATTGAGGAGGTTTTTTCATAATTTGGGGATAGTTATATAGACACCAGTGGCGTATATTGAGATCAGTGCTCTTGGCGTCATTACCCTGTTAAAAAATAAAGTAGTCTCCAATATCCAAATTTTGAGCGGATAATTTAAAATTCCTCTTTAAAATATTTAAATAGAGCTCATGATTCACAATATAAGCAAAAAATACCAAATTACCTAATTCTGTGGCCGATTTACACCCCTACGCAAGAACACTTCTACCTCCATGTTTTATTGATCCAACCAGATTCTTAGGATTAAGTTTCAGAAAATTCAAAATTGACAGCAAATTGATTGGGATGACAGATAATTCAACATTTTTGGCTTCGATAGGTCTATAATAGCTTGTAAATGAAAAAATAAGGAGTTTAATCCCATGAATTTGTGTGTAACAAGAGCTCCTCCATTTCCATGTTTCAGCATCGAAGTGAAGGTGTTCGGGCGTGGGGGTGTAAATTGGCCTCAGAATTAGGTAATTTGGTATTTTTTGATGGTATTGTGAATCACGAGCTCTATTTAAATATTTTAAAGAGAAATGTTAAATTATCCGCCCAAAGTTTGGATATTGGAGACTACTTTATTTTTTAACAGGGTAATGACGCCAAGCACACTGCTCTCAATGTACGCCACTGGTGTTTATATAACTGTCCCCAAATTATAAAAAAACCTCCTCAATCACTTTATTTAGCCCAGTAGAACATATTTGGTGAGATTTTGATGTAAAAAAAAGAAAACATGAGAAATATACTCAAAATGTGAAGTAAAAACAATAACCACAGAAGAATGGAGGAAAATCGATGCAGAAATTACAAAAAACTGGTTAAATCTATACCAAGACGCGTAAAAGTTGTTATAGACACTAAACGATATCCTGCTAAGTACTAAATTAAGAAAGAAATACAATATTTAAAGCTAAGTTGAGATTTTTGTTAAGCGTACGAAGACTTTTGTGGCGTAATTTTTAGTAGCTTTTTGATTATTAATTTTTTAAAAAAATAGTTATACTATTTTTAAAAAATTAATTATGTCATTCCGTTAAGAACAAGTTGCAGATATCTTAAAAAATTACAATTACAATATATTAATTTTTATTAGTCCAAAACATTAAATTTTATGAAATCGTAAGTGTACGAACACTTTTGTGGCCCACTGTATATATATATGTGTGTGTGTGTGTGCGTGTACGTTATAAAAAAAGTTATGGGGGAAAGCCTAGATATATATATTTGCACGTACTGAAAAAGATATTCAAAAAGCAAAAAAAAACTTTTTGATAAAAACATTTTGATATTTTATTTTAATTTCATAATTTTTCCTTCCACTGTCATTGTTACAAATTTTGAGTAGTGAACGCTTAAAATAGTGTAAATAATTTATATGTGGAAGTGTAATACAATAATATTACTTTTTGTTGTATTTATTTTGTGTTAAAATCTTTTTTTTTTTTTTGCCACCACCTTTCCCTTCGAATTCCAGTTTTATTATGAAATAAAAAAAAAGAAAGCGTGTATCAGTGTGAACACGCGTTCGAAGTTAACTTCTTTGGCTGATATTAGTGTTTTTCCAAATTTATATTTATGTTTTTAATTGTTTTTTTAAAAACTAAGTTATTTTCCTTGAGAATAAAGATAGCTGTTTCTCTAAAAATCAAAAATTTTCTCAAAAATGTTAAATTTTTGTAACTTAATCCCGTTGTAAAATACTATATTTTTAATCATTATGATTAATGAAATATATAACATACTATCTAGTTGAGATGAAACAATAATGAAATACATTCTGCTAATTTTCTTCAGATATCATTAGAAAGTTCTAGCTTACTTCAATTTTTAGCACTGTATGTACCACGTGTCAATGTGACTGTTACAATTAAATATTGCAGAAACTTATATATATATATTCTGCATCTATCTGTTATTTGTATGATATTAGTTTTTCAAGTTTATATTTATATCTTTAATTTTTTTTAAAAAAAAACTAAGTTAATTTCCCTTAAAATAAAAAAAAAAGATGTTTTTCTCAGAATTAAAAATTTGCTTCGAAACCAAAATTCAAAATGTTCCATGCGTTGCAATTTTTGTCGAATTATAACAAAACTTTCCAAAAGTATTCATCTAATGTATAATTTGCATTGTAATAATAGTGATAGGGTGAAAGAAAAAATTAAAGTTTTTTATGTAGGAAATCATTAAAATTCTTGAAATTTTTAAATAAATATTTGCGTTTACCCATATTTTATAAATTATCATATAAAATATTACATTGTATGCATACGTTTGTAAAGAATTGCTTAAAGAAGTTAAATCAGGTGAAAATATGAAATTTAAAAAGAAATCAAAACGCATGAAACGTTTTGAAATTTTTAAATTTCTTAAAAACTACTTATTTTATTCTCACCAATTTTTTTATATGGTTTTAGTTTTAAGTTACATAGAGCCAGTAAAAATGTGGGGCATGTTTGTAAAAAATTTTTAAAAAAATTTTACTGTCCATTGTAGTCTTAAAATACAAATTAATGAAGCACTCTATAACACTTTCACAACTATCAAATTAACTACACCGAAGCCTATATATGATTTAAATACTCACTTTTTAAACTGTATTTAGAAATTCCATTCGATTAAAAATTTAGTAAACACAACCTTTTATTGTTTGTATTATTTTCTTAAAAGAATTTTAAAACTGTATATCCAACAAACTTTCCTTCAACTAATTTTTGACAGATTTTTTGAACCATTTAAATGCCTAATTCGGGTATATTAAAGACTCACTTCCGATTTTTTTTTAATTCATAAAATTGATTATAATTTGACTTCTAGGTAACGTAAAAACAAAACAAAGTATGTACCGCAAGGCTAAAAGAGCAAAGGCTTGTTAAAGTTGCTGTTGAATGAGGAGAGGGGGGAGGGTGCTAGCTCAGGTCTAATGGACAAAAAACACAAAAGAAATTTTAAAAGCCGTAATTTTTAATCTATTTTTTTCAATCTTTGAACAGATTACGGATAATACTATTCTACATATGGAAAAAAAGTTTCGTTAGATTATTTTTATAAATAATGAATTTATTAAATATTTAATTAAAATTTTGAGTATTTTTTGAAAAATCGTAAAAAAAAAAGATTTCGTCATTTTTTTTATTTTTTATGACTGATTCTAAAAGAGAAAAGCATGAACTTGTTTAGAATAAAATATCAATTCATTAACTCGAAAGGAAACTTAAAGGGAATGATTTAGAAACTATTTTTATAAAAGCGTATCAATTTTGACTCATTTTTAAAAAAATCGTAAAAAATAAAAAATATTATTATTTTGTTTAAAAAAATATACCGTATCGTGGCAAAAAAAAAAATGATCTTTCCGATTCTGTAATTATTTTTTGTCTGATATAGGTAGTATGAATTAGATGGTGTTTTTTAAAACGGGGGGAAAATTCGGAACTTCATTCATTTCTACCTTACATTCATCGCTAACCGTGACTGGTAATGCGTAACGGAAATTTCTCCCTACCATGCCATAAGAAGTTAACTTCAAAAATAGTGATTACACTGATGAACGGAATAAATTAAAAGCAAGAACGCACTGAAAATTATAATCAGCATCACACTCCGCCTGTTCAAGCTTTAGCAGTTCCTGACGCCTGGCGTAGACAAAACAAATGCAAAGTTTTGCTTCTCACAAAAAAGATAGATGTATGCTGTCACGGGCATTTTTTCAGATGGCAGAATTTTTTCTTACTTTCTTGACAATTATCGTTATATTTTGGAAACCTTACACAATATCTTTATAAATTATAGCCTATGTGTTTTTCTGATGTATAAGCTATATTATTGTATAGTTTCATTAAAATCCAACCAGTTGTTTTTCCGTGAAAGACTACCAAACATCTCCAAACATACTTTCACATTTATAATATAAATCTTGATTCATCTAGAGATCTTGATCATTTGAGTGTTTTTAAGAATAAAATGCATATGTAGAATAAATTTTGGTTACTATTATTCACAATTACTTTGCATGGAAATTTTAAAAGAAAATTTTCTGGTTGAATTATTTTTAATATGTAAAATTAATAACGATTCATCTCCGGATGTTGGAATCTTTTACATCACCAGTATTATGCAATTCTGTAACGCGCTATCTGTGCATTTTCCACAGGGAAGCTTATTGATTAATTATTTCTCATTAACTTCAGGTACAATTTAATGCACTAGTATTTTATCACTATGAATCAATTAATTTTTGGTTGTTTTTGAAATATATTTTAAAAAGAAAAAAATAACTGAGGTAAAATTTCATTATAATAATTTTACACTTAAGGATCTTAATAATTTGAGTTTATTAAATCTAGAATTATCTTAGAAAGAAAGGTCATTTTAGAAATTTTTGTTTTTCGAAACGTTATGTTCGATAGTGCTTATATTTTACTGCTGTTTTATTTCAAATCGTTGTATATAATAAAAGCATTTTGTTAATTTGAGACTTAGATTTGAAATTGATATTTCATGGTGATGATTTTGTAATTTATTTTTGAGCAACTTCTTGAGAGACAATGAGAGGGAATCCATTTCGAACTTTTATGTAGTGAAATCATAAAAATATTCATTGTAAAATATATGGGTACATCAGTGTTTCTCAAACTGTGGGGCGCCCCCCTAGGGGGGAGTGATAGCCCTGCGAGGGGGGGGCGAGCATAGAAAAAAAATCGGGAATAAAAGATTATTTAAAAAAGTTATAGAAATTTATTAAAGGAGACAAAACAAAGTACATTCTGGCATAAGAAAAATACATGTTGCACTTTTATTGTTATTTGTTCCAATTTAAAAATTAGAAAAGAACAGTAACATAATACTTTTCTTCTTACTTAAAAGTACATACAATTTACTTATTACTTAAAAATAACTTACTTAAAGTACCTATTGTTTGAAAGTAACATATACAAAATTTAATACTTATCTTGATAATTTAAGTGGTTTATATTTAAAATAGTGATGTAGTTTTAGCGTCAAAGTACATTATTATTGTATTCAGTACATTGTTATTGTATGGGGGGCGCGATGAAAATTATGATTGATAACTGGATCGCAAGTATTGAAACTTTGAGAAGCACTGGGGTACATGTTATTGTAAAAGACCGATATCTGGAAACTATTCGATTCTCCTGGGAATATCACTTTTTGGTATTGGTATTGTGTGTGAGAATAAGAATACTTTTATTACATAAAGATAAAAATGTGCATTTTTTAAAATAATGTATGGGAATGCTAAAGTAGAAGAAACAATATTATGATGTATTTCAAAGTAGAGAAATAGTATCTTTATGCATGGTAAAATAACAGAAAGTTTTCGAAACACCAAATGTAACTAAATCGTTGAACTCAAAGCATGAAATTTTGTATTCGTTTTGTAATCAAAGCGAATAAGCTCACCGTAATTTTAAGAAATATAAATACATAATGTGTACCTTATTAAATTTTTACCATTTCTAATATCTTAAGTTGATTTAGACTTTTTAAGAAGTCAGATTCTTACAAGTTGGAATTAAAAACTAAAACAATTCGCTTTTTCCAACAAAATAATTCCATAACTTTCAGTTTGGGTGACTAAAGAAAAACAAATTTAAGCTGAACTGTTTAATACCTTAGCAAAGAAAAGTAAAACATGCAAATTTAATCTAAATTTATGGAATTGGAAATTAAACACAATCTAAAATTGTATTATTTGTAAAATCCGATTAACGCCTACAGTGGTGATTGACGATGTATAATATCGCCTTTCAGTTGTTTTCGATATTTATATGTAATCCCCTGGTCTGTGAGTCGACTATTCTTGATTAGAAGATATACTGCTTGTTTTGTAGTCGTGGCATGTTGGAGGAGACTTTTTGCTGGTTACTTTTTATTTATTCTTGATCAAGACATTGCAACAGTTCACACAAAACCTAACATCTAAAAACACAAAAGCAACACGGAAGCAAGCAGCGGCGACATTTGACAGGACAGACACAAAGACATAAAGGGGCATAGCATAAGAAAGCTTTCACTTTTATACCGGCAGTGAAGATCACGTGACTCCTTTGTAACAAGATCTCTGATTGGTTAAAATGAGCGGAAAGAGATTTCTGATGTAATAATTCTAGTTGATTACGATTAAGATTACGGAGTTAGTTTTGAGCTTAAGAATTAAAAATTGATTTAAAGATTATTAAAAAAGAGTTAAATAAATGGATGCTACAAGGAATTGTTACATATATATATATATATATATATATATAAAGCTGGTTATATATATATATAAAGGAAAGGTTATATATATATATATATAAGGCTGGTTATATATATATATATATATATATATATATATATATATATATATATATATATATATATATATATAAAGGAAAAAAGCGACTCTCTCATTCATCACGTGATCTTTTAACTATAAAACCTACAGAACTACAATTTGGTAAGCATGTTTCTTTTCTTGAGTATTGATCCACTAAGAACGTGTTTTGTGGCTGTCGACTTCCAAGAGAGTTGACTTCACTGGGCATATGGATTTTTAAAAATCCCATTTTTGAACTATTTGACTTACAGTCTTGAAGTTTTGTAATCGTGTTTATTTGTTTAGTAGACATCCGCTAAGAATGGGTTTTACGGAAATTAACTTTGGGGAGGGATGGTTACGGAATCGCAAAAGAAAGATATACTTCCCGTCATAAAAATTAAATCTTGACCTTTTTAAAATAATAGTTTAGGTAGGGGGTAATAAGATTGTGTTTTTCAAAACAATCAAACGCTTAAGCTATCCAACTACCCTAAAATTGTGAATTTTACCAAAAAAATGACAGATTTTTTTATTGATTTTATTTAATAGGCCATCTTATTAGCTTTATAAAAATGCGAAGTGTATTATTTTCCATTCTCTAGAAAAAAAACCACAAGTGCTTTAATAAATGCAAATGCTACTACTTTAAGCTAGATATAATACCTTGCGTTTTACTCGAAATGCGTTTTTTGAAAATGTTCAAACGGGGACAGATATTGCTCAAAAATTTTTGAAAATTATTAACTGAAATTTGTTGTGTATGTTTTGTATAATAGTAGAAATGTATCAACCTTCATATTTTTCAATCACTGTTTTATTACAAAATTTACAGTCCCTTATTTGAATATAATCACTGTTTTTTTTAAGCAATTTCATTTAATAGCTGAAATAGTGCTCTAGTTCTTGTAAAATTTAAAATGTCTCTTATCCCGATAGTCATTTCAAAAATGAATAGTAAAACAACACATCAAAGTTGAAAAGTTGTTCATAAACTTTTTGTGCAGAATGGGCCCGATTTATGTAATTTTTTGTAAGTTTCGACCAATTTTTAATTTCTTTTTCAATTTCTATATTATTAATTCACACTCTCCCTATATATATATATAAAGAGTGTTTTTTTTCCAGGTATAGAAGTTTAAGTTGGCATTACTTTCCAAGAGGGCGACCGATTTAACAGCTGTCAAGTGATTTATTCTCAGTTTGGTTTGGCAATTCATCAAAACGATCATCAAGCAAGGCGTAGATTCGTCGAATGGGCCCAAAATGAGATTGCCGTTGTTCCCGATTTTCATAAGCGAATTTTGTTTAGCGACGAAGCGCACTTCTGGTTGAATGGCTACGTCAACAAACAAAACTGCCGCATTTGGAGTGAAGCTAATCCACAAGTGTATGTCGAAACGCCGTTACATAAAAAAAACTGACTGCTTGGTGCGCTTTATGGGCTGGTGGAAACCTTCTTCAAAAACGATGAAGGCCACAACGTTACAGTCAATGGTGATCGGTATAGAGCCATGCTTACTAACGTTTTCATTCCTGAATTGAACAATCATGATGTCAGGAGCTGTGGTTCCAACAAGACGGCGCAACGTGTCCGCACAGCTCGTGCCACAATCGATTTATTGAAAGACACGTTTGGTGACCGCCTAATTTCACGTTTTGGACCTGTGAATTGGCCCCCAAGATCTTGTGATTTAACACCGCTAGACTATTTTCTGTGGGGCTATGTAAAGTCATTGGTCTATGCGGATAAGCCACAAACGCTTGACCATTTGGAAGACAACATTCGCCGTGTTATTGCCGATATACGGCCACAAATGTTGGAAAAAGTCATCGAAAATTGGACGTCCAGATTGGACTACATCCGAGCCAGCCGTGGCAGTCTATACCAGAAATCATATTTAAAATGTAATGCCATAAGATTATCTTTCGAATAAAAAAAATTCATGTCAATCGAATAATACATCGTTGTTTTATTGCAATTTAAAGTTCTATACCTCTAAAAAAACACCCTTTATATATTGTTCAAATTTTTAATCGTTAATAAAATATTTTTTATTCATCTACTCAAGGGAAAATACATTTTTTAAAAAACTTGTAGAGAATAACACTTACTGTTCAAACAGTTTTTTTTTCAAATATTAATTCATTGATTTTATTTAATTAGTGAATGCATAGTAACAAACAAAAACAGTCAAGCTCCATATATAAAAATGAAAATTTCTCGCTGTGTCCTTATAGCACAATGGAAAGCACATTGGCTTTCTAATCCGAAGGTCGTGCGTTCGAATCCCACCTGCGATGGAGTAATTTCTGATAATTCGATTTCTTTTTACTATACTATTTTATTGGAATAATTAAATTTAATTAATGAATAAATTGTAACAAACAAAAATAATAACCCAACATCCTATACCAGTGCTTCTCAAACTTTCAATACTGGCGCCCCCTTTTCAATCACAGTTTTTATATCGCACCCCATACATTAATAATGTACTGAATGCAATAATAATGCACTTTTTTACGCTAATAATCTTAGTATACCGTAAAATTCATGACATAAGTATTAAATTTTGTATATGTTGCTTTTAAGCAAAAAAAAAAAATAATAATAATAATAAGTAATAGGATAATTATTATGTTATTTTTCCTTTCTCTAATTTTTAAATTGGAACATATTGCAATATGTGGTGGCTGCTTAGAAGACAAAATATAGATATCAGCTTTTTTCTTTTAGAAAGAACTCAGTGGGTCAATTTCTAATCATAAGCATTCCTTTGAAAAATTTCCTCTGTAATACAAGCCCATGGAAGTCGCTAATACTTATTAAACTTGTTCTTAATTTAGCATTAATTATTAGTTATCTGTGCAGCACTGATACATTAAAAGTATACCGGCTGAAGTACCCGCTATTTGCATGAGTTCATTTAAAAGAAAATAAAACATTATTGATATAATCGCTGAATTTTAAGGAGAGTTAAGCCAAGTGCGCGACAATGTTTACAAAAATGTAAAATTATTTTTTAAAATCATTGCTCTAATTTTAATTAGTTTTAAGCGAACTGTAATTTTAAGCCTCACAGAATCAGCATTTAGAATTTATGTTGAATAATGAACAAAAAATAATATAAAATTCCGATGAAAAATAATTGTATTATTTTTAATATTTAAAGTGAAAAGACTTCAACATGTTTTAACCCTAGAGCAGTCACGCACTCGATACTAATGGTCGAGTGGGGTTATTGAGTCACCCCAATCCTTTTTTATAATTTTTATAGTACACAATTAAAATCGTAATTCCAGTGAACAATTTAATTAAGAGAAAATATACTCACCTACTTTCAAGGACACAGAAAATATTTCGGAAAAAAAAGTTATCACACCGGGAACTCAGTCAAAACAAGTACCTTAAGATTGTAAAAAAACGCTTGTCACTCCCAAAAATGAGGGAGATATGTGACAAATATATTTTAGTTCACACGTTAAGACTGTCAAACAGAAGGATAGTATCAGAGCCATTGATAACAATTAAACCAGATTATTGCCTGAATTACTGATTTCGTTCACTCTGTGCTCGGCGTGACAGCTCAGGATTAAAAGTGTATTTATTACAATATGGATGTTCAAAAAAAATTATGTAAAACGTTTTTCATTATGCTATATATGTTTGGGAATAACTCATAGAAATAAATCTTGGCCAAGTAATCCTTCAAAGTGCTCTCTGTGCTTTTCCAAAAATCATAAAAACATTTTACAAAGAAAAAATCGCTACAGAAATAGTTTATTTTCAACTTCCCTAAATGAAAAAACAAATACATAAGAGCAGGGACGTAACTTACCGTACAAGTAAGTTCGAAGGTCAAACCGCAGCAAATACATTCTGCTGCCTACAGCTGATGACAATAATATAACAGTGATGAATTTTTTATCTTTCTAAAATTTTTTTTTTTTGATTATGGGTCTGGGTTTTGTTTTTTCTCATTTTGGTTTGAAAAGAAACCATAATAAAAAAATCTCTCATCATGGGATTACAGCAAATCAAATAAAAGGTTTTTTATTTGGTTACAGTATCAAAGATAGCTAAAATGAGGTTTTGAAGTAGAAGCTTTTATTTTTTATGACGTAATATCGCAGATGATATATATAAATTATATCAGTGTAAATGTGTATTTTTTATTATGTCAGAAAGTATTTTGTTTTACTTCATTCCAGTAAATAAATTTTTTTAAATCTTTTATTTTCGATATGCTCGCGCCCCGGGGCGCCTCCCACAGTTTGAGAAACACTGCCCTATACAAAAAGGAAATTGGGAAATTGTAAGGAAAATCGCTTTCTAGTTTTCCACTTAATATTATGATTTTGTCATATGTATATACATATTTATATTAATTGTAATTATTTAATAAACAGTAAAAAAAATTTTCTTTGTTGACCTAAGTAGGAATTGACTTAATTTTTTTAAAAAATATTCTTTGTTGACCTAAGTAGGAATTGACTTAATTTTTTTAAAAATATTGACCTAAGTAGGAATTGACTTAATTTTTTTAAAAATATTCTTTGTTAATTTTTTGTTAATTCTTTTAATTTTCGCATATTTTTCATAAGATGTACTAAATAAATCTTAAAACCACAAAAAAGAATCCCCCTATCTCCATTTTTTTCTTTAAAAAATTGTCACAAGTAATGGGATAGATTAATTCTTGGACATAGATAATAAAATAATGTATATAATTCGTATGCAAATATACTGCATCAAAAAGTACTAACAAGTGGGAGGGGGGGTCTAACGGAGAGTTAAAATAAATGGATCCTTTAAATCTTTGCTTATCTGCTAAAATAAACTTCGAGAAATGAGTTAACAAGAAAACATAAAACTTAACTTAAACAAGTAATATAAAAAAAGTTTTTAAGATAATTCCTACTTAGGTCAACAAAGAAAAACTTTATTTTAGTTACTTTTTATTAAATAATTACAATTAATATAAATATATATATACATATGACAGAATCACAATATTACGTGGCAAAATAGAAAGCGATTTTCCATTTTCCTTTCTATATAGGGTATTGAACTATTATTTTTGTTTGTTACTATTTATTCACTAATTAATTTTAATAATTCCAAAAATGGTATAGTAAAACGAAATCACATTCCCAGGTGGTATTCGAACCCACGATCTTTGGATTAGAAGTTCAACAAGCTATTCATTGCATTATAGGGTCACAACTAGCGTTTTTCCTTTTTATATATGATGTTGTCAATTATTTTTGTTTGTTACTATTTATTCATCAATTAAATTGAATTAATATCTGAAAAACAGTATTAACATGAAGTGTCATCCACTAGAAGTTTAAAAAAATGTATTTGCATTTGAGTGGAGGAATAAAAAGTTTGTTATTAACAATTGAAAATTTGAACAAGATATATATATATATATATATATATATATATATATATATATTGTATATCGTGTTCAAATTTTCAATTGTTAAGAACATTGTTTAATTGTTAATAACGTGGAAGGTTGATCCACATAAAGTATTGCTTAATCCTAAATCACTGGTCTAATTCAGCGACAGCTTTAGAAATAATAATTAGTCTCCAGTTTAGTCTAAAGACTCTTTTTGTATCTACATTTATTGTGTCGCTTGAGCTCCAATTTATTTCTACTCCGGCATTGTAGGTTCTAGAACTTTTTCACTTTTATTTTATTATACTACATATATATATATATAGGGAGAGTGTGAACTAATAGCAGGAATTCAAAAAATAAGTACTAATTTCATTGTTTGGATACCAGCGCATTTTAACCGGAATTGGCTAATGCGCCATTTTTTAATGAACAAGTAAGTGTTCTCTCTATTTTATAAGCTGAGACGTAAATATTTTTATTTACTTATCAGTTATTACAGCTATTGCAAAACATATACAGATATACCATCCATACGATCACTATTGCACTCATAGTGACAATATTGATATTTTTTGGACTCTTCTTTGCATTCTTGCTTTACTAGGGAAGATCCATCAAATAAAGTAAATTTCGTGACAGCTCCGATTAAAAGGAGCAAACTCCATAGTAGATAATTTCAAACATAACACAACCAATGTGATTATATCATTCCAATGTCATTTATTAATATCAAAATAGGATAATACGAGACAAACAAGATTCTTTTTTCGTCAAGTATATATCTTCCTTCGACGTAACCTTTTATTGCATTATGTCATTATCTGTTGCAAAGATTTTTCACTGCCTGCTTATCTTATAAACATTTGTACCTGATACATAATATGAAGACGTGTCCTAATCTATTGTTAATGAACACACACATTAGACGCTCGGAAATCCATTTTCTCTCGATCAGATTAAATTGTTACGGATTTTTATAGAAACTTTACTGACGCAAATGTGTACACAAAGTTATCTTTGGGTTTCACTCACATTTCGTTTGTTCTCATCACGAAATTGGCATCGCCACCCCGGTCAGCTATATTTTAAGCATTGTGTACAGCTGATAATGTTGACAAAAAGCATTTAAATTTTATGGTTTGAAGCGATAATGTATTCATAGGTTACTAAAGACGTAAAAAAATGATTCGATTTAACATTGTTGACGAAATCAAATGCAATTATATTATATCTATTATCTCTTGTGTTCGATAATGCAGTAAGAATAAATATAAACCGATTGCAAAAGAATGAGCCATTTTAAGATTCTATAAGTTGGGCAATCCTTCTTTTTTTCAACTTTAAAGTATCTGTTGAAATTCCTAAATATAAGCACAAGGCAAATAGTTTAATAAACATATTCAGTAAAACATTTCGTATCAAATAAAAACATAATAAAATGGGATGTAATTTCTACAACTTCAACTTGACAGATTATCTCCTATAGCGAAACAAAATTCACACTCGTTTCATATATATCTATATCTAAACTAAACTCAGTGGCGCAACAACTCATGAGGGTCAAGATCTACTGTGCCCTTCTCAATATACGTGACCATTGTGTACTGATGTGCATGAGCAAATATCCCGATCAGTCTGAAGCGAAACTTCCAGTGTTTAGTCGTCAAGCTAGCTTGGTGCTGATTTATCTACCCAATGAAGGGATGAAAGGCTGAGTCGACCTTGCCCAGCCCAAGGATGAATCCACGGACTTGTGATGTGGAAGCGCGATACGCTACCACTTGGCCACTGGGCTTCCTCATATATATGTATCTGGTGTCCATAAATCATGATTGGAATTATCTTTCCCTTTTATTCTTTAGTAAAATGCGAAAAAACTATTATCATAGGTTTTTCAATTACAACTCAACAAAAATATTTTGGTACTTAGGTATTAGTGTTACCGCAGCCAAATTAGCACCACGCGAATCCCACCATTCTCCACCAAATTCTGGCTGATTGGTAATTTTTCACATAAAACGCGTTAGTATTTTTGTTGTTTTGACCTCAAAGTACGATTTTCGTTGCGCCAATTTTGCTGCGGTGACGTTAATACGTAATTATCGATTTTTTAATAACGCATACAGGAGAATTTCCTCGAGGTAGATAATCCATCCAGACGGAATTCCCCAGCCAATGTCAGTGTTCGAAGAGCTTATTCGTACACGGGTTATTGGATCAATTTATCATCATCAAGAAAGAAGTAAAATCTGTGAGTTTCTGGACATGGAAATCCTATTCTCCAGTTGCAATGCCGTCGTCCAGCAAGAATGTGCACTACCACATTAGGGTTTAATTATACATAAATTCCCGGACAGCATCTCCTAACTGATGTGAAAGCCTCTGAGATCACCATATGTCCTATTGCTGAATATGTTTTTGTGAAAATGTATCAATGCCATTATCTGCAAACTCTTCTACTCTCATTGCATGAACACAAACACTGAATTGTTGCTGTAATCCAAAGTGTTACACGACAGACTCTAATTAGAAGTTGCAGTTAGTATATACAAGGTCTGTTCAAAAAGTATATATCTGACCTATGGCCAGAGCACACACACACAAGTAATATAAAAAAAAATTTAAGACAATTCCTACTTAGATCAACAAAGAAAAATATTTTATTTTAACTACTCTTTATTAAATAGTTACAATTAATGTGTGTGTATACATAGGACAGAATCCCAACATTAAGTGGTAATTAATTTTTATTAATTATCATTAAAGTATCGTATTGTCATTCAAAACAATCATGTATATAAAACCTCAGTTCAATTGAATGCTTTAAAACAAGAAAAAAATTTTTTTTTAAAGTTTTGACCCAAGTCGCTAAAAATTAAATCAACGTGTCTGTATCTGTAATTTTTTAAATAATTAGTCTTAGTCAATTAATTTTAATTAATTATAATTCCATTTTCGTATTTTTATCCAAAACAATAGTGTAGAGAAAATTTCAGCTCAAATGAATGCTTTAAAATGTGAGGAAAAAAACCTTTTCACGTTTTGACACGTCAAAATGGTCACTAAGTCGCCAAAAATGATGCCAATTTGGCTGTACTTGTAATTTTTTGAATAATTAGTTTTAATCAATGAATTTTTATAATTATAATTAAATTACTGTATTGTTATCCAAAATAATCATGTATATAAAATTTCAGCTCAATTGAGCGCTTTAAAATGTATTTTATTAACGATTGAAAATTCCACTAAGATAAATAAATAAATATATATAGAGAGAGTGAGCTATATATATATATAATTGTAGGAATTGAAAATAATATCTTACATTGCGAGGGGATGAGGATTCCAATGAAATTCAAAGTAAGCCTCTTGCACTTTCACACACTTAGGCCCACATTCCTTCCACTGCTAAAAACATTTCAGGAAGGCTTTTTTTAAAAAAAATTATGTCCAACTTAGTCGCGTTCTGCCTTATCTTCTCTCTACTCTGAAAATAGAATCTTTTCAATCAAATGCTCCTTTTCGGGAACAGCTAGAAGTTGAAGAAGCCAGGTTAAGTGTTTATACAGTCCAGTAGGTCCTGTGCAAATGCAAGATGGAGTGCTTTCTGTTCCACCGACAGAAGCTTGGGAACGAATTTCGTAGCCACTCAGCGCATGATCATACAAAATTGCTTGTAGTGAACCTGTACGCTTCTCAATTTATTCAGCAGCTTCTCGTTGGGTGGTTAAGCGACGGGTTAAACTTTCTCTGTCTGTTCATAATATTTCTCACTTTTCCAACAACAATTGTATTTCGAGGGGTTTGTGGCCTCCCAGAACGCTGATGACTCTACCGACGTGCGTCTCCTTTTGAATCGGTTATATCCCTCCTTAATTTATGTGACCCCCATAGCATCATCTCCAAACGCTTGCTAATTCTTACGAATTTTTTTCATTTAGAAAGTCACCAAGCTTTTGACAAAAAATTTTAATGCAGAACTTCTTAAATCTTTCGTCCTATTTAGAGAAATGAAAATACGATGAACACGTCTAACAGCACCTTATTGGACCACCTACAGCAGGCGTACTCAACCTTTTTTTCTTTTTTTCTTTTTTTTTACGCGGGCCGCAACATGAGAATTAATGGAGGAGGGGGAGGGAGAAATTCTTTAAGGGTAAAATAACAGCAAATTTAAAATGTGGAAAGTTGATCAAAATATTGCAACTCCTATATTGCTTTTTTTTAATTATTATTTTTTGTATTTTTTATTTGTGTCACTGATTTTTTCTAAATTGGAGACATTTAAGAATCCCTCCTTCACAATTTCTGCAATACCAATAACATAACAAATTTCATAGGCTGCCTTTGTTACCACTGTGACTTTACCACGGACAAAACTCTTTTTTGCTGTTAAAAAGATTATTCAAGAAACCCCATTTATCACATCTTGAAAGATATCTTCGTGGAAAAGTGTCATTGAACGTGGTTCCTGTTTATTGGTATTTTTTAAACACAATTTCGTGACAAATCAAGCAATTACTGATCCATGCTTGTGCTTTTCACTACAGAATAGTCAACTTCCCAATCGTCTTGAAACAACCTATTTTCTTCGAATAGTTTTCGGTTGCCGCGGTAGCCAAGTGGTCAAGGTATCGGATCGTAGCTGGCATGTCACGACTTCGAGATCATTTTGAATATATTTTTGTTGAAGCATCCAATAATATGGCATTAAAAATTGTTTCTCTACTTTATTCTAATTACAAAAATTTTGAATTAAAAAATATACTATTATTTTGTTCTTTTGAACGTGACATGAGTTCGAACCCAGTACGACCGAAGACCCGCCGTGTAGGGGAGGGATGCACGTTAAATCTGTGTAGAGCTTAGACTTCCTCCCATTGGTGTGGTGGGGTAGTTAGGAGAGGAGAGTGCCAGCTCAGGTATCGTCTTCGTCACTTGACCATGGTCTAAAATTACGAGGTCCGTCGCCAAAAGCCCTCATGTAACTGAACAGTGCGACGTTAATTTTCACTCTCTCGAATATTTTTCGTTTGCAAGATACGAAAGATAGTTAAAATTTAGCTCCGCTCATAAGATGGTCATTACTCCACTCTTGTCTATAATCACTAATCAGAAAAAAATATCAATTCGCACCCAATCGACATGGACAGAAAAAAAATCAAAATTGATGTTTTTGATTTCTTAACAAAGAATATTTCTCACTAAATTTTTATAAATCAATTTTTAGAGCAAGGCTGAGTATTGCTGATCAACTGGTACACTGAAACGAAGGAATAAAACTCAAGCATGTGCTCAAAGCTGTCGCCTGCCACTGTGCACATTCGCACCGTTTCATAATTTATACTGTTCTCGGGAAAATTCAAGGTCGGATACTTTTCCACAGGTCTTGTTCAATACAATCATACACTGTGAAATTATATGTATCTATTTATCGAAAAAGCTCTTTATAATTTTTTCCTGTCTCATTAGGATTAATAAGCTTCCATTAAGTGTGAATTAATTCATTGATTGTGTTTTAACATCACTTTCTAAAGCAACACAACAGGAGCTAAAAGCGGCGAACTTTGAAATTTTGAATCAGGATCAAGTGATTAGGAAGACATTTGAGCTGCCATTCCACTTACAAAATTTTAAGCTTTAAATGCCGCTGTCGGAGTATAAAACTCATTTTAGAGTGAAAATATTTTTTAATGTAAGTTCTAATATTTTTACGGTGATTGACTACGTTTGGAGCCGTACTTTTTTTGTATAAAAATCATGTAAATGAATACTTTGTTTTATATTTAGTGTTATTTGAATTAGAATATACATATTTTATTATCTTAAAAATATTATCAAAGGGAAAAACTATTAAAATGCCATTTTTTTGCAAAAAATGAAGACAAAATTATATATTTTCAAAACATTATCTTTTATACTTTTACTACTTTTATAAATAGTATTATAGTACTATTATACTATATAGTACTTTTATAGTACTATTTTGCCTGTAAATAGCTTAGAGAGCTTAGTTAGAGCTAGTATTTTTGAAATACATAGTTTTTTAGAAATGGATTTATTCATATTTTAATATATCAAAGTAGAGAAATTTTAACAAAAATCATCATTTGTCATTTCAATTGATCGTAAATCTTAAAATTAAATGAATTATTCAAAAAAACCTGCTTCAGCCTCTGTAGTAAAGTACTAGATATATCTAGGCAACATCACAGAAGCAATTTCGTAAACAGAGAATGTTTTAAAAAGGCGCCATTCTTTCTTCCTTTTTGCCAAAAAATAGTTTCATTTAAGGTATCCGACAACGTTCGGAACCGTGATTTTGCAAAAAGCGTATAAATGGAGAATATTTATGATATTTAGTGTCATTTAGATTAGAAAATGGATATAAAATTGTTTTAAGAATATTATTACAAATAAAAAATATACTTAAGTACAATATATTTTGACAAAAAATGAACATAGAGAATGACCCATTTTCAAAATAGTCTCCTTTTGTGAAAAATGCTTCTATTATAATAATATTTTGCCTGTAAATAGCTCAGACCTCTGAAAAGAGGCTCAACTAGAAATTTTGAAATATATAACTTAGAAGTGGTTTTATCCATGTTTTGCGACAACACACAGAGGGGAGAAATTTTAAGAAAAAACGCCTATAATTATTTCAATTGATTGTAACTCTGAAAATAGTGTGAATTTTTCAAACATCATAGTTGGGCCTCTGCACAGAGGTCTTAGCTATATACAGGCAAACTATTATTATAATAGCAGCGTTTTTCACAAAAGAACATTTTGAAAAAAGGTTATTCTAAAGTTAATTTTTTGCCGAAATATTGTATTTAAATAAATCTTTTTGTCAAAATGTCATTAAACCAAATTTATACATGTATTCTAATCTAAGTGACACTAAATATCATGAAAATTATCCATTTATGCGCTTTTTTAAAATCACGGTTCCGAACGTAGTCGGATACCTTAAATGAAACATAGGAAAAAATTATTTAATTATTTTTTCCTGTTATAATATTCTTTACAGTTTCTAAGGATATTCTTTAATTGACAACTAAACATAAAAAAAAGTTATTCATTTATGCGCTTTTTTAAAATTGCGATTCCGATCGTAGTCGATCACCTTAAAAATTTCAAAAATAAGAGAGAGAGTTTTTTTTAAAGTTTTTTGAATGTACACTTAAAGAACATATCAATGCGATATTTTGGTTTGGAGTTGAATGATACTTAACTTAAAAAAAAGAATTTAAAAAAATGGCATCTTACACACACACATCCTGATATAGTTTAATCCAGAATAACCTAGGTACACATATTGTTGAAAATCAGTTTGTAATGTTTTCCAAAAGATAACTCGCCCAAAATATATATTGATATCTATTTTAGATGTCAAATCAGTGTAAAGTACTTAAAAGATCTTATAATTTATCTAATTTTTTTTACTTGCCAGTGATAAAAATTAATTCTACTGCCGTATCTTAAAAACAAGATAAGCAATGTTCCTTCTTTTTAAAGTGTCATACTTTAAAAACATAACTCTGAAGGAGTGTTATTATTTTGATATTCTAAGAAATATTCCTGTTACATTGTGTAATTACATTTTAAAAACATTTTCGTAATACAATATCAAACATAAAACAAAATAAATTTAGAAATATACAATTACAATTAAGTAAAATTTTCTTTAGGCATTTATTCAAAATTCTTTAATCGATTTTTTATTCGACAATAACAGAAAAATGTTATGCTAAGAGAAATATTTAAATATAGAAGAATTACTCACCTCCTTATTATTTTTCAAACAATACTCGGTATTTTTTGGCAAAAGAATACAATAATTTTTATATATTAATGCTATGAGGAATTTTTTTTTCCTTTGAGATTATTTTTATTGCAAATTTTTTTTTCAGTATTCACGCGTAGAAATTATTTTCCAAGCAGACAGAAATATAATATTCCAAGCATCACATTTTTAGTGAATAATATTTTTAAATATAATGTGTAATTTTTACTTTCGGAAGCGTGATTTTTTTAAAAGCGTATGAATGAATACTTTTTTATATTTAATGCCACATGAATTAGAATATACATATAAAACTGTTTTAAGCGTATTATTACAATAAAAAATAACTTACAGAGAATTTTTGAACCAAAAATGAAGAAAATGACGTATATTAAAAATATTCTCGTTTTATGAAAAATTCTTCTGTAATAAAAATAGTTTGCGTATATATAGCTTAGACTTCTTTGCAGAATCTGAATTTCGATTCTTGAAATGTATAATTTAGAAGTGGGTGTATTTATTTTTAATATAGATTAGAGTGATAAGAGTAGAGAAGTTTTCATTACAAAAAAAATGTTTATATTTTCATTCGATTCCTGGTATTTTTAATTTTAAAAAATCCCAGCTCTGAGGTCACCAAAGTGGTGGTCCTTGATCCATTAGTGGTCCACGAGAAAATTTCGCCGGTCTCCAGAAAAATGAGGAACCCTTAGTAATGACCCCCAGAAAAAAATGTGGTAAAATAGAATAAATATCCTTTTCTTTGTGAACAGGCGATGAAAATTCTGATCCAATTCTCCACAATTTATTTATGTGAAAAAGCCTTTTTATCTGTCCCAGCCATCGAAACACGGTGCTGATCTCAGCTTGAAATAAATGTCTTGCAGTTACAACATGGACCTAACTATTCATAATGTAATTTTAAGTAAGCAGGAACATCCATGACACTAGCAATGTAAAGAGTGTTTTTTTCCAGGTATAGAAGTTTAAGTTGGCATTACTTTCCAAGATGGCGACCGATTTAACAGCTGTCAAGTGATTTATTGTCAGTTTGGTTTGGCAATTCATCAAAACGATCATCAAGCAAGGCGTAGATTCGTCGAATGGGCCCAAAACGAGATTGCCGTTGTTCCCGATTTTCATAAGCGAATTTTGTTTAGTGATGAAGCGCACTTCTGGTTGAATGGCTACGTCAAAAACAAAACTGCCGCATTTGGAGTGAAGCTAATCCACAAGTGTATGTCGAAACACCGTTCCATCCAGAAAAACTGACTGTTTGGTGCGCTTTATGGGCTGGTGGAAATCGTACTTCTTCAAAACGATGAAGGCCACAACGTTACAGTCAATGGTGATCGGTATAGAGCCATGATTACTAACTTTTTCATTCCTGAATTGAACAATCATGATTTCCAGGAGCTGTGGTTCCAACAAGACGGCGCAACATGTCACACAGCTCGTGCCACAATCGATTTATTGAAAGACACGTTTGGTGACCACCTAATTTCACGTTTTGGACCTGTGAATTGGCCTCCAAGATCTTGTGATTTAACACCGCTAGACTATTTTCTGTGGGGCTATGTAAAGTCATTGGTCTATGCGGATAAGCCACAAACGCTTGACCATTTGGAAGACAACATTCGCCGTGTTATTGCCGATATACGGCCACAAATGTTGAAAAAGTCATCGAAAATTGGACGTCCAGATTGGACTACATCCGAGCCAGCCGTGGCAGTCCTATGCCAGAAATCATATTTAAAATGTAATGCCCCAAGATTATATTTCGAATAAAAAAATTTCATGTCAATCGAATAATATATCGTTGTTTTATTGCAATTTAAAGTTCTATACCTCTAAAAAAACACCCTTTATAACGCTAAAAGTTCGATACACCTAAACCATTTTTTAATTGTTTTGTTTTTACAGTTTGTGTTTATTTTATTATGGTTTATTAATAAAGCTTTCATAAGCTTTTACAATTAATAGTTTCATTTTTTATTTTCTCGGTACATTTTATGAGTTCTTAGATCACAATTTTTTTCCCAAAATATATTTACCGTAAAATCCGGCGTATAACGCGCACCGTCGTATAATGCGCAGCTATACTTTCAAGTTGCAATATTTACTTTTGAGATACATCCGCCGTATAACGCTCACTCCCATTTTTGTAAAGAAACTTGAAATGTACGTGCGCAATTCTCCTATGCTTTGAAGTCATTTATTTGAAGTATTATCTCAGGTTTTTGAAAAAATAGTATACCTTTAGAACTGCAACTCATTAAGTTCATAAAGTATGTAATTTCTTTTAAATAAACAGTATTCCGATCTAGTTAGAAGTCTAATTTTATTATGCTCATCTCTTTTTTTTCTATTTTTAATGATCTCATTTTTATACGCGGCGTATAACGCGCACCCGTAAATTTCGATCTTGATTTTTGTGTTAAAAGTGCGCTTTATACGCCGTATTTTACGGTCAATCTTATTAGTGGTCCACGGGATTTAAATTATGTATTTACTCGTCCGGGTGGTCAAAAAGTTTGGCGACTGCTGTGCTAGTTCATGCTTTGTACATATAGCTGTACAGATAGGGAAAAAATTATTATTGAAAAAGCATTTTCAATAGAAGGAGTGTATTTTGAAAATATGTGGTTTTGACTTTAGTC
Organism: Trichonephila clavipes; assembly: GCA_019973935.1. Classification (NCBI taxonomy): domain Eukaryota; kingdom Metazoa; phylum Arthropoda; class Arachnida; order Araneae; family Nephilidae; genus Trichonephila; species Trichonephila clavipes. The sequence goes on from BMAU01000607.1 coordinate 1,169,013, forward strand.
TTTGTCAAAAAATTACATTTAAATACTTTCTTTTTCTTAAGACAACTTTATAAACAGGGTGTTGCTGAATATGACCATCAAATTCAAATGAGTGTTAGTATGCAGCATGGGGATGAGAAGTCACCACAGAAAATGGGGTTACAAACTATGTTTAGTCGGTGAAAATTGATATAGTTGTAGCCGTCGAGAGGATGATGGACTGGGCGAGTGGGGTGTCCAAAAGAATGCGGGGATTTGAAGTGCCGTGGTTGGGCTGAAGAGACTTGCACGTTGCAAATTTCCCTTTTCTCCTGGAGTTGTTGTTGTGGCTAATGCCACCTGTCTGACGTAGTCAGATCGAGGCCCACGAACTTCATCGTGGCAAGGGGCTAGAAGTACGCCTGTGGTTGGCCTTGAGTACCATACAGGTGACAGTACGAATTAGCTCGGCGAAATTCCCCAAAGGGACGAAAGATGGTGACACCACCCATCTCCACCTCCACAATTTAGACATGGAACTGAAGGGGAGAGAAATATTCTCCAGTCCCCTGCACTCGTGATTCAGCCCACAAGACTTTCGGACCCACTGATTTAATGAGCACGTACTCCCGTGTGTACTCGGAGGGTATTTGGTGGCATCTGACATCGAACCCAGGCCTTCCGGTCTAGAGTCCGATGCTCTAGACACTAGGCTACCCACGGCCTAAGTTATAAAACAGCGAGCTCCCGGGAATCGAACCCGGGGGATTTCATTTGAAGTGAGCTACTCTAACCACCAGGCCATGAGTTGCTACTGGGAGTACCGGCCATTGCGCACCAAAGCATGTGGTTTATGCATGATGATACGTCAGAACATTTTTCGTTTGCGGTGCGAAGACACTTCTATGTTACATATCCCGGGGGGGGGGATTGGACGCTGTCGAGCTGTTGCTTTGCCTGCACGCTCCCCAGACTTCAATCCGTTGGATTTTTTTCTTCTGGGTCTGCATGTAATCGTTTGTGTAGAGGACGCCGGGGGCTACAATGGAGGATCTCACGGCACGGATCGTCATCGCTTCAACTAACATCGCAGCACACTGGATGTGTTTGAATGCTCTAAGATATTCTGCTAGTTGTAAAGTGAATTAATTTTAGCTTTACTTGATACTTTTTTGATTTTTAATTGGCCGTTGTTAGAAAATCCTGCAACTATCATAAATTCCTTTGGAAACTTTACTGTACACTTACGAAGTCATTTCGTACAGTCATTCCCGTCAGTTGAATTATAGAAAATTGATCTTCTTTTACTACAGTCACTTAAATATACCCATACCTCATCGAGTCTTACCACAAATTTCCATTTTTCAGCAGCTAGGAGTTTTTTACATAATTCTCTACAATTCGGTTTTCTTTCAGCAACATGTTTTAAAAAAGGAGACGAACTTTAGGTTTAAATAAATGTTTAATCTTAAAATCCTTATGAATGATTTTAAATACAGTTCCTGAAGACATTCCTAGTTTCGATGCAATGAATCTTTAAGTTAGCGAATTTTCGTTTAGGATCATAGACACCACTTTCTTGATAGTTGCCTGCTTTTAAACAGTCTTAGAATGAAGCTTCGTTGCCATGTTTTCCAACTTAATTTTTGCTAGACGCCTTTTCCTTTTCAAATTTAAATACTTTTGATTGAAACGCAATAACCGAGATTTTTACACTGCTTTTTAATTTATTGATGCTAATATTTTTCCTTGGAAAGCGTAACCGTACGTAACCTTCGACCCATCTATCATTTTAAGGAGCCATTTTTAAAATAAATCCTTTATTTTGCATTCCAATCAATAGAAAACCAATGCAGACGGTTGTTCTGATGTTGCCAAAATTTATCTCAAAATGCAAAAGAGAAAAGGAATTACAAAATTGTTTCCATAAAGTGTGAACGACCATCTGTATATGCTTCTGTTAACAATCTTTCGAATGAACCAATTAATGAAATTACTGACCCCGTTAATGACTTTACAAAGAATATTATTTTTAGTATTGTGTTGACTGATCCATGAATTACAAAAATTACAGAAAAAATTTACTTTTTATTTAATCTAAAATCAGAAAATAAAATATGCTTTTTTTTTCAAAGTTGACTATACCTTTTGCTTCAAGATTTGAATAGTGATAAATCATGGATATATGAGAACTTTTTAAAAGCATCTTGCGCTAATGCAAACTCAATATAAACTGTCTAAACTCAAGTAAAACAGCGGTATCCGAGATGAGATGGTACTTATAAGTTTGTTCCGCAGCTTAATGTCATTATTTAATAATCCAATTACTCTTTTTCAAAGAAAAAAATTTCGAACTTTAAAGGCTTCACAGATCAACAAAGAAGAAAGTTCTAGAGATAATCCCCACAGTAAAAAGTTTTTTACTCTTGAGGAAGGCAAATAATGTACACAATTGATGGCTCTATTTTAATCCGCTTAACTGATAGAGTTAAATAAAATAGTCTTTCTTATTTTTAAAGATAGCTTTTTAAGAACAAAATATAACGTTATTTCTTTCTGTCTCTTTCAAAAACTGTTAAAAAACTACTTTGATTTTTTTTCCTTATTCAGCTCTCTAATAATCAAACATTTTCGGAGATTTTTCCAAAGGCATAAATGAAACGACTTCTGTAAACGTAGGTAAGTAAAAGATAAAAATATTAATAATACTACAAAATATAAATAAATTTTCTATTTTAGGATGCAAATAAAGAAAAGTTTATATTTTCAAAGTTTATTTAATACAATTATATGATTTCAAAACTGTATATTAATTTGAGACGAATTATGTTTCTGAGAAACTTTGTAATGATTTACTAGAAAATTTTCTTCTCTGTTTATAAAGTTTTTTCTGAAAATATTTTAAAAAAGCATTTCATTATAATCAGTGGCGCACACAAGTGGGGATCCACAGGTACGTCCCCCTCCATAGCTCTTTATTTTTTTTCGATTGATTATAATCCTATGTTTATAGTATGTAAAATTGAATGAAATATTTGTTATTAATAATTTATTTTATTAATTAATGCTAAATTATTCAATAATTTTATTTCTTACTGTATTTTGTTCTCCACAATCGATAAAATCAAAAGAATATGTTTGGCGGTTCATTGAGGTATGATGCGAGAAGGGGGTGGACTTCAAACTCTAGATCACACCCCTTGAAAAATTCTTGTAAGCGCCACTGATTACGATCAGTTCTTTTAAGCACATTTCTTAAGCACCTTTAAGCAATAAATTTGGGTCTCTTATTGAACGACTAAGATTTTAACTAGTCAAAAAAATCAAAAGGCTACTTCAAAATATATAAAGTCTCATAAAGACGCACTCGTTTGTAATAAAACTTACTTAGAATTAAATGAGAAAACCTTCAAATATCTGGAATTAAATAAGCTTCACATTATTTGAAATTAAATAAGGCAACATTTAAATTATGTGGTGCACTCGCCTTTGTAAAACTGCAGAAAAGCTTCTCAGAATTTAATGAAATTTATTTTTCAAACACTTTATACTGATATAAACTTACTATTAATTTTGCAAACAAACAATTATATCAAAATGTTGAAAAATAAGTTTTTAATTTTGAGTACAACTAGCACGTTAGTTGTAAATTTGGTTCACTTTCCTGTTTTAAGGGGGAGTTGAAACCCTCTCTGTTTCTCTATACTGACAATGCTAAATAGGCTGCGATGTACTTTTCTCAAAATCTGTTTTATGTACATGCTTGAAATTTTTCATACTATTAAAGTACACCTCTCTCATTATACTAAAATGAGCTTTTAGCTAATTTTGAATTTTTTAATAAAATGAAATATTTTATAAAACATTGCGAAAATTTTTTTTAAAAATTTGTAAAAATTAAATTTTTGAGTTTTTTACAAAAAGCTCATTTTAGTATATATTAGACATCATTATAAATAATTCATAAAAAATTTACATACCTGTGAACAGTATAAAGGTACATTGCACATTAAAATTTACATTTTGAGCTAAATTGATTTTAATGTATACAGTGAGACTTCTAATCGACTAGGAAATAAAAAAATAAAAGGCTCAATTTAAAATGAAAGATACATGTTTTGTTTATAAGTCGTTACACTTTTAAGCAAAAACAAAGTAATTTTTTACAATTTTGCCATTAAAATGGGCGTGGCCCAAAATCAATGATTATTTAAAAATACTAGGGCTTCTAAACACGTTTTTAGAAAAGGTTAAAATCTATACAGTTTGAAAATGTAAAAATATCAAATTGTCAAAAAGATAAGATTTTAGCTTTCCAACACCCCTTAAGTGCAACAATCACTGACAACAATTTTTAATTAGGCTACCATACAGTTGAGAGAACATTGATTTCTCTTATAGTGGTACTTTCTAAAACACACGCCGAAGAGAAGGACTGAAACCCCCTTGTGTACACCACTGCTACGATATGTATTGCAATATTGTTGTATAATTATTATGATTCAATAGTGACCATAGACTTATTACTGTAGGTAAGAGCTCTACAATAACTGCAAGCAAACTTTTCACTTCTTTTGATGCTGTTTTTAGTTCAGAGTACAATACCTAATATTTTATGAGACATACTTTAGTGGAATGTAACTTAAACCCATAGTCCATCGGCCATCACATAACGGCTTACCCCTCTGATTATTAAATCCTGTCAAAAAAAAGTTAATTATCGCTCGTCTGGTGTTAATATTATTCTCTGACCATACGAAAGTTATTGATAAAAGCTCAATAATTTTCTAGCATGTTCCAATAATGACAAAAAGCGGCATTCACTTCTTTACTTGTGTTACACCTTGTGCGGGTGACTGAGAGTTTATTAATCTCACACTATAAGGCAACATGAGAACTATTGGCGGCGGACCTCGTAATTTTGAGCCTCGGTCAAGTGGTGGTACCTCTTAGGATTTTGAGGGCAGAATCACTTGAATGAGCAGCTTCTCCTCTTCCCTGCACTATTACAAAAACAATAAAGAAGTGATTATTTGAATATGGTAAGACATGAAATTCATCACTTTTACCTCTGTATTAATACGACGCTTCTAAAATAACTTGAAATTTTTATGTTTTAAGTTATCCGACTACGTTCGGAGCCTTGATTTTGCAAAAGCATGTAAATGGATAATATTTATTATATTTAGTGTCACTTAGATCAGAATACATGCATAAAATTGTTTTAAGGACATTTAGACAAAAAAAATTATTTAAGTACAATATTTCGTCAAAAAATTAACTTAGAACAATCTTTTTACAAAATGTTCTCCTTTTGTGAAAAACGCTTCTATTATAATAATATTAAGCCTGTATATTCCTCAGACCACTGTACAGAGGCTCAACTAGAATTTTTGAAATATATAACTTAGAAGTGGGTTTATCCATGTTTTATGACAACAGAGGGGAGAAATTTTAAGAAAAAAACGCCGATAATTATTTCAATGGGTGGTAACTCTGAAAATAATGTGATTATTTTCAAAAATCAAAGTTGAGGCTCTGTATAGAGGTCTGAGCTATGTACAGGCAAAATTTTATTATAATAGAAACATTTTTCACAAAAGGAGAACATTTTGAAAAAAGGTTATTCTAAGTTAATTTTTTGCCGAAATACTGTATTTAAATAATTTTTTTTTGTCAAAATGTCCTTAAAACAATTGTATACATGTATTCTAATCTAAGTGACACTAAATATCACGAAAGGTATCCATTTATGCGCTTTTTTAAAATCACGGTTTTGAACGTAGTCGGATACCTTAAATGAATGTCATTAAAAAATTCTTTAGTCTGATTTTTTTTAACTCTCGCGTGGCCCAGTGTGGAAATTCGAAGTGTAATGTACCCTCTTTTTTCTAGGATTCTGATTGAAAATTATTATATTTGGTTGTTTGCTGTGTAAACAACCAATTGATTTTTTTTATAGAATACTCTGCTCAGACAACCAGTTACTAAAATTGCATCTAATTCAATTCACGGCTTACTTTCTTGCATTTCTAGGACATTCATTCCAAGATATATAATTGCAAGTAACAAACTCGCGGATATGGAGATTTAATTGTTCATAAACTTTGTTACATATAAACTAACAACTAACGTAAATACAAAACATCCGATCTTTCTCTTTACTTTACTGATTTAATCTAGTTTCCGTTTAAAAAGAAGTATTTAGGCAAACAAAAGAGAAAGCGTTTTATCTTTTACATACCTCAGTCAATATTGGAAACGTTCGCTGTTATCCGGATTATCTTAAGAATTGACACTGACTGATCGATGTAAACACAGGGAAATTGGTTTAAGAATTGAATGACAGGCTGATTAAAACGTCTGATTTTTGTCACGGAATTATGTGTTAAGTGAAGTGGTAGGACTCAGCGAAATGAAGTTTGTGTATGTGTATTTCTTTTTTCATATCAATATTTTTCTAGAATGATATGAGGAAAAAGCTGGTTTTAAGATAATTTATTCATCCTAAGGCTTTTGACGCTGACGATTCATTATCGAATTACAATTATTTTGCATTAAAAGGAATGGTGGCGCCATCTGTAGATTAACACATAAACTATAATTCTAGTTTGGTTTGTTTGGGAGTCCGACGCAAACTAGAATGGGATGCACTTATCCAATTGTAAAATATGGTATCTTTTCATAGAAAGGAACATATGAAATTTATCCCGTAAATAGAAGGTTTTAAAATAAAATGTTCGGCTATTTTTCATAATAATCTTAGCTCACAACTCAAAAAATATTTCATACTTCCGTCATCGAAAACTAGTTTTGTTTACATACAAATGAATCTGCAGTTTCTCACAATAGACGTCGACATTTTGATTTATCCTCTTCTTCTAAAACAATGGCTCCCAAACTTTTTTAGCCCGTGAACCTCTTTTTATAGTCAAATGCGGCTCCTTTGCGGAGTTAGTTTGCGGGCTCCTTTTTAATGTCAAAACTTTCCCAATGACCCTCAAAGTGAAAAAGTTACATAAATGCATAGTATAAAAATTATAAATTTTAAAAAATATTTTGTGTTGAAGAATTATTTATGAAAACCATAACTTTTTTTTAAAATAAAATTTTAAAAAATTAATGACTTGGATGAACTTGAGGAAACATTATGAGTGTATTTATGTCCTTCTCAATATTTGAGGGTAGCAACAGCAAATCCCCAAGAGCACTAGTTTTTAGTCAGTTTCTCTTTTTTGGGAGAAAAGATGTTTTACATCACTGAATCCACGTTCTACCAAGTTGGAAGATGGGAAAATAGTCAACTTCTGTACAATAACCCATAATGCAGGATATAAAATCGAGATCTGTTTTTGTAATCAGAATTTTTGGTATACTTGTTCAAATATTGGTTTAAATCCCTCATTTGTAGATATTTCAGTAAGATGCTACTGCATTAATATGGATTCCTTTGTTTTGGGGACCTGAGATAGTCCTCATGCATAAGGGTTCAACCCCCAGTCGGGAATATCCAAGTTAATTATTGTTATTTATATAAATTTCCATAAAAATAAAAATGGATCAATTTTTAAAAAAAATTATATTAAACTTCACGCGGTCCTCCTGACTTTGTTCAGAGACTCTAAAATCAATTTTGATTTTCCATGGACCCCCTGAATAACATCGGGGACCCCTGGGAGTCCGTAGAGACCACTTTGGAAACCATTGCTCTAAAATGATGATGGCCTAAATGATTTTCGAATACGATTCCATTCAAATCGATTCTTTTGTTTTGATTTCAAGAGGAAAGTGGAATAACTGAGGGAATAACTTTATACTTTTATGAATTCAAAATGGCAGGAAAAGATAATCTTAACACTAAATTCGACTTATCGTGCAATTGCCCCTCTTTTCAAACTAATAAACGCCAACTGGTGACTTCTGATGCCATTGAAGAATCACCGTATAGAGCGGCTAATGCAAATTCAATCATCTATCATAGCTCAGAGTCCTCATGTTGACATGGTGTGGCAGTTAGGAGAGGGGGTAACAGCTTGGGTGTCGTCTTCGTCACTTGACCGAGGTCAAATTTACGAGGTCCTTCGCCCAAAACCCTTAGATTGATTTAGAGTACGACGTTAAAATCACTCACTCAATCACCCGAATTCATGACTTCCCGGTTGTATATAACCCCTTAACTGCGTAAATATTCGTCTTGCTCAACCAGTGCAAGACTTAAACCTCTTATCGGAACATCCGTCTCTCAGACGTGGATGATTTGCTTTGTTGCCTGTAGATAACATTGTGGTGTGATTTTTGGGGTGGGCTGCCTTGACATCTTCAATTGGACTCTAACCAGTGAGAGGATCACGTGGTGGTACATGGTGATTTCTATCAACTTACGATATGTGCGATATTTCTTATCTATCACCGTCTAACAGACGAATACTCCTATAGTTTTTTCGTGATTGGTACTATTATTTTTAATTACTTTTACATGAATATTAATTTTTTATCAGTTTTTCCAATTCCTACTACTAGCTCACACTCTCTCTATATTTATTTATTTATCTTCGTGGAATGCCGGCTGGGTGGCGTGGTTGGTTTGTCTATGGCATTCTGTACCCAAGCTTGCGAATTCAACCCCGGCCCAAGTCAGCGAATTCCCATGATGCACAAAATCGACAGCGGCCATGTCGTATGATTATACGGCATGTTAAAAACCCTAGAGTGTTTGTTTGGTTTAGATGCTCTCGGCAAAATTAAATCCTGGTACAGGTTCGCATCGTCAGAGCTCCGGTGCCTCCCTCTAGGGAGGAAACTGGGTGTCAAAACCACCTGCGGTGATTAGTGTCCGCCTATAGGGCACCGCACTATAAAGTGATACCAGCTTCCGGGAGATGTACTAGGTCTGCAATGGTTAAGAAACAATTCGCAGCTCATTAGAAATAAATAAATCTTCGTGGAAATTTCAATCGTTAATAAAATACTTTTTAAAGCGCTCAATTGAGCTGAAATTTTATATCCATGAATATTTTGGATGACAATGCAGTAATTTAATTATAATTAATTAAAATCAATTGATTAAAATTAATTATTTAAAGAATTACAAATACAGCCACATTGGCATCAATTTGGCGATCATTTTGGCGGCTTGTGTCAAAACTTTAAAAAAAATCCTCATGTTTTAAAGCATTCAGTTGAACTGAAGTTTTATATACACGATTGTTTTAGATGACAATACGATACTTAAATTATAATTAATAAAAATTAATTACCACTTAATGGTGTGATTTTATCATATGTATGTACATATTTATATTAATTGTAACTATTTAATAAAAAGTAGCTAAAGTAAAAGTTTTCTTTCTTGATCTATGTAGGAATTGACTGACTAAGTAGAATTTTTTATATTACTTGTTTAAAAAAAATACTAGTTACAATTCTAGTGATAAAAATATATTCTTGTGCTTGATTTAACCCCACACATCTTATTTGAGCCATACTCAATTTCATGAGCTATGACATTTAAAGTCATTTAATTTAATGACATTTGAAACAGTCCTTAAGGTAATAAAATTCAAAAAAAAATTATGTACCCGTCTGTCAGATGGATGTTTCTAAGAGGAACAAGAAAATTGATGTTCCGGCCAGAGGGTTAAACAACCTGGGCGTATATTTATGTCTTTCCGAAATACAATTATTTTCTTTGCGGTGCTATCAGTTAAACTATTCAAAAGGCTTTGAAATGCAATAAAATGCCCCTGATAGTGTCTGCGAAGAATTTATTTTTTTCAGACAAAAATGGGCTTATTTGTGCATTTTCTTTCCCTCCCCCAATTCACCGCATACACGTGCCCATGTAGAAAACGGTGGCACTGGTGTCACAATTTTTTTCTCTGTTTCAAATAAGCTATAATTATATCTTGAGTGTTCTATGACTTTAAAATGTGCAATTTGGTTTGATTTAAATTTATATCGTACTCTGAAATAACGTGAGGTCTGTTGACAACGGAGAGTAATTTTGAGCCACGTGTAAGTAACAAGGATGATTCTGACCTGACATCCTCCTTGTAAATTACTACTTCCCGCCAACAAGAAAAGGTATGAAATAGACTTAATGCTAATAGTGATTAGGGCACTGCTTTATGACCAGAGAATAATTCCTAATTCTTTTAAAAATTCTCATACGGAAAAATTGAAACATTTTATTTAACAAAGCGTTAAAATATGATTTTAAAAGTTACATTTTTGATCTCCTCTTCTTCATTGGACCGGAACTCAGTTTTTAAAATTTCCGTCCTTAACTGCCTTGTATGCGGCTTTAATACAATGTTAGTACAAAGTAAACATCTCTCTTGTGGATTCAATTTTTAATTTAATGGAATAAAATTTATATTCGCATTGTAATAACTATTAGTTTCTTCCATGCATCAATGATTTCTCTGTCTCTCTCATTGATCTTTAATAGTTAACGATACTTTTCTCATTTTTGTTGCATCACGAAGTTTAATTAAATTTCAATAGTGTATTTCAGTTTGTTTGCTTTTCTGAATTATCTTTCCTAATCCATATCACTCGTTCTATTGTTTATAATTTATTTGTGGTTAAGTTCCACTTAATGGAATTGATTTTTGAAGAGATAATTACAGGCTAATTAAAATAAATATTGCATGCAAAGTTTTTGTGCTTAATAGCATGTGAATTTTTTTTCATACTTTATTTTGAAAGAAAAGTTAGGGTTATTGAAATACAAATGCAGCTTTTACGTCCCACTTAGTTTAAGGACAATGGGTAACATTGTTCATGTACTTAAACTAGCAAATACGGCTGTTGCTTAAGAAATAATTGAATTTAAATTGCCCGCTATATGTTTATATATATATATATATATATATATATATATATATATATATATATATATATATATACTCTATAACAACAAAGAAAACGACGCACCAAGAATAAGTTGTCCGATGGAGAAAAGAATTGGAAGGTAGAAAGATTATATACAGAATAGAAAATGATTAAAACTTCAGAAAAGTTGAATGATATATTTCAGAGATATATAATTACAAAGTGACGAGCTGAATAAGGTGTTGACCCTCCTCTAGCCTGGATGCCAGCTTCCACACTACATGGCATAGAGTGATAAAGTACTCTGATGGTCTCCTGCGGTATTTCTTGCAAATTTTGCTCCAATTGTCTTGCAAGGTCATCAACATTCCTTGATAGATGCAGTTGCCTTCGCATCATATCCCAGACATGCTCAATTAGAGAGAGATCTGGCAATCTAACTGGCCAAGGAAGTGTTTGACAAGCTGTAAGACGGTTCAAAGCAACACATGCCACATATATTCTGGCCTTATCTTCTGAAACATAAGGCCAAGAAACTGCAAAAGGAACGGTTGCAAAACAGTTCTCAGAATGTCGTCGACGTACCGTAGTGCTGTAAGTGTGCCCTTAATGACGATCAAAGGGGTCCAGCACCAGCAAAGAAATGGCACCTCTGGCCTTAACTCCTGGTTGAGGGCCTGTAAAGCATGCAATAGGGAAAGCAGGATCGGCACGCTGCCCTGGGCATCTCCAGACACGTCTTCGTTGATTGTCAGGACACAGTTGGAAGTGGAATTCGTCGCTAAACGCTATACGTCACCAGTCAGCATGATTCCAACTTGATCGAGCCAAGCACCACTGTAATCTGGCTCGACAATGTGCAGGCGCGAGTGGCAAGTCGCGTAGCGGTTGGTAGGAGCTTAAATTTTGCTCTATCAGCCGTCTGTGAATGATTATGGTGGACACTCGCGTATGCGGGCCACACATCTGATAGTTGATAACGATGAATCAGGCGCTGGGGGACAGCTGATCTGACTATCAATCTGTCCTCCCGATCTGCTGTGGCTCTAGATCAACCGCTACTCTCATGCCGCTGAAATCTGTCATTGTCCATCCATTCTTGCTAGCATCTTCTAATGGCCGTATCGTTTCAATACGTATAACGAGCGATTCTCCGTTTTGTTCAACCTGCCTCTTTCAATCCAATAATACGACCTCTTCCAAACTGTGACAGTTGCGGGTAATGAGCTCGAATCCTCCATCGAGGCATTTTTTCAGTCTTTGAAAGGTATCCTAAATCGCAATGCGAGATAAATTTTGACCATCAGATTGATAATCGCTTCTTATAAACTTTTGCTGAGTGCGCAGTTCCGATGCGCTATAGCTCCCGCTATTCATTCATTGGACACCAGATTTTAATCATTTGCATGTTCGGTGAAAATGTCTTTGCGTACGAAATGTCATTACAATCAGGCAACTCCTTCTTGGCGCATCGTTTTTTTGTTTTTTTTTGTTATAGTATATATATATATATAATTTTTTAGAGCTTTGCATTACTCAGATTTGAAGATTGAACCATTGTTATTATTTTCAATTTGAAATTTTGTCTATAATGTCGTGATTTATCACAGAACTTTATCTGTGATTGACTGTGTGTGTGCATTTAAAAAAACTTAAAATACCTGTTATGAAATAAATTTCGAATTTCAAATTGTATTATCCTTGTTATAAAAATTTTTTGAGTATAAAATAATTTTATGCTCGTTGTAAAATAAATTAAAGGTTAAAAGAAAATTGTGTATATAACGTTATTTATATAACTAACTTTATAATTAATTTATTCTTTTGGTTTCTTTCTGTTCGAAGTACTCGGAGTGTTTGATTAGCATTGAAATTTATAAAACTGCGAACTTAGTTTTAAAAAGAATAATTCTCCTCGTTTCAACAGCAACAATAATAAAATCTTAGAAAAACTGTTAACACAAAATTTTAATATAAATAAGTAATATATCGATTTCATCAAATGCTTTTTAGAAACATTCAAGAGTATCGCATTTAAAATTTCATGTTTATAAAAAATAGTTTTTACGTATTAATTCATATAAATTTATAATTAATGTATTTCATAATAAACATCTTTACACTAAATTTATCTACAACTAATCATGAATGTTTCATTTGTTTTCTCAAAACTTAAAAAGCCAACGAACTGATGACTCATATATTTAATAAAAACTTAACAATGTTTACCAACAGAAGCATCAATGTTTATCAACTGAAACTATTTTTCTTCAATGATTAGTTAACATCCACGCGTACTTCTCAAACCGTTCACAAGATGTCTAGACGGTAGTCTAGATCAACCTACTTTCTGTCTAGAGTTAAAACGACGAGAGCAGCAATAATGCGTTCCATTTAGTTCGATGTATGATATCGTCTGTTTCATCGCAGATGTTGTTCACCTGTGGGAAGTAGTAGCGCGTAGTCGGTCGAGAGAAAAATTTATGTTCCATGATATATATTCGAAAATATCTTAATTAAAATGTACTATTATCCAAAAAAGAAACCCTGCTACTATTTTTCCTTTTGTAGAATTTAGTGTGAAACATTTTTTTCTTAATTATAAATGAAATTTATAATATGACGGAATTGGAAAAAAAACTAATCGTGTTTCGTTTAAAAACACAAATTGCAACACAAAAAGAATCAACGCTCTATATTTCGAATTTTAGCCGATTCCATGCTAACATAAACAAAAAATTTAAGTAAAAATCAAAACGAAATTTTAAGAAAGTTGTGTCTGTAATTAAAATGAAAAGACTCTTTTAATTGGGTTATTGCAGAAAAAAAGTCTTTATTTGATGGATGCTGTAATACTTAAATCTTTTTAACAATTCGCTTTCGATCTCTCTCTCTCTCTATTGTTTCTTTTTAAAATGCTCTAAATTCTGTTTACTGGTGCCATTGTTTTTTCTTTAGTAGGCAAAGATAAATAACTAAATCCTTTTCTCTTTTGGAATTTTTCATCAAAAAGTTTGTATGTAAAGTATCACTTTTTGCACTCATTAGTATTTAGACCATTTAGTCAAAAAAGAAATGAAGTAGCATACTCAAGATGTGTGTGTGTTTATTATCGAACCGCGAACAATATATTTTTTATTGTATGAGAATACCATACTGTATGTTTAAGCTGTTCATTTAACATTGCAGTTTACGGAGTATTCTTATTAGAAATAATTAAAAAGAAAATTTTAGGTCTTTAAAATTTTTTGATGATTATATTTATTATATTCAAATTTATGATGAATAATTTTATCTTGTCAGTCATATTGATTCCTTTTTGTATCTTGCCAGCCATTGCTTGCTTCAGATCTTTACTCGTAATATTCTTATAGCATAAAAAGTTTTATTTTTCGAATTTGTTTCGGCTTTGTCGATTATATGTGATTGTACTTAATATAATATTTTACTCCAAATGTTCTTCTCCGCTTATTTTTGTGTACTATTAATTATACACAAATATTTTAAGGCCGGTTAAAGTATCTGAAAGTTAAAAATAGTGGCTATTATAAAGAAACAGATCTTTACTGTTGCTATAATTTATAAGTGCTAATAACGAAAGCCTTTTATTTATGACCAAGTGATGCAGACTGCCGACGCGTAATCGGTGCTGGTGTCATTGCTTCTTGCTTCACTGGTGAACTTCGGGGGATAATTGAGGTTCTTGGTCTATATGAGACTCTTCCAATTCATAAACAGGCTAAAGGTCTCGTCATTTTCTGTGACTCAAAAGCAGACCTCCAGGCAATTCTAAATAGAGGTTCAAGGATTGCTGAAAAGATTTGCTCTGGCCTGTTTGTATTACAGGAGTTAGATCAATTTTTTTCCTCCAATGGTTATCTGCACATTTTGACATTACAGGCAATGAAAACGCAGATAAACTGTCGAAAGAAGCTAGAAATCTTAATAATGACAACTTTGTTAACACTACTTGATTAGACGCAAATGTTGTCAGGAATTTAAAATTGAGAGATAAGTCAATTCCTGTAAAGCATCAAATTAGGAATATAAGTGTAAACCGCCTTATAACAAAAACTATTACTAGGCTACAGAGGAATGAAGTTTGATAGGGTTGGCAGAAGAATTTATGGGAATTGTGATAACTGTTTAGATACAGAGCTAACACCTGCTCATATTTTTGACTGTCTAACTATTCTTGCTGCTCTACAAAAAAAAAATATTAAAAAAATTGGGATTCCTCTTTTCGTCAACAAATCTTTATGTGAACAATATTGAACAGATTGCCAGAACAGTCATCTGAGCCCATGGTACTATCTGATTTGGTCCTGTCATGGATATGACATCATCATCATCTGAAAACCTTTCACGATATGATATATTCCGTTATTTATATAGTTTTAGGTTAGTTGAATATTTTTTTTAGTACTTATGTTAGAAATTTGTGAAATATATTAATGCTTTCATCATTAATACTCACGCAGATTGATTTATTTTTTTCATTTTCATCACACATGGAAGAAAATAGAGGCTATTGTTGATGAACCTTGAAATTTCGAACCGTTGTTAACTGACGAAAATGCCACCTTAGCTGTGTTACCCAACTCTACGCTTCCACGTAAAAGTGATAAATTTTAGCATCGTAAGATTCACCTTCCATTCAGTCCCAATAAACGACAAGTGTCGAAAGGTGTCAACATTCGAGCCCACAACTCAACATTAACAATTCTAGAAAAGTTCGCGACCATGACCACATGGCTAAAGGGGTCAAAAATACTTATGAAGAGAAAAATTCATTTGTTAACGTATTATTGAAATGTTTTGAAAGATCGCGTGATGTCAAGAATGAGATTGTACAAATACTTAAAAAGAATCTTTCATTTTATCTTGTTTTTCCTTGACTTCCTTTTCACGAATTCTTGATGGGTGAATTAGAAGTACATCAGATGTTTTACATGACGGGTCTTCAGAGAACTAACGGTTAAAATATGCGGCTCGAGTGTAACATCACCAAAGATGAACTCAAAAGGCCATAATCACTCACCACAAAATGACAAGATAGATATTGATGTTGAACCCCAGTTAAATAATAAATTGAATATTTCAGCTGGTGTTTCATTCTTCCAACTTTAATTTCATGTCTTGTATATCAGTGAAATGTCATCATCGTCACCTGACCATGGATGAAAACTAATAGAACCGTCACCTATCCCTTGAGGTGCTTCAAAATATAAATTTAGCAGACAATCAATAAAGACATGGGTCGGGAGCACAACAACAACAACAACAAAAACTCAGTTGAATTTAGTTTCAGATAAGGGAATGATTTTCAATGAGATGGCGACTCGAACTCGCGACTGCATACGAATGCCAACGATTCTAAAATTGTTAATGTCATGGCTTTCAGTCATAGTGACTCTAAGGCCACTGTGTAGATCAGGGATGGCGAACCAGTGGCACGCGTGCCATTGATGGCACGTGACACAATATCTTTGGCACGCCAGTGATCAAAATAATTTGCATTTTATTTCAAAATTTCAGAGTTCACTATGAAGTCTTACGAACAAACGCGAGTGATCGGTCCCGGGGTGGCGGCGAGCACACTCGTTTGTTATATTCTCCCCTTCACTTACGACGCACAGTGGGCAGTTTTTCCAAATTGGCGCACGGAAATTATTTTAAGCTTTAAAGCCTTTATAATCATATCTAATGATAAAAAATCATAGTAATTAATGTAAATTAGGTATTCGTTTTTGTTTTTACTAACAAATAAAGTTTTTATAGGGTCTTAACTAATTTATGACCAGTTTGAATTTGATCAAGAATAAATGATTAATAAGTGGAACTAGTTTTTAAGCAAGGATCTAAGGATATTAACAGAAGCAGTAATTTACACATGGGAGAATACATACAAAAAATAGTGTGAGAAGTTAAAGAAAGTAAACTTAATATAAATTGTTAAAGATTAAACAAATACAATCAAACATAACATCGTGCATATACAATAAAAGATAATAGGTAGTGTTTAAAAGGACTCGACACGCTTTGAATATTTTTTTTTCATGTATTTACATATTACATTTTTTTTAGCATTTCATGTAATGTTTCTTTAAGAAAATGATACGGGATAAAATTTTGCACATATTATTCACACAATTTTGCAAATTTAATTTATTTTAAAAAATTTGGAAATTTTTAAAACTCTATTCTTTTTGTGTTAATTAATTTTTTGACATGAAATTTTTGTAATATTTCCGAGGATGTTTTAAACACCTTTAGGGATCGATTTTATAATACCTTAGTTAGTTTTGGAGAGAAAAAAATAATAAAATGTTGATATATATACATATATGCTAAAATTCAACCAATAGCCTAATATTTCCCACGTTTCAATTTTTTAAAAAAAGAAGCATTCCATTTATAGAAAAATGGATCCCTAATTTTGTTACATGCATTGCACAGGGAAAAAATGGAAGACACAGGGAAAAAATGGAAGTGATTGGTAAATAATTGTGGAAGAAGTAGTATTTTGAATGCGAAAAAACACAAAGTGAGAAAAACCATTTTAAAGTATATAATTCTGAAAAAATAATTATTACAAGCTTAAATAAACATAAAATACCACACTAAACTATTAGCTATATATTTTCCTTAAAAATAATAAAATATAATATAAATCTTACTACCCTCCCCGACAAACACGCATCATTCGACTTGGAGAAGAACTTTTCATTTCTATGGCACCTCTTCATTTTTTTCCTACAAACGAGCAGAAATTTTTAACAATTTTTCTAAATTTTAATTGCTTCTGGTCCTCATATTTATCAAAGTCCATTGTAGTCCTAACTAAACTTAAGACAACATTAATTTTGCGCTAGTATATTGCTTTTCCTTCCACACATTGAATAAGGTACGCCAAGTAATACCATCGGCCAACGCTGAAAAAAATCATAACTTTGGGAGTAGCTGGAAGTAGCAGCTAAATTTAGTATTAAATCAAATGTCTATATCTACCCTATGTGACTTAAGTGTCACTGTTATCAATCCGTGTCCATCCCAAAAGTTCTAGTCCATTAAACACAAAAAACTGACATACGTTAATAGGAGTTACATGCTGTGCTAAATGTTGTTTCTACAATTTTTAATCGAACTTGAACCTAATTAGAATGTCAAATCAAGAAATTACTAATCTCATGGTATCTATTTTAAATAAACCCCCGCTAAAATCTGCAAAATCCTTTTCAGACGAAATGATTGAACTTGCGACTGAAAAGGAGGCCCTCGCAAGTGTTTCTTGTAATAAGAACAAACCGGATCTAAACCGATAATTGTTGACGATTTTCATTCGCGTATTGACAAAAACTGTTTACCACATGGCCAGGGAACTCAAGAGGCCCATAAATTGTATGTTGTTTCATTTCGCGCAATTTCATTTTTGGACTTTCCGTGCACCAGATTGGGAAAACTGCCCACTGTGCGACGTAGACTACAATCGTTTATAATGTAAAGTTTGTCTACGCATAGCAAAGTCAATTTCATTGACACAACTGTATTTTAAAGTTTATCTGTGTTATATTTACGATTTTTAACTATTCTTTTACATGGTAAGTTCAGCAAAAGAACATAAAGTGCAAGATAGTAAGTGTAACAGAGAATTTCAAATTTGGAGATCCAAGCAAAATGGCATTATTAGTAAAGGCAACAAAGCGGTGTGCGTTTTATGTTCTGGAATAGTGGTATGCAGAAAACAAACCGCAAACCCTCTTGTCAAAAAAAAGTGAACTACAGGAAAAATATGTAATTGCTTAGAAACCGTTTGGCGGATTACTCTAATTCAGTATATATTCCATAAAAGTAATATCTTGCGTTCCTAATATGTTATTTGTCATCCAATCTGCAACAACAGAAGTCACACTAACGTTACTTTAATTTGAATTACACGTATAAATAAAACTTTTATAACTATACAGTGCAAAAGGTTTTTTTTTCGTAGTAAATAGAGCTTTTTGTTGTTAGTATATTTAGTTTTATTACAAGCACAAGTCAAAATCATTTGACGCCACGTCTATAATTCACTCAACACTTCTTTAGAAAAAAATGGCACGTTGACCCAAAAAGGTTCGCGACCCTTGGTGTAGATGGATTGTTGCATTTGTTGTGACTCAGAGTCTTCATATTGAGAAATGGGAATGCTTAGAAAGTGGGATTTTAGCCCATATGGCATCTACATCATAGGTTCTCAACGTGGGCGATAACGTCCCCTTGTGGACGTTTGAGGCTTTCAGGGGGCAATAAAACTCCCACTGAAAATTAGGGGGTATTGAGATGGCACAGAGGGGCTTTGGCAGATTAACCAGATATAGTTTAAAAAAAGACTTAAAATATACGCTGATTATGTACCAACAAAAGTAAACTTTAATGCTGGTTACCTCATGTTGATTGTGTTTTTTTAAATCATTTCTTTCACGTGTACGAAAATTCACATATTTCGATAGTTTGGAAAATGGATGAAAGTTTTATAGATTTCACATTACATTCAGAGACCTATATTAAATTGAATGATGCAATAAATTTTAATTTCTGTAATGTATGTGCTGTGTCTTTGTCTGTTAGCAGCAGGAAAGATGTTTCATCCACTGCATTTCATTACGTACACCAGGGATGGCGAACCAGTGGCACTCGTGCCATTGATGGCACGTGACAGGATAATGGGGGCACGCCACCGATCAAAATGGTTTACATTTTAATTCAAAGTAACAAAGTTCAATATAAAGTATTGCGAGAAACGTGAGTGATCGGTCATAGTTTTCAGTGAGATTTTCTCAGTTCGAAGAATTATTGGAAACGCTAAAGTTTTTTATGTACCTTGATGCGACTTCATCTGATAAACTGAATTTGTCCCAATTCTATTGGCTGTAAATTGAAAAATTTGAAATGCAACTGATTGATTTCCAGTCTAGTTCATCATGGATTCAAAAATTTGCTGAAAGAAGGAAAAAATTGGAAATAATTAAAACAGAAAAAATAACAAGCAATATAAGTAAACATGCTAGTAATGAAATTTTGGAAACATGGAATTTGATTCCAGATACATTTAGCTATTTGTGTGTGTGGAAAAACTGCCTCATGCTATTTTAACCATATTTTCATCTACCTATGCCAGCGAGTCATTATTTTCAGAGATGAATAATATTAGGCTCACTTAGAAACCGTTTGGAAGATGACTGCAATTTAGCTTGCATTCTGGTAAAAGTAACACCCTACAATCTTAATACAAATTATTTGTTTATCTAATCTACTACAACAGAACTTACACTAAAGTTGCTTTAATTTGAATTACGCGTATAAATAAAACATTTACTATTATACTGTGCAAAATGTACTTTTTTGATGTAATTAAAGAGTTTTGAGTTGTTGATATTTAGTTTATTATTTTCTCAACAATTACCAGTCAAAATTATTTGACGGCACGTTTATACCTCCTTAAACATTTCTTAAAGAAAAAATGGCACTTTGATCCAAAATGGTTCGCCACCCCTGACGTATACTATCTAAAAAATATAATTAAATACCTTAACCAAGAGAATTAACGATGATTATTCCCCTTAAAGACTGAAACTGTCATTTTTTTATTTTGAAAGCAATAGTTTATTGTGAATTAGTTCATATCATCAAAGGCTTTTTTCAAAAGCGTCTTTATAACAGGTAAGCTAAAACTTTTATTCCACTCTTTTAAATAAAGAAGAAATTCAACACACAGCGTTTCATTTCCAAAAATATCCTATCTAAAACTAAAATATATAATATTGCACATTTAAATATATTGGTGGCAGTATTATTTCAGATTCACAAATAAAAAAATTGGGCGCCTTAGGGAAAAAAAATTAACTTAAAAAAATATGTTCTATTAGTAATAGAATATTATTTTAAAATTAATTCTTGTTTTTACCACGTATTATTTCTCTTGAGTGATAGGGGTGGTATCGAAATATTCTCTAGAAAAGGGGGTTCCAGTTCAAAAAAGGTTGGAACCAATGATCTACGTTATTCGACTGAAGTTTAGAATTACGAGGTCCGTCACCAATTACCTACGTGTTGCTTTTGAGTGGGTGAGTGAATATTAACGTCACACTGTTCAGCTACTTGTGGGCTTTTGACAACGGACCTGGTAATGTTGAACCATGGTCAAGTGACGAGGACGACACGAAGCTGGCACCATCCCTCTCCTAACTACCACACCAACGGGAGGACGTTTCAGCTCTCGACAGATATTACGTTCATTACTGCCCTAAACGAAGGATATTCAACGGTACTGGGCTCGAACTCATGACACGCTGGCCACGAGTCTGTTACCTTGACCACTAGGCTACCGCGGCTACCCCATGTTGCTTTTAACTGTGATGTTAATAAAGAATTAATTAATTCTTAAACGGACGACTATGATAAACGAGATGGATGGAATTTTCCTCAAAGATAAGCAAATGGATTTACAGTTAAAAAGGAATTTAAAAGAAAATAAAAGAAACTTATAAGAAATTCTGAAAAATTATTAGTAAGACACAGCATGTGTTAATTAAATTTTTAAATGAAAATTGTGCCTTTGGAGTGCAGCCACATGCACTGAGCAACGATGAGCTTAAACATCATTTTGTTGTTTCTACTTTCCAAAAAAAAAGGTTCATTTTAAAATTTTTAAATCTTAAAAACAAATACCTTCATGTAAAACTTTAGTGTTTTTTATTCTATAAAGTCGCACACATATTTTTTTTATCAGTTAAGTATATACCCAGTTCGTTCCATATACATTTACTTCTTCAACCAAAATACTTTATTTAAGGAACTTCGTAAAATTACAAATTAAACAATATATTTCAAAGTGTTATTTTCTTTAACTACTTAAAAAAAATCTTTTTTTTTTTATCAAATATAATGTAGTTTATTTTTAAAAATCTGTCGTAAAACATGTGAATTCTATGTTGGATGATATATTATTAATGAAAGAAATTATTGATGTATATAAAACAAAGAGAACGTAAGTACCATTAAACATTTTTAACCCTGCAGTCTTTGTCCTTAGTCTAAGAATTTGCTTAGTATTACAGTGGGTACTTACTTGTTGCATCTTGATTAATGTAAATACTTTAAGTTAGTGACAAAATAATATCATATATATATATATATATATATATATATATATATATATTATATATATATATATATATATATATATATATATATATATATATATATATATATATATATATACAGTTACTCCCAAAATTGAGGGTACACCTACTTTTAAAACGGGAATCAATGTTTAGAATGAAAAAATTATATTAAATGAGGGAAATAATTAAAACCTTTAAACATAGATGCGTTTATTAGATCATAATTCCTTATTTTGAATAATAAAACAAAATATTTCTTAGTTTAAACATACATACAATAACTTATAAAGAAAATAAACAGAAATTAATAGCCACAAAATTGAGAGTACATGCATCTATTTTCCTGCATAAATCATGAATAATAAAGAGTTAATATTTAGTAGCATAACCTTTTGCTGATATGACAGCTTCCAATCGCCGAGGCATCGATTCCACAAGATGTCTAGTGGTCTCGGGAGCAATATTCAGCCATTCTTCTTGCAATACCGATTTCAATTGTTCCTTGCTTGTAATTTGATGTTTTTGCACAGCTCTCTCAAGGTGGGACCACAGATGATCGATAACATTTAAGTCGGGAGACTGTGGAAGTGTATTAAGTTGATTCCGACAATGGTAAAGCAGCCATTATTCTACAACAAACGCAGTGTGCTTGGGTTCATTGTTTTGTTGGAATATGAAATTCGACCCCAGTCCCAATTTATCAGCACTTTCTTTCAAATTATTTTGCAGAATATTAAGATAAGCCATCTTGTGCATGATTCCATCAATGAATACTAGCCTTCCCACCCCCTACGCAGCCATACACCCCCAAACCATCACCGACCCACCTCCGTGCTTCACAGTAGGAATTGTGTGTTTTGGGTGGTGTGAGGTATTTGGTTTACGCGACACCATACGACGACCGTCACTGCCGAAGATGTTGAACTTACTCTCATCACTGAAAATAACATCGTTCCAAAACTGTTGAGGCTTTAAAATGTGTTCTTTAGCGAATTTCAATCGCTTGACTCTATTCCTCTTACCAATTAAGGGCTTTTTTCGAGCTACTCTACCATTTTAGCCAGCCTTTCTTAGGACTCTTCGTACCGTTTCTGCAGAAACCGATCGACGTAAGGTATTAAAGGTACTGGCTGCAATTTTAGGAGCACTAATTTTAGGATCAATCTTCACTTGATGTATAACTCTTCGCTCGGTTATGGAGTTCATAATTTTCTTTCTCCCTCTTCCTTCGTTATTTGCCAGCATACCAGTCTTCTTAAATTTTTGCAGGATTTTTTGGCGGCAGTTAACACTTCGTCCAACTACTTTAGCAATATTCAGCTGGGATTTACCTTCATTTGACAGTTTAATAACAAGTTTTCTCTCTTCGATCGTTGTTTCCTTCCGATTCTCCATTTTAATCAAGACATCAAATCACAAACATAAATTTGTTATCAGATAGCCTTTGAAAGCCTTCCTTTATTATAGATCTATTATCAAATTTATATTTAAAAAATTACTGGTAGTTTTGCATAGTGATTAAAGAAGTGTACCCTCAATTTTGTGACATTAAAATGGTGTAGTTTTTCTTTCAAACCTTCATATTTTTGTTTCAACCAATTTCCATGTCTTACATTTAATGTTATTTGGAAGAGTAATGTATGCATTTTGAATGTACAAAAGTGCGTTAACATAGCGTATTAATTTCTACACCTGGTGATCCGATGGTGAATTCGGAATTAAGTGTACTCTCAATTTTGGGAGTCACTGTATATATATATATATATTAGAAAGAATACTTTTTTCATACTTTAAATATAACTGAATAATGTTTTCATGGGCACTTTACTACAGAATTAATCGCGATAAGTAGGAAATAATTTTGTATAAAAGCAATAATCCTTTTTAAATTTACTCTCTAAGAAAATTCGAATGGTAAATCCAAAAATAAAATGAGAATAAATAGATATATTACGAGGCAATATGGCCCTAAAGTTTTTTGCAATTCACCTATCCATCTATTTACACGAAAAAGTTAGTTTCCTTTCAAAACCGTTTAAATTGAAATTGTAGATTTTTATACGTAAAACTGGAAATTGGAAAACAATCTAATATATATTATAAATGTGAAAGTTTGTGGGTCTTTCACGCAAAAACATCTGAATGGATTTTAATGAAACTTTACAGTAATATAGCTTATACATCAGAATAACACATAGGCTATAATTTATAAAAATTTGTAAAAAGTGTCCAAAATATAACGATATTTGTCAAGTAAGTAGGAAAAATTCTGGCATCTGCAAGCAAATCTGGCTTGCGCTGCAAAAAAGCCCACGTCAGCATACTATCTTTTGTTTGTGAAAAACTCTTTTTGTTTTGGCTACGCAAGGGTCTCGCTTCTAATTAATTCCTGTGATCAGAATAATGCCTATTTTTTTTATTTCAGATTAAACTAAGTTTTGAAGGGAGAGGTTGTTATAAATCTCTCTTTATTTGAATGTTTTTTTAATGATTTTATTATGCATATTTGGTAGTAAGAAATTGATCTTTTTTCCAAATAAATGATTTTATCGGTTCTGGTACTTAAAGTAAATAAGCTTTCTCCTTCACACTGCATCATTTGGACAAATTTTCAAAACTTGTTTGTGATTAGTAGTTAATTATAACGATATAATTTTAATTGAATTGGCAGATATTGCGTTTTTAAGTATAAAAATAATTATAACTACTGTACTGTATTTTTTGGAGTGTGTGAGTGAGTGAATATTAACATCGTACTGTTCAGCTACACGAAGGCTTTTGGCAACGTATCACGTAATTTTGAACCATGGTCAAGTCACGTGGACGACACCTGAGCTGGCACCCCCTTCTCTTAACTACCACACCACACCAACTTAGAAGGAATATTCTACCAATACTTAGCAGGAGTATTCTTTGAAATCCACTCTTCCAAGATATATGGCAGCACGGGTTCTATAATGAGTATTTTAGCGGGGAAGCCGAATAGTTTTGTAGCAGATATTGCGTTTTCAGCTGACGGCACTTTCAGCGGATTGCAAAGATTATTATTTTTGTCCCGAAAAAATAGTTTATGTCAAAATTTAAGTGTCTTATGTTTTTGTATGTTAGTGAAGACCTTGGAAAATGATTTAACTACTTATTTTAAGTGAACGGTGTATATAATTAATTTTACAGTGGAATATTTTTAATTAATTTATTAGCTCTAACGGTTTAAATTTTCCAAACTGGAATATTTTGCTTATGCATATATCCCTTAATTTGTAAATGTAGCAATCCAAAAAAAATATTGTATGAAAAAAACTGCAGTAAATCATAATGCGGTTGGATAAAGTATTAACGTGTATCGCACCCCTACACGGCGGGTCTTACAAAGCTCTAATAAAGCTCGAGCTACGAAAGTAGCTAGGCATTTGCCAACTTGACTCTATCGTTAACGTTTCGCTATGTTTTTCATTGAACCGCCATTATAATTTAAGGAACGACCTTGCTTGTGAATATTATAATTTTAACATAAAATAAATACAACAGAAAGTGATATTAATGTATTACACTTTCAGATATAAATTATTTACACTATTTTAAGCTTTAATTACACAAAACTTTTTACAATGTGTTACTTTTGCTGAGCAGAGATCAGCTTAGGGAGGTATTTTGAAAAATTGACCCTCAAGAGTGTTACGAGGAATTATAAATAATAAAAAAAAATCCTTTTTATCATCTATTAGATCTACATACTTAAAATTTAACAAAGGCTTTTTTTTCTTTCTTTTTTTTGTTTAGCTGAGATATGCAAAAAGTTTTTTTTTTGTTTAATTTGCAATTCACATAAAATTAACTCATTAAAAACTTCTTTTTTCCTTCAATCTGTGTTGTTTAATTTTTCAGTTCTCCCGTGCGAAGAACGGGTATACCAGCTATATAAATTATGCTTAATTTATCCATTTATTTCAAAGTAAAATAAAGCTTATTTGTAACTGTATTTGTATCAACTGTGCGTGGTATTCGCTTTCAAGCTATCATCTAGCTACTGTATCATTAATTTCTATATTTTTAATTGCAACGTTTCTTTACGTATGAGGCTGTGATCGTACTCGTAGACAATTGAGCTATTGCAGTTTTTCAAATGAATTCTTCATTTTTTTCTTACTGTCCTTATTGTAGCTTTGTTTATGGAACAAAACTTAACAACTACTGTTATTCTTTCTCCATTATGTAGAAGATCTAAAATTTTAATTTTGGTTTCAAAACATTTAACTATTATTTCCAATTCCTACTATTAGTTCACTCTGTCCCTATATTTATGCATTTATATATCAGCGATATATATACATATATATATCGCTGTATATATATATATATATATATATATATATATATATATATATATATATATACATGTATATATATATATATCTATATATATCAGTGAATTACACCCCCGCATTGCGGAGGGGCCCAGTGACTCTAGGGAGCTCAAAACTTGACTGACATAAAGTACGTATTTGGGAACCAAAACCTGCGTTTGCTTGGAGGTGATAAAATTCTCCGTTACGCCACTAATATATATATATATATATATATATATATATATATATATATATATATATATATATATATATATATATATATATATATATATATATATATATATATATATATATATACTTTCCATTAATCCATTCACGTTCAAATGCATTTTTTTAAACTAGCAGTTGATGGCACTTAATGTTATAGAAAGGAAAATTACAAGGAAAATCACTTTCTATTTTGTCCCTTAATAGTGTGATTCTATCATATGTATAGGGTGTTTTTTTAGAGGTATAGAATTTTAAATTGCAATAAACCAACGATGTATTATTCGATTGACATGGATTTTTTTATTCGAAAGATAATATTGTGGCATTACATTTTAAATAGGATTTCTGGCATAGGACTGCCACGGCTGGCTCGGATGTAGTCCAATCTGGACGTTCAATTTTCGATGACTTTTTCCAACATTTGTGGCCGTATATCGGCAATAACACGGCGAATGTTGTCTTCCAAATGGTCAAGCGTTTGTGGCTTATCTGCATAGACCAATGACTTTACATAGCCCCACAGAAAATAGTCTAGCGGTGTTAAATCACAAGATCTTGGAGGCCCATTCACAGGTCCAAATCGTGAAATTAGGCGGTCACCCAACGTGTCTTTCAATAAATCGATTGTGGCACGAGCTGTGTGACATGTTGCGCCATCTTGTTGGAACCACAGCTCCTGGACATCATGATTGTTCAATTCAGGAATGAAAAAGTTAGTAATCATGGCTCTATACCGATCACCTTTGACTGTAACGTTGTGGCCTTCATCGTTTTTGAAGAAGGTTTCCACCAGCCCATAAAGCGCACCAAACAGTCAGTTTTCTGGATGTAACGGTGTTTCGACATACACTTGTGGATTAGTTTCACTCCAAATGCGGCAGTTTTGTTTGTTGACGTAGCCATTCAACCAGAAGTGTGCTTCATCGCTAAACAAAATTCGCCTATGAAAATCGGGAACAACGGCAATCTCGTTTTGGGCCCATTCGTTTTCCCCCATGTTTGATCATATTTAAAATGTAATGCCATAAGATTATCTTTCGAATAAAAAAATTCATGTCAATCGAATAATACATCGTTTTTTATTGCAGTTTAAAGTTCTATACCTCTAAAAAACACCCTTTTATATCTATATTTATATTAATTGTAACTATTTAATAAAAAGTAACTAAAAGGAAATATTTCTTTGTTGATCTAAGTAGGAATTGACTTAAAACATTTTTTTTTATGTTACACTTGTTTTCATTTGTTTCTTACGTCTTTTGGCATTTTAAAACTCTTAAAATTTAAAAAAATTCATAAAAATGCTGCAGAAACTGTAATTACTCATCACTAACGAGTAAATTTGAAATTAAAAAAAAAATTCCGATGGATATAACATTAAAAATTTATTGCATTAAATCGCATGAACATAAAGTTTAGATGTACATACAAAATACACATGCAAAATAAGGAATCACTACTTTTAAACTAATAAATTGAATTCAGAATAAGATGGAAGTAAAAAATGACTGGAAACATAAGCTTTTCAATGTTACCAATCGACTGCAGATTTTTTTTTTAAACCCGTTTCCTAGAAACCGTGTATAAAAAAGTACCGCTGAAATCGAAGATGGGTGTAATCTTTATTTGTTGAGTTTTTTTCTTAAATGCTGAGAAAATAAAAAATTACAACCATTTTCAGCAACATCTTGAAATGTAGTGTAAGATTATTAATATAACATTATAAATTTGCGGATACAATCCCTGTTAGGTCTTTTTGTCAAAGTCTAAAATGTTTTTTTTTCTTTTCATATCTTTCACAGAAGAGAAAAATAGAATAAAAATAAATAGATATTTTTTTATAATTTCAACGTAACATAAATATTCTTACAAAACCCATTATTTTTATCTACAGACTGCCATTACCATCGTCCGCAAATCCGACTGAGGAGTTTCAAAACGAAAATTCGACAAACAAAAGGTCGAGGCGCTCTTGAATGCAAACAAAATACCAACCACTAAAGACAGCACTCGTCGGTAAGCTCTCAGGAGACGCGACGCAGGTGCATATTTTCTCTCCAGCTGTTACGTGAGCGAATTTATAATCAAGCCAATCCATACTCGACCGAGGAAGGCGTTTCTAATTCTATTGTGGCTATTGTTCAGCACGTCTTTCTATTCTAATAGCGCAATTGTTCATAATTCGTTGGTTTATTTTATTTTTACACTTTCTTAAAATACATCATCTTTTCTCACAAAGGATGAATTTCATGCAAGCACAGCTTTGAATTTTAAGCAGATTGAAAAGAATAATAAAAAAAAAAAATCCGTGGAAAAAAATACGAAAGAAGATAACAGGTGTGCATATGATCTGTGCTGCTGCCTAATCTCAATTACTGATGAGCTCTTTATGTTTTGACCTTATATCAAGAGGGTAAAGTTTAATTTGGAGTTATTTTTAAAAGAAAAAAAAATTAGAAGCACAGTATTAACCCCTTAAGCGGTCAGTTTTTTTGCCCAAAATATTCCAAAGAAAATACCCATTTTTTAATGCACATAAGTAAGCATAATATTCAACGGCATGAGAAAATAGAAGAATTTCATTTTAATTTTCAGTTTTTTAAAGTTTCCACACTACTTTTTATTTTATATTGGTGGAACACAAAAATCCCCAAAAGTTTACACTTTTCTTAATAACACTTTTCTTGCTAGAATAATGTTTCATATATATATATATAATATATATATATACTTGATCTTTAAGATATATATATATATATATATATATATATATATATATATATCTTAAAAGATTGTACCTCATACGTACAAAAAGTTCATGCATGTACCTACTTTTCAAACAGTTGAAGATTTTGTGTTTTGTGTAAGTACACATATGTATGCTCATACAATCTGAGGCAAGGTGTAATACTCAGTCTTACATTTCAAAGGAGACAGATATAATATCGGGGCTTCTGTTGTATCATTTATTTTTCTCAAGGAACAAATTTCACATTACCTTAACAACCCTGTTCTGTATCGAATATGTATTTTCAAGAATCTAAACTTCTGCCTCCAATGAAAAATTCCCATTTTCTCACCACAAATAAAACCCCGGATAAAAAGTATTTCAGTATCATAGACAAACTGTAGCACTAATAATTTTAATTTAAGAATTAAATATATGGTCAAATCAAAGATAAAAAAGGAAATATCAGGGCCCGTACAGTGCATGGTCAAACCGGCTGTAACCAGCTTTTGGTAGCCCGTACAGTGTAACAGGTTAAGGCAGGGATGTACAACCTTTTTTTTTAGGCCGCATACGTATATCAGCCATTTCACGCGGACCGCATACATATGTTAGCTATTTCACGCGGGCTGCAACATGAGGTTTAAGGGGGGGTAGATAACATTGGAAATTTAGAATATGGAAAATTGATCAAAATGTTATATAACTCCTGTTTTAATTTTTTTTTAATTATTATTTTTTTAATGTTTTTTTTATTTTTGTCACTAACACTTAATTACAAGAATTTAAGAAACCCCCCACAATTTCTGCATCAGTAAACAGTTCTCCATATGATTACCAAAAATATAACAAACTTCTGAGGATGTCTTTGTTACAACTGTGACATTACCACTGACGAAACACTTTGTTGCTGTTACAAAGAATATTCAATAAATCCTATTCATCACCTCTTGAAAGAGGAAACATATCATTACATACTTCCTGTTTATTGGTATTGTTTAAATACAGCACTTTCGTGACAAATGAAACAAGTACTGATCTCCATGTTTGCCTTTCTCTACAAAATAGTCAACCTCCAAATCATTCGAATATTTTTCGCTTGCAAGGTATTAAAGATTGTTTACAAAATTACTTCCACGCATAAAATTGTCGCTTCTCCACGTTGTCTGTCCTCACTAACCGTAACCGTTACAAATAGAAAAAGAATATCAATTCGCGGCCGTGTGGCATGGACAGCAAAAAAGCAAAATTGATATATCTGATTTCTTGTGTGTCAAAGAATTTTCAACCAAATTTTTGATACACTTTCTTATATAAAAGAATTTCTCAGAGCAACGGGTCATGACCAGGCCACTTGCGGCCCACGGGCAGCAGGTTGAGTACCGCTGGGTTAAAGAAAAAAGTGTACAGCTATTCATAACTAGAATTGAAAAAACTGAGATCGGAAATAAAAATATAATTAATTCAATTTTTAATATTTTACTTATCAATCAAGTGTTGTCTATCAAAGCTGTAAAATAGAGATACTGTTATAGAATGCTGAATATTCAATGTATAATAGAAAAAAATAACTAACCGTTATTTGAAATCACAATTTTATTAATTAATATAATAAATTAATGATTTTTAACTTTACAGTATGAAGGCTAAAGTTTTGCCTAGTGTTAATTGATGAACACTCAACATCGCACTTTGAAGTGACACGAAGGTGCCATTGGAGATGGAACTCGTGATTCGGAACCGCGATCAAATGATGAGGACGAACACCTACGTTGATACCCCAATCTTCAAAATTCATTACCATACTAAAGTGAGGAGTTGGAGCCTCGAAAGTGAAAATCTGTTATCATTCAACAACTTTTAGATAAAAAAATATGGTTCACTATATCACCAACGAAGTCACTCAATTGGACTACTACTCCTGAACGGTAAACTTCAACGTACTCCTGTACTGAGAGTTGTGACGGCTCTATCCGCGTCCTTCACATTAAAAAATCCTCTTGGGTAATCTTGGCCCTTAAAAAACTATTTTATCAGAACGCACCCTCTGAAGAAGAGAACGGGAACATGGAAATTTGGTCTAATGTAGAAAGTCTAGGTTTTCAAGTTTGAAGGAGAGAGATAGGACAGATTGCTAGCGGAACAGTGATGAATCAAGTTTATTATGTAACGCAGATAATTGCTATTTGATAGTTGTAATAATTAAGGTGACGATTTGTCACCGGAGATTGAATAGAGATTACATAGCTAATAAGGCAGTGTACTCGAACCAGAAGTAAGTGTACTGGTATTTAAAGTCTTCCCATACTTCTCGTACCTAGTTAATTGTCTCCATATTGCTTTAATTGGGTGCATATCTTAGTTTTTATTGATTGAACTTGTGTTGTTGATTGTGTTGAAAATAAATTGAATGATTTTGAACATAGCTAGTCTTCCTTACCTTTCTCTCACATCTCTAGGCATGGATCCTCACAGAGTGTCGATAGAGAATCAGCTCCTCTACACTGCGAATCTTAAGTGTCATCAGGAATCGAACTCACAATCTGACACCGATCACGAGGTCGTGACAATTATTGCATAGCTATAGAAGCCACAATAACGTGTTGTAACATTAGATAATCTGTAATCTGACTAGTTGTTTAAATCTGTTTCAATCTCTAATATTAGACGGGAGGGGGGACAATCCCATTGCCTTCATATCTTAAAACAAAACTAAGAATTTTTTTAATCACAGCCAGAAATAAACGGTTTTCGAATTCTCCTGCAGCCACGATTTGCTAAAACTGTTCTTAAAATTCCGTAACAGATTCCAGAGTAAAAAAAAAACCTTCTGAAAAATGCGCCTCTGAGGCCTTGAAAGAATGTGGCTTCCACCTTAGCTCACACAGCCACAAACAACACTTGACACATAAAAACGGCTTTTTAAAGACCTCCAAATAGCAATCGCATGTGGGTCAGGTTTGCGCTGGCGGCTGTCGGTGCAACGGAAAAGCAGTGCATGAGAATGAATTCCAAGTGGACATGTTTGCCTTTTTGGAAAGAAAGAAACTTTTTAATGCCCAGTCCCAGAGCAGGGTCATCCTCTGTTGAAGACCACCAGAGGCTTGTGCAGAGAGACGTTGTTAATAATCATCTGAAATCGTGATGGGTGTTTTAAGTTGGGGAGGTTCCAGAGCGATCGTTGACTTTGACTGTGACGGTGTCTTCTAGATATTGGGAAAACATCAGATGTGCTTTTGTTAAAAGTTTTACTTCAATTTCAAGGTTTGGTTTCAACGTTTCCATTTGATGTTTTGTGGCTCGTACGTGAAAAAGCTATTATCAATGTATGAGAGGAGAAATTTGTTATAGATTAAAAGTGATGAATCATCTCACGATAGTAGGGAAATATGTACACAACTCTTCATCTTCCTCGTGTATGAATGATTTATTGTTATGGTAAACATCCAGCCTGATCGTCAGTTGTGAAAACAAGTATTGTTCATTTCAATAAAATAACAATCTTTTGTTACGAATTACCATAATATAATATCCAAATACCTGTATTTTAACACCTGAAAAAAATATAATTTTATTTATTTAAAATACTTTTTTAGAAACAAGCGAGTAAAGTGAATATTTTGGAGTTAAAATATTTACATTAAAGGTAGTTCAAAAAGTTTAAAAAAATGTACACGTTTTAAAAGTTTAAAGTATTTACATTATTGCAGTTAAACAATGTTATTTTATGCAAAAATAACACCATGACATATAGACGAATAAAATGAAAATCAATGAAATCTTTTGGGGAAAAAACTTTATTTTTTTAGTTTACGTTAGCCAATTCAATTTTTTAAAAAAAATTACGTGAGATACAGATATTATAACGTCGCACTTTTTGGCAACACCAGGGCTATTGGTGATGGACCTCATAATTTTGAACCTCACTTAAGTGACGTGGACTCGACGCCTTAGTTTCCCACCCCTCTCCAAACTACCACACCAACGGAAAAACATTCGCATCGGCCCCTTCTACGTCCCCCTCCCCCGTCCCCGAGACAATGCGACCACGAGCTTGGACCATAACCACTTTGTTATCACGGCCACTTTAAAATTACGTATTCAATATTAAAAATACATCCCAATTTTCCATTTGGGTTTCCGTGACTTCCTGATTCATTTGTTTACTAAAAAAAGTTAGAATATCTCAAAGTAAAAAAGATTACATGCATTATTTTAAGAAGACTCAGTACGATTCAATTGACAAGAATCGGTCAAAAAATCAAATCTAATTTTTTTTAACCTAAATTATTCTTTAAATACTTTTCTAAAACCTCTTAAAAACGCAGAAAATTATGGTAGCATTTACGTTTGTTTTTATTCACATCCCTATGGCAAATCAAAACTTAAAGCTTACTTATCTCAGAGATAAAATAGCTAGTTTGTCTTCTTTTAAAATGCTAAGGCTTTTTATGTATTGTGCCTAATGCTTTGAATTTTTTTGTACCAATTGCTAATAGTAGATGTAATAAAAGTTAGGATGCAATTTTGAATCAAAGCAATACTTATTTTTAAAAAAATAATTGAACTCAAAATTTATACATTTTATAATGAATTTTCAATAAGCATTTATAAAAAGATATATTGTACAAATACCAATCACGTTATCGCAAAACCCATACCAACTTTTGTTATACACAGTTTGGAGTACTTGTAAATTAAATTTCATGCGTGTGCGTAAATTTTTGTAGGGGAGGAGTAGCATTTTAAAATAACTTCACAAATTTTAAGGTTTTCTTTTAAAAACTAAATGGCTAGCTTTTTATAAAATTTTGAGTACAAGATCTGTTTTACATAGTATACACACATATGAAGCAACCAAAAAATTTTGAAAAGTCCTTAAATTAAAATTTTTTGTGCAAATCGTACCATGCCCCTTAAATTATTGACTATTTGTCAAAGACGCCTACACCCCCCTCCCTCTTCCAAATTTCGTATACATTAAAATATTCTGCAATATATTAGTAAACTCGACCTTCTTCTATACGCATAATGTCTTATTTAAAATCTTAAAAGAACACAATTTTACATTTCATTGTTCCAAAAAGCGGAAATAAAATCCGGTAGGTGTCGATACAAGTCGGGATGAATGAAACTTTGGTGCGATTAGCCTTACATACCTACCTTCCCACACTCCTCTCTCAAGTTCAAAAACTCCCCGTATGTTATTGTTTGGGAAGAATTTTTCGTGAAAAGGAAGGAATTCCCTGCCCTTGCCTCGGGAAGGGCGTTGCTACAATCGTGATGCGAGGGCAACTGTGGCCCATACAGCAAACTTGCTTGCTCGTTCGAATTAGCATAAATTATCGCCCGTGAATACAGAAGGTGAAACGTAGTCCAAAGGCAGCCTATCCATCAAAAATATACAGTAAGGTAGATTGGTTCGCTCACCCTTTTGCCAAGTTTATTGCCTTCTGGTGCGAGATGGGTTTGCCCTATTCGAGTCAATACACCAATTTTGCAAAATTTTGTTTTTGGTGGTTTTCGGTAATATATTTTTCTCAGTGCTTAAGAAAAAGGCCACTGCATTATTGTTGTTTGTACTTATGATTAATATATCGTTGCTTTTCTGAACATGATTCGATTAAAGTTGTGCTTGTTCACAGATTTAGATTTTTCAATAGACAAATGTCAAATTTTAATTTTTAAAATCGTGATTAGAAGAGAACAACAAGCAAAATGGTACTGCGTTATTATGCATATCTTGATATTTAAGCTCTGGGATAATGTTTATTAAATTGCCATAGATTGAACTTCTTATCAACTTGTTTTAAATCAATATTGTTTTGGAGATATATTAGATAGATCAAAGCTATCACTTTTGATCACTATTACAAAAATTAGCAAAAAGAACACCTCCTCCTCAAGACTTCTCATATAAAAAAATAAAAGGGTTGAGCAATTTTGCGGCTAGTCTACCTTTCCCCTTTTTGTTTATAATACGGAATGAAATTTTATATAATGCATAAAAATTCTAAATCAGTTAATGCTAAAAAAAAGTGTTACATGCCTAAAAAAGCATTGAAAAATGCTTAGAACATGTTCAAATCAAAGAACAACAAACCCTGTTAGTTATCTAAATTCAAATTCAAAGCTGGAAAAATGCTGATTAGTAACATTAGGAATAAGTATAAAAATTATCTTTACTAAAATAACGATAAAAATTATAAAAAGAATGCAAAGAATATTTTTGTAAGTTTCTATGCTATAAAATTAAGTGGTAAGAAAAATTTTAACGCATTAGAGCATTTTTCTGTCAGTAAATCTATTTTCAATTTAGGTCTTATTCACACATTACGGACTTACAGAATTTTAATACACACTTAATTCCATCTTCTTCAACGGATATTGATTAAATTTATAGTAAAATGTCTTATAATTTTCATACTTTTTCATAAATTTAGGAATTTAACTTCTAGAGCGGCAAATTTTTTCATATACATTACGTGACATTGAAAATTTAACATCAAGAAGGAGCAGCCTACAAATTATGCGAATTTCAAGGCAGCCACACCTCACGAAGTAACTAGTAATATCCAGGTATACAGACAATGCATTATGGGAGAAAAAATGAATACCTTCTACACACACACAAAAGTTTAAAAAATAAATAAAAATCATATCCTGCATTATTTACAGATCTATTTCTTTCTTCACGTAAATCTCGAACTAGTCATTTTACTTTCTAACCAATCATTCTTAAAACACATCGACCTTGATGTCTTCATCGAATATAATGATCCAATTGAAATTTTCGGGAAAAAAAGTAAAGTTGTCAAGGAAACACCTTTGGGAGTATAATCAAACAATTAAATTCAAATCTCTTATGTTTCGAAAAAAATAAATCGATTTATAATGAGCAGCTTTGTTTCAAACATCCGTGACTATTCTAAAAACAGGTATTTTTTGCTGTAAATCTTAAATAAGACATTTCGCAAGCTACTTAAACTCGTGTTTCGGAGAAACGGAATTTAAGTATATATATATATATATATATATATATATATATATATATATATATATATATATATATATATATATATTCTAGCACAAAACACACACATCTCAGTATAGATCCCAATTAAACGAGTTCAAATTTTTATATAAACACATTAATTGTAGATCGAAATTTCTTAAATGTTTACACAAATAGTTTCTAAGAATGATTCAGTTTCTTTATGTATAATCAAAAAGGAAGAGCTCTGCACGAATTAAAAATATAGATATATCTTTAAATAATATTGAGAATGAAAAGTTGGTCAATGTAAGCAATTACTTGATTCTGCGGAGTATATAATTTCTAGCCTACATAGTGCTCAATTCGTAGAAAATAGGCTGCTTAGAAATAGGCAAAAAATTAATATAGGTTTTATTGTTTTTCAACCATAAAAGTTCACTAATACCTTGAATTATACGTCTGGGAGTATAGGTAGGACCGAGTTCATACAATTTGCCCAGGAACAAGATCAAAGTTGCCACTCCCGCCGCCATCCTCGCTGCAACCCCAGTTACCGAAATAATTCTAGCTCTAAACGACACCAATTACCCACTTTCTTGTGTATGAAATATCCTTTATATATATATATATATATATATATTTAAGGAACATTATCAAATGCTACCGCGAAAACAAATTCCACCCCGGAACGAATCCTTGTTGCCATTGCCTGAATTCAGCCTTGATATTTTTATACACATTTATATCACATTCTGTTCTTTTTTCTGCCATTATATTCTACCCATTCTTCTTTCCTTGTATTTAAGAAGTTTAATCCTGATCAGTAGTGGGCTAACTACGTAGCATCTAGGGATGTTATCTGCACATCTCAGGTTTGGAAGAAGTTGTACAACAATTTTTATTTTAAATGTACTAAAAAACAACTTTCTAAGGAATTTTCCTTTTTTTTCCCCCGTTACGAAAAACTCCATAAAAATATCATTATGTTCTGAGGATATGAAAAGAATAATTATAAATAAAACTGAATATAAAACAATAACTACAGAGAATCACAAATGCATTCATTGCATTAATATTAACGAGTTTTCAATCTATATAATTTTTTATATTGTCTCCATTTATTTTTATAATATATGATATTACTTCTCACTTATTATCCCAATCGCAGTAATCCAATGATCACACTAACTAAATTCAAATCAAGCACAGTGTTTAATCCTGATTCCACCTAAGACGCTCTGTAAGGAATAGTGGGTTCTGCCGCTTGTTAAATGGATTTGGATTTCAAACATCACACGTGGTGAGGAAGTTATGAGTCTTTATCAACAGACCAAATTTACGAAGGCATTAACAGCATTTGTGTTACTTTGATTTAATGCTAATTCAGAAATAGCAAACTTATTGAATTGCGGTTTTGTTAGAGTAAAAGCTATTGCTTAGTTCTATATAAGTTCTCAACAAATGTACTTGGGATAAGCGGGAAATTCATCAATGCACACATAAACAGGTTATACAAAAACGAATGTATCAAATAGTACATCAACGTGCATAAATACTGAAAGATGTATGAAATCAATACAGTAGAATCCCGAAAACTCATCTTTCGATTACCTGGTAGTCAGGATAACTCGGCCACTCCCTTACACATCCAATACTCAGCAGGACATTATGTCTAATACAGAAACTATTGCAACTGTTAATGAAAAAATGCCAGAAAATGACAATAGCGATAACATTGGTGACACCGTACAAACTGCTAAGATATCACCTAGTGAGGGAACAAAAGCTGTCGCGCGCGCGCGTGCGTGAACACATCCTTCAAAATTTTGGACAACAAGGTGCATCGGTAATAGACTTACTGTTCCTCCATCGTCTTCGTGATGAAGCAGATAAACGCAGAGGGCAGAATAGAAGACCACAGGACATTATGCATTCCTTTTTTTTAAAAAAAGTAGCTTACAAAAATTGGATACTTTTTTGTAGACTTTACAAAATCTGCTGCTTCACTTTCATTATAAACAAGTTCTCAAACTTTCAATATATATATATATATATATATATATTCGTGACCCAATATTCAATCAGAATTTTTAACTCGCACTCCCTCCATACAATAAAAATGTATTTAATTCAATAATACTATACTTTGATGCTAAAGCTACAATACGACTTTAACCTCTTAAGAACCACCGGCGTATACAAACGTCTTGCTCAATCAATGTATTAATTTTCTAGACGTACTTTTCGAAGTACGATCTTTTCTATGCACTGTTATCCACAAAATTATTCCAATGGCTTTGGAATGCAATAAAAGGACCTTGACAGTGTTTGCGGTAGTTGAAGAGAGCTGACGAGACAGGTCTGATGCTGTGCTCCGTCTGTTTCTTTTGTCAGTAACTGCCAAATACCGGTCCTCATTCGGCGTTGTAACTTGGGGGCGACCTGTGCTGTAACATCTACTCACATTACCATCATCTTGGAATCGTTGTCAAAGCCTGGAGATGACACTCTGGACGATTTCAAGTTCCTCGGATACTTCTAGCAGCGTACGTCCACATTCCAGTCGTCCAATAATTCTACCACGTAAAAAATAATCCAAATGCTTCCTTTGTGTCATAACTATGCGGTTATTGCACTGAAAAGCTTTTAATGCGCTTGTGAACAATTTTACTTTTTTGCCACCATTCCTTATATATCCCTCTCTTACACTCTCGTCATTGTGGCGTACTATCCGCGCCATCTGGTGGTTTACTGTAATTTGTCTATTCTTCTTCAAGATATGTGTGATAATTCTACAGGTGAAATTTTTATTTTAGAGTTCAATTTCTGTGTGATTCTGAATTATCCTTAATTTATGGACATGAGTGTATATTAGTATAAATGTGTATTTTAATTTTTATTATGTCAGAATGTATTTTGTGTTTGTTTACTCTCAGTAAATTAATAGTTTCTTTAAATAGTCTTTTGTTTTCAACTTTTGGATATGCTCGCGTGCTACATACTTTGATTAACGCTGTTATAGACATTTTTATGCCTTTATAAAGTATTTTTCTGAGGAATATCTGATCAGATAAGTTTCTGTATACTACGTATTCATTCATTTTTTTTCCTATAGTAAATAATGGATATGTCTTCATTAAGTACGCTCTTTTCCTTTGTTTAAGAGTATTTTGGCAGGTTTTTTTCTGTTGTATTCTCAAGCAAATAGTGCAGACAAGGGCTGTACAGTACTTTCTGAGGGAACAATAGTACTTATTCCTTTCTTACCCCATTCTTGATAACTCGGCATTTTATCACTTCGGTCCACATTAGACCGAGTTTTCGGGACTCTAATGAATAAGGTAATCAAATGAGAAAAAAAGTAATGTTGCAGAAGGTGCCTTTTGATGAATGACGGAAAATTCAAATAATGAGAAAGGTTTAAATTGTTTTGGATTTCACTACAATGCATCTTTAAATTCATAATAAGGAAAAGAAATCATCATTGTGATGACATTAGAAGATTCAGATCTTCATAAAATCAACATATCCCCCCCCCGTCTTTCTCTAAATTATCGTTATTCTACTATCTGCTGAGTACTTATCCCATCAAGAAAACATTATTATCGGATGTTTACGGACACATGTTTTTTTTGCTCTAAAACATTACGCAGATTACATTCCCAAGTTTGTTGCATTGATTTTTTCTCATTTGTCTATCGATTATTCTACAAAAGTATATTTCTTTTCGACGGATGTTTTCTCTGAACTGCTCTGCAGTAACGGATTAGAATCAGAAATGAATTTGAATGACATTAAGAAAAAATTAAATTTTTTTTAATGAAAGTTACATGGTAGAGAGTGAGGTATGTGTGTCCTGCATTATGAAAATATTCAGTAACCTTTAACATATTCGTTCTTAAACAATTCATGTAAAAAAATGGATAGTTTTAGAAGTAAAAAATGTTTTAATGTTCAGTTTTTGATTGAAGTTTTTTCAATGCTTCTTTTGTGGATTTTGGCTGTTAAATTAATTAATTTTTTTTTAGTCTGAATAATTCTAAAACTAAAATGTGTGTAGTTTTAAATAATAACTAATATAAAAATTATACTGTTAGCATTCTTTTAAAAAAACAAGATTATAATATTTGTATACTGAATTTATTTAAATCGATTATACGACTAATTAAAGACTTAATTTTTTTCATGTAAATTTATAACTTTGTGAAGTCCTATTGTTTTTCAATAGTTTGATTTTTAATGTAGTTTTATTATTTTTTTTTCAAAATTTATAAATGTCCCTTACTAATTTCTTTATTTTGTTTTTATTCCGTCATTTCAAAGGCTCAGTTAGTGCATGCATGTATATAAGACGCCTTTGCAATGAGGATCAATCCATGAACACTTGATACATAGACAAAAGCGATTTCATTTTATGATTTATTTAATTACTTTAAAGCAATTAATTTATCTGAGCACTATTATAAATTAATTTGTGATATAATTTATTTACAAATGATACACTCATAAATATTAACAAATTGACTTTTCAAGAAATGT
The DNA here is from genome assembly GCA_019973935.1 of Trichonephila clavipes. Classification (NCBI taxonomy): domain Eukaryota; kingdom Metazoa; phylum Arthropoda; class Arachnida; order Araneae; family Nephilidae; genus Trichonephila; species Trichonephila clavipes. The sequence continues at coordinate 1,209,813 of BMAU01000607.1, forward strand.
CTTTAGTTAAAATTTTACTATTAACATCCCTAATATGTTTTGTTCTAAATTTATTACAAAATAAAAAAAAATTAACTTATTTTGCAATTCTAAAATCATTATCAGCATCATGATAAAGCAAATATATATATATATATATATATATATATATATATATATATATATATATATATATATATATATATATATATATATATATTTAAATGCACCGCTTGAATGCTTTTCATGTGTTACAATTATTTACATATTTCTTTTAATTAGAATGTTTTCAATATTGCATTTTGAAATGTAATGATTTCTTTTTCCATCACTGTTTCTTAGTATTTATTCATTATCGCAAAAACAAAATCAGGTGATAGATAAATATCGGCTGAATTAAAAAACAATTAGAAAAATAAAACTTTTGGAAGCTTTGGAAATCCTATATAATTAACTTAATTTACGGGAACAACATACACATAGGTAATTTAGCACTTAATTTTAAAAATAATTTTTGGCTTGTTAAAATAACACTCACTCTACAGTTGGTTCAATTTATCAATCATAAATGATTTTTTTCTGATTTATTATTTAATTTTTCCTGATTTATTAATATTAATTTCCTGCTCGCCTGAAAACTTACAATGTGCACCGAGCCATCGGTGCCCATTGGACAAGAGATCAAATGGGCTGAGTCCGACAGGGGCGGCAGAACAAGAGATCACAGAAGGATGATTAGGCGAGAGATGGTGATATATATATATATATATAAGTGGAGCGAGAGAGTCCGAAAGGAGACTGGATTTTGAGAAAACCGTTTGACGTCCCTTCAGCGAGGAGAAAAAACGATAGTGAGTCCGCGAAGTACGGCGGATTCCAAACTGGGGAGATCCGGGAACGATGTGAGTCCCGATAAACGATAGGAAAGCGATACTGAATCCACTAATTAAGGCGGATTCGGAACTGGAGAAACTTTACGTGAGGGAACCGATTTGGAGGTCCCTCACACTAAAGACTTGTGACACAGCTATACCTTAGTCCGCGAAGTAAGGTGGATTTTGAAACCATGGAAATTGTGAAGGAGCAACTGCACGGCGGATTTAGAGCCAGCGAACTCCTCCAGACTCGGTGTGGAACTACCGAGAGTGAATGTATAGGACTTTTCTCTGGCATGTTAATTTACATCATTATTCTATGCGAGAGAGATGAGACATTGCAGCGAGAGAGACTCGAAATTTGTGCACCCTTTTGCTAATTAATTGTGATAGAATATTTTTTGATGATTTTTTTACCGAAATAAATAGTTTATCTCAAAGCTGTGTGAAGTCATTACAATGTAAAATTTTTAGCAACTACTTCATGTGCATTTCGTTAACCTCCTTATAATGCCATCTGAGCCTTTTCAGAAAAAGGCTGAAATTACTCAAAATAATGCCTTAAGAATCATCACTTGGGGTGCATTTTCTACTCCTATCCAGGCTAGACAACTGCAAAACCAAATTTGAGATTCTCACTTATAGAAGGAAAATAAGTGCTCACAAGTTAGTTGAGAGATTGATGAGACTCGTTGCATCTGGATGACGCATTAGCTTGCACACACAGACTTTATGTTAAATTTCCAACCAACTTTCTTACATGGGGAAAATGAATTGTCTTTCATATATCATTTAACATACAACCCCTGTTTGAAACCAGTGTTTTTTTCCACATTTGAACCCCGAAAATTATAATTATGGCTTGGTTACGTCGGTCATCAAAAAAAATATTCAGACAAAATTGAATATTGCCACTTTGACCACTATTGATGAAGGATTTCTCACGACACAATGGTTGCATTTAATCATCGATGTCTCTGCTACTGGTGCTTCTCGTAATACAGAGGTTACTCTCGGTTCTTTGGTTTTAACAGGGTTGTTGGAGTAAATTGTACCTACTTTGATGCTGAAGGGGTTGCTTTCCAAGTTTGACTGAAATCTCTTGTGACAAACCTATACGGAACTTTATCACTAACCTTCTGAGTCGTCCTTTTTTAGGGAAATTTAATTCCCCTACCTATTTCCAATCAGCTCCAAAAAGAGGACAGGATTCCTTGTTATGCAGATTAGATAAAGTATTTAAGTCAAACGGAATAGTAAAGTAAAAAGCAGTAGGAGAGAGAGATTGAGGCAGAAAGGTATAATAGTGAAGTTAGAGATTTATTATTGAAGATTTCTAGGTGGATAAATTAATCTCAGGAAGAGTTGAGATTCAGTGTGGTAAATATTGATTTATATTTAAAGTATCATTAAAGCTTTATATTAGAGTGAGATTAAAGTTAAATGTTCATTAGGAATATTATTGAATATAATTCTGGGATCTCTTATCGTGGTAATCTCTGTGAGATCGATATTCTAATTGTTAATTAATTGGATCATTAAATATTTAAGTTAATATAAAGGAAAGTCCCTTTTAAACCTCATATAGCTAATTTGAATTATTTGTTATTAAAAGTCTTTGATTCTATTTGGGAAACATAACCAAATAAAGAAAGTTATTCATTTAAATGGCTACTGGTTCTTCTTTGACTCTAAATCATTCTCGTTCTCGAATGAGATCCAAGGGGATCTTCACAATGGCGCCCGACGTGGGGCCATTGTGAAGATCCCCTTGGAGTTTTACTTTTAATTAATAAACCTGTAATTAGTTGCAATTTATTCACTTATTCTCTGATAGATAATGGTCACAATGTCACTCTACAGTGGATTCCAAGTTACTGCGGAATCATGCATAATGGATTTGCTGACACATTGCACAAGCCTACCTCTATCCTTCCCCTACCTGATCCTCCTATTAGTTATCAGAGTATCAAACGAATCATCAATGCTAAATTTAAGGCTCATTTTCGAGAGAAGATTGGGGACTTTTGTGAGAGAAATGTGGGGAGCACCTACCTTGGGTGCCCCATTTCTACATTATTTACGTGACCTGTATCTGTAGGAAAGAACGAAGAATCATGCAAATCTGCCATCTTAATATTGGTTTATTAAGATCTTAACTTAAACACTGTATACAACAATAATAATAACCAAATTAAGCAAATCTGGAGTGAGAAGACACAATTCGTATTACCAAATAATTGCGTAATAGACCACTATATCTAATTTTACAGATTACCTCTAATCTCATTAATACACGCAGTTTCCTTATATCTTAATTTACGACGCATACCGCTATATCCTAGTTAACAGCTATTCTCTTGGTCCTAACTGACGTGGCTTTACTCCTCGTGGAATACTATCCACCTTTAGCTTGAATACACAGGTATGGGCGGGTTAATTCTTGAACTCAGAATTTCCTCTAACTGTAACTTAATCGCTTCTGATCATAAACATAGACCTCATATAACAACTTCACATAGCCACCCCACGAACGCTAAACTTCTACTATATATAAGATTCCTAATTTGCATTCTCACGTTCTTCTTCTCAAGTTCGTTGGAAAGAATTGCCTTTCTGGCCCCAAAGAATCTCAAGAGGACATTAATGGAAATCGCGATGAAAGCTCGTCACAAATGCATTGGAGCTATGTAATGGAAAGTCCCAGGTTTGACACCTGCCTGAACTTCTCCGTATCGCTAACTTTGAAATTACAAGTGGACGTGACTACCTCACGAAAACCTTCACAGATTCGTTTTAGCAGACTTTCCAGTTTGCCCTTTATGCAACGCCCTAGACATGTGTGAAGAATATTTGGTCCTTTGTTGCGGAATCGGTGACGTAGCATCAGCTATTACTGTCAAAAATCATTGTAGAATCATTTATATCTCCGAATTGTATTGGGCTGCACATCATAGAGAGATGGCAGTCATGAAATACGTCTGACGGGGATAACAAAATATTGCGTAAGCGAAGCATTTTGAAAAAAAAAAACAATATAATCGTTTTTTTTTTCAAAAATAGAAAACTGCAGAGTACTGCTAATGATAGAAATTTTATAATCCTGAGGGCGGGGGGTGGGTAATTATCATCATAGTTAACTTACACATAATTATGAATTCAACGATTAGAGAGTAAATCGTATATCCAATAGTGTTATTCATATCATTTAAATCAGGGGTGGGCAGATTTTTCCAGGGTACGGGCTAAATCTAATTTTTTCAAGGTGTTGGGGTCCACCCAGGGGTGTAGTTGTAGTGAACTAAAAGAAAATGTACAATACAGTGAGATTTCCATTTTTCGAACCTCTACTTTCCGAATTTCTCCATTTAGCGAACTTTTTCCTACAGCCAAGAACATTTTACGATTTTCTTCGTAAAATAACCTCCAAATATCAAGGAGCATTTTCTATTCAACGAAATTTTCTCTTATAATATGATTTTTTTTTCGTATTTTTTAAAACACCGTATTTACTCAAATCTAAGCCGCACTTTTTTCAAATGTTAATGCTATTGAAAATCGGGTGCGGCTTATATTCGAAGGGGAAAAATTTTTTTGGATGGGGTATTTAGAGCAATTACAGATTCATACATGTGTGTGTGTATATATAATACTGATAAAATAACTAATTATTTACTCCTTATTAGTTTTCCTTTTAAATTTATCTTAAATTCGTAAAATTGGATATCGATAAACCATTTTAGGATATTTTTCAATTTTCGCAAAATCTTGTTGAGAATTTGGGGCGCGGCTTAGAATCGATGGTGGCTTACATTCGAATAAATATGGTATTTCTAGACCGTATGATGGAATGATTATTAAGTGTTAGTGATGGTTGTCACCCCAAAATGTCTTGATGGTCTACTGGTCGCTCGCGATCGACTTAAAGCTTATCCTGGATTTAAATGAATTTATTTCTATTGCTACGTATAATAACTACTATAGGAATTTTCCCGAAGTTTGTTAAATCTAAGATTTAAGTTTAAGTGATACGTTTATTAATTTCCAAACAAAAATACATCAGATGTTTTGACATCGAATAAAACAAGATAAAATTTATATTTCCAAAAAAAAAGTACTCGTAAATTTTATTTTGATTGATTTTGCGACATTTTAAATTTTAATCAGTAAAATGCTATCGTGGTTTTCTTGAATGATTTTTTTTATCTTGAAACAGAACACATAAATGTTTTATCTAGTAGAACAGTCGCTCTGATTGGATTGTTTTGATTACAGAAATGTAACTAAATTATGTTTGCTTAATCTTGTTTTTGTATATAGTCGGTCTTTTTCATATAATTACATAAGAATATATAACACTATCTTTTATCAGCAAAAAATACCCTAATCCGTACAGAAAAGCACAAGCATTTTAAAAAAAAGTCAAAATATTGACCAATATAAAATTATCTTAGAACCTTTCCAATTTGACTGAGTACATAATCTGAGTGCAATAAAGTAAGTAGACAGAAATATAAGCTCGAGTAGTTCTTCCTCTTGTATATAAATTATAGTTCATGATAAGATAGCTGACTCTTTTGTGGCATGTGTGATGGATTAAGGGCATATTTTAAAAATTTACCATGTTTTTCTTCTTTTTTCAGATAGGTTCAAAGGATACTCAGGAGAAGTCAAGGAGAATGTTACATATTTGGCTACATTGTTCTGACGAAATAGACTAGTAACTGATGAAACTTTTTCCATATTTAGTGGTGTATGTATTTCAACGACTACAGTGACAAAAAGATGTCTAGTCTTGTTACGTTAGATAATTTTTTTTAAAAAAAAGGACTGCTTTATATAATCTATGCATTTTGTTTCTTGGTTTCTCTTTGTATATTTTGTATTTATCTGTTCCTGTCAAAAAATGGTAAAATCTAGAAAGTTATTTCAAAATTTTGGAATTTTTGGTTGGGACATGTTTTTTAAGAAAAATTATCTTATGATACATTTGCAACTTACACTTGAATTACATAAAAACTTTTATTAAAAATTATTTATTGCTTTTAACCTTTCTCCAAAAGAAATCGAATCCAAATTCGAACATTATTGTTAAAGTAATATATTTTAAAAATAATTCTCGCTACTCCTCAAAATATTTCAGATAATTTATATTTTGACATAAATCACATACACACAGAGGAAAAACACATAAAAAGTTTTAATAATCACGAGATTAGAATTGACAACATATTAACTATTTTCACAATGAAACATTTTTATCAACTTTAAATTTTCTTTTTTACAAATGGAGTTACTTTTTAAGCTTTAAGTAATTCTGAAGCACGTTTTAAAAGTAAATTTATTAAACAAACATAACTATAAAATACTTTTTTTCCCTTTTAAACAAAAATTGATTGTAATATTTAATTCGAGAAAATATAAATTTCGAGGTAAGGAAGCGAAATATAATGCAGTTGCAATGACACTTCATGCAAATAATTTTCGATGTCATATGCAAACAATAAAATTTTCGTGTGTTATACATAAATGGATAAAACTCCAGAATAACACAACTGAATAACGCGCAAGCTTCAATAATGACGATAACTTACATTCGAATTTGATTCCATTTACTTCTAGTATAATCAAGTAGACTATTGATTATACTAAAGGTTCATCTATTGGCAAGTAATTAAAGAAACACGTATCAGCATTTCAGAACGTGTGCTCTTGGGCTAAGGCAGTGGTCTTCAAACTCTATTCCACGGAACCCTGGGGTTCCACGAGTCACAATAGAAAAATTAAAAAGGAACTAATAGATATGTATGCAAAACGTGGATTCACCTTCTCTAAAGCTTGTATATATATAATTGCAAATATCTCAACCCCATCCTATTAATTTGTGGCGGTGTGATATCTATATGAACTAGTACCAACATCACGCGAAGACGATCGTTTTAGCGGGATCGGTAAAGTTTTCGCATTCATTCGGATATATATTTATTATGCAATATACTTTTTAAACTTTTATTATAATATTATAAAAGAATATTAAAACGTCTTACCTTTATATATATACTTCCTACTAGAATGTGAGCGCTCTATTGTTTACTATCTTGTGTTTCACGAGATAATTTTACACTCGATAGTTAACACAATGTCTTGCAAAACTAAATAATTTTCTAATGGGAAATACACCTCTTTGTGCATTTGTGGGGAAAAGATCTCCTATAATGAAGAAAAGGAAAGAAACAACATAACATATTCTATGTTAAAATCTAAATTTAAGCAAGAACAGCTCCTGAATGTTCTTTTACGAATCATCATGCAACATGCACAGCTATAACCATTTTAATGCTATTCAGATACCAGTTACTAACAGGGGCATAGCTGTACCCCCGTATCAATGACTCTAGGCCCTAAAGTTACAGGAGTCCTAAAATGCGCAAGCAAATAATCGTAAGATATTAAGAGATCCAGAAAATAGCCCTTAAGAAATTTTGAAACAAAGCCTACGCATGACTAGCTAAGCCAGTGGTTACTAAATATAATACATGAGTAGGTGACACTTGGATCACAAATTAATATTACTAATGAGTAAATTATATAAAAAATTAGATTAGAATTTTTTAATTATAAATGCAATACTTTTATATGATTGTCTTTACATAAATGTACCTATAACATTGTTGGCGCCAGTTGGCGAGAATTCTTTGTACAGATTGCTCCAAGCCAACTGTTGTAACCTTTTTGTAAACAGTTCAAAAAGTGTAGCGATCCCATATAGTTGGGATCCGTTTCGCTTATTAAAAATTGTCAAATTTACAGTCCACTTTATTATTTTAGTCAACAAACATGTTGATCTACTTAAAATATTATTTTGAGATATATTCTTCAAAATAAGGGTATGGGGTTCCACGAAAACCTTTTCTAATTCTAGTGGTTCCATGAAAACAACTTCAAGGTCTGGGGAATCCGTGGGTAGAATAAGTTTGAAGGTCTAAAGGAAGCACGATGGTAAATTTGAAGTATTCCTTGGTATTTGGGTGGGTACAATGTCACCATTCGTCAACGTCGATAGGATTGATCAAATCATGGCATAATAAAAACATCTAGAAATACATCTTTGACCTAGAGAGGGAAGAGAAAGTGAAAATCCGATGATAACGTGAATAGCTTTCACTGAGCCTGATTCCTCAATTTCTACGGTGGCATCATTTACAGCGAACAGCCTTTATAGACGGCACGGACAACAGTGTCTCAGACAGCTAGGTACCTCTACCGCCAATTTCTCCTAACTAGTTTGCTTAACTCACGGAGCAATTGGGTCATTTGGGAGCTTTGATCAGAATTGCAAAGGAAAAGCTGGAAATTTTGGTTCGGTCCTTAAATGACATGATTTTTTTTAATTAAACACATATGATTAATGATAAACAAATGCAGCAATACGATTTTGAATATGAGAATTTTACAAATCCATCACTGTACATTTATTCAAAAACATGGCATGGTGCACCAGCTCATACCCATCTATTTCAAATAAATCCGTATCACATGTCATATCTTTGTAAAAATAAATATTGAGCAATGTTTCATCAAAAATTTGCAAAAGGAAAACGAACTCGGTTCGGGATTTTCATGGGGAAAAGAAACCTCAATTTTTCCCTCACACGAAATCAGTTGAGGGATTCTAAATTTGACATATTTGAGTAGCATGATTTGAATTCGGGAAATACAGTCTAAAGATTGATATCCGTCTACGTTCGGAACCGTAATTTCAAAATGGCGTATAAATGGATAATTTTCGTGATATTTAGTGTCACTTAGATTAGAATACACGTATAAAACTGTTTTAAAGGACATTTTGACAAAAAAAATAATATAAATACAACATTTCGGCAAAAAATTAACTCAGAATAACCTTTTTCAAAATGTTCTCCTTTAGTTAAAAATGCTTCTATTATAATAATATTTTTCCTGTATATAGCTCAGACCTCTGTACAGAGGCTCAACTGTGAGTTTTGAAAAATCCACATTATTTTTAGAGTTACAGTCATTTGTAAAGATTAAGATATCCGACTACGTTCGGAACCGTAATTTCAAAATGGCGCATAAATGGATAATTTTCGTGATATTTAGTGTCACTTAGATTAGAATACACGTATAAAACTGTTTTAAAGGACATTTTGACAAAAAAATAATATAAATACAACATTTCGGCAAAAAATTAACTCGGAATAACCTTTTTCAAAATGTTCTTTAGTTAAAAATGCTTCTATTATAATAATCCTGTATACGTATAAAACTGTTTTAAAAGGACATTTTGACAAACTTTTTCCAACTGTGAGTTTTGAAAAATCCACATTATTTTTAGAGTTACAGTCATTTGTAAAGATTAAGATATCCGACTACGTTCGGAACCGTAATTTCAAAATGGCGCATAAATGGATAATTTTCGTGATATTTAGTGTCACTTAGATTAGAATACACGTATAAAAACTGTTTTAAAGGACATTTTGACAAAAAAATAATATAAATACAACATTTGTATATAGCTCAGACCTCTGTACAGAGGCTCAACTGTGAGTTTTGAAAAATCCACATTATTTTTAGAGTTACAGCCATTTGAAATAATTATCAACGTTTTTTTTTTTAAATTTCTCCCCTCTGTTGTCGTAAAACATGGATAACCCACTTCTAAGTTACATAATTCAAAAATTCTAGTTGAGCCTCTGTACAGAGGTCTGAGCTATATACAGGGAAAATATTATTACAATAGAAGCATTTTTCACAAAAAGAAGAATATTTTGAAAATGGGTCATTCTATGTTCATTTATTCTCCAAATATTGTACTTAAATAACTTTTTATTGTAATAATATTCTTAAGACAATTTAATATACATTTTCTAATCTAAAAGACACTAAATATCGTAAATATTATCCATTTATACGCTTTTGCAAAATAACGCTTCCGAACGTAGTCGGATACCTTAATTAAATATATTTTTTCATAAAATAATTTTATTAAAAACATGTAACTCCTTCTAAGTGGCCTTAAGTTTAATTTTCAATACACTGAACAAACTAGGTAATGACCTTTTGAAAAAATCGATAACACAAACCGAAATCAAATCTAGATCGAAATTCGATATTCTTGCGGAAACATCAAACCGGTATCGGAACAAGTTCCTAGCACCTTCAAAAGTAAACTGATCATAAAAGAGAATGGATAGTAAAAAAGAGTAGCCTTTGCCTTAACAATGAATTGATCCCAGATTAAGAGGGTAAGAAAAAAAACCTTCATCATCAAAAGCTTCAGGTAAAGATAAAAACGTGAACGAAATATCACCACAAATCAACACGACAATAGATTTAAACCGGAAGTATACCGTTTGGAAGAGAAAGTACCACTTAACGGAGTTCTCTATTGCCAAGTGTGTTAGTCCTAAGAGAAACTTCTGCTCTGAACTTTCTCATTGCATAAGAAGAAACACTTCATTTCGTTATCGTAGTTATTCAATGATAGTGTCGGTTTTAATGAAGTCTGTTTGGATTTAAAAAGATGCTGAGAAATTATATATATATATATATATATATATATATATATATATATATATATATATATATATATATATAAGGGGACACATTAGTCTGTACTCAACTCTTTTTTATTTATATATTTATATGTAAGTTAAAATTGTATTCTATTGAACATATATATACATGAAATATACATTTCAAAAAAAGTACCATTTTAAACAAAATATTTTACATTTTATAAATATTTTGATGATATTACTACTACAAATTTCAATACTTAAAAAAAAATTCTGATATTATAAGTATTTTTTACACAACTCCATGCATGGAATTGGTATAACGAGTCATATTTTATTTTTGTAATTTTTTTCAAGCCGGACATTATAAAAACAGCGTCGACATATTGTTTAAAAAATGTTAAATAACTGGCTAAATAATATAGCTAAAACTACGTATTTAAGTACACTCATTTAGAAAAGTTGCACAATTAGAATGAGGCAATAAAAATTTGATATTTTGTTTATTTTTAAGGTATTGTGTCGCCTTAAAAGATGTATAAGTATATTGACTTAATTCCTTTAAATTGAGTCTTTCTTCAGGTATCTGACTAGGTTGAAAGAGTGATTTTTAGGTGTTTGGTGTTAAGGCCATTAGAAAAAAGAATTATAAATACTGCTGAAGAAGGAATAATATATAAAACTAGAGAGGTTTTTTTATTGCATTTACTTTAACTATTTTTAATGTGTTTTTAAAGAATGAAGTTTGCACGATATTTTGAGCACGAGAAAAACAGGATATCTCCAAAACAATCAAAGCAAATTCAATGAAAATTATGACATGTATGTTATGAGCACTGTAGAGTGTAACAAACCGCAGGTTTTAAGATAGTTACATTTAATCATATTTGACAGCTATTTTTCGCTTAGAACATGCAGTAATTTTGACGAAAACTCATTAAAATCAAATTTAAAAATGCTTATAAAATATTTATTTCTTCATATATTTTACCCTGCGGTTTGTGACATTTCAGAGGAATCATGAATTATATTTATGAAATTAAAACTACATTATGTTTAAATCCTTTTCATTTATCGCGTTTTTCTTAACATTGAAAATGTTGCTAAAATTTCATGAGAAATTTTTTTTTTTTGAAAACCGTAGTGTGATATATATTATTTGTTTAATAACTATACCTCTTTAAGGTATCCGACTACTTGCGACAACTTTTTTTTTGAAGAAAAGGAAATATGGAGATCTTTTTGTGATTTTTATATGTATATAGTATATTTTAAGGAAAAAATCCTAAAATTGGTAAAAGAAAAAAAATTATTATTATTAAAATGGGAAAAAACTAGTAAAAATGTATGAAAAATTACATAAACGGGGCCCGCTCTCTACAAAGATTTTATGAACGAATTATCAATTTTTCAATTTTGATGTGTTACTTTGTTATTCCTGTTTGAAGTGATCTTCACGATAAGAAATATTTTAATTTTTACAAATACTAGAGCATTTTATCTAAGTCATTATACGAAATTGCTTAAAAAAACATTGGCTATATTCACATAAAAAGCTGCAAATTTTGAAATAAAACAGTGATTGATAAATCTGAAGATCAAAACACTTCTACTGTTATGCAGAACATAAGCAAAAAATTTCAGCTAATTATTTTCAAAACTTTTTGAGCAATCGCGGTCCCCGTTTGAGTTTTTCGAAAAAAACACGTTTCGCGTAAAACGCATTTCAAAGTTTGACATCTTGTGTAAAGTTATGGCATTTGCTTTTACTAAAACGCTTGTAGTTTTTGTTCTAGTGGAGGGAAAATAAAGTACTTGGTATTGTTATTAAGTTAATAAAATGGTCTATAAAATAAAATCATAAAAATTTTTGCCAATTTTTGAAAAAAATCTTGGTTTTAGGGTAGTCGGATACCTTAAGCCTATTTATGTTTTTTAAAACAATGAAAATCTCCTGAATATCAACTTTTAAAAAATTAGTCCCGCATGCCTTAAACATTTCTTGCACTAATTTTAAAATGACATATGGTAAAAACGTGACACAGTTTTTAGTTATTTAGAAAATTGTGAATACAGGGTGTAGCCGAATTCGACCGACAAATTCAGAAGGGGATGGTAGGCAGCATGGGGATGACAAATCAACATAGAACAGGAGGTTGCAAACCACGTTTAGTGGGTGGAAATCACGATAACAGCACGGGAGGACAATGAGCCAGACGTAGGGGAGTGGCCAAGCGAAAGAGGGGATTTTTGGTAAGGTTGAAGAAACGTGCACGTATGCAAAATTTCCACTTCTTCCGGAGTTGCTGTTAGCCACTGTTCATCAGAACATATGGTTCACGCACGATAGTACACCAGCACATTTTTCGATTCCGGTGCAGAACTACCTCTATGCTATATATCTCGCTAGGTGAATCGGACACTGCGGAGCTGTTGTTTTGCCTCCACACTCCCCGGACTTCAATCGATAGAATTTATTCTTCTGGGGCCACTTGAATTCAATTATTTCGTTTTTAATTCATTATTTCAATTTATTTCCTAACTTCGCTTACTTTTTTAAACGCAACAATTGTGTAAATGTATTTTGAAAAAAAGCCAAAAAATGTTTTTATTTTAATTTCACCGATTGTATTAATTATTATATATAAGTCATGGAAGTTTGAATCTTTCATTCGGTAATTGATTCTGAACATGTCTATTATTCAGAATTATGAAATTGATTATATATTCATGATGGTGATGTCTATAAAAAAAATGATAATGATCTTAAATGAAACCATGAAAAGGGTTATCCGTGAGTATAGAGTTTTAGTGGAAGTAATTAAAAATGACTTTACCAGAAGTATTGAATTAAAGCCCTTTTATTGGGATTTTTTAAAAAAATATTTAGTAAAAATTTCCCCAAAATTCATTGGATTCATTTGAAACACATTACATAAAACATTTCATAAATCAATGAGTTTCATATTTTGTTGGCTTTTAAATTAATGTAAGTCCATTTAAGGTCATCAGAAGTATCAATTTCTTTTAATTAATACTTTAAAAATTACCACATTAAATTTTAAATCAATTTAATATTTAAGAGAATCATAAAATGAGTATATATTTTTTTTAACTTAAGCCAATACATTTTTCAAACTATTCAAATACAAATCCTTAAATATCTCTATGTAATATGAAACAAACTCTTACACCACTATCAAAGAAAACGGTTCATTTATTAATAAGTTTAATTTTTCAATGATTATTCTTTGTCATCTAAATAACAGCAATGTTGAATAACATAACACTTTCTATAAATGGAAATCAATTTAGAGTACGGAATATAGAATATTGTTACTTTCTCTCTCCTCAAGTTTTGATATATCATATTTAAAAATAATTTCTTTCCCAGCGAATAAAACACTACCCGTTTAATAATATACATCTATATCTATAGTTATCACGTTAATTTCCTTGCTCTCATCTTCCCGTCAGAGTTTTGTGACCGCGATAACAGCTTAGCGGTAATCGTAACGAGCTCGTGGCCAGTTCCAACCCTAGTGCCACTAAGGACTCGCAATGTAGATGGGACCGATGCATGTTCAATCTGTCCAGGCGCAATGTCCTTCTGTTGGTGTATTAGTTAGGAGAGAGAGGTGCCAGCGCAGGTGTCGTCCTCGTCACTTAAACAAGGCTCAAAACTATGAGGGCCGTCACCAACAGCCCTCGTGTTATCTTATAGTGTGGCGATAATTGTTCGCTCACTTACTCACCCGTTAGCGTTTTATTGAAATTTAGAGTATGATGTATTAGGTTGGGCATCGTCCTCATTATTAACGCGTCCGTCTTTATCAACCCTCGTTTCAATTGTCCGCCGTGTAGGGGAGCAATGCACGTTAAATCTACGAGAGCACAAACATCCTCTTATTGGTCTGGTGTGGAAATTAGGAAAGGGAGTTGCCAGCTCATATGTCATCTCGTCACTTGATCATGGTTCAAAATTACGAGGTCCGTCACGAAAAAGCCCTCGAGTAGCTAAAATAGTACGATGTTCATATTCGCTCACTCACCCACTGTTCTGTATATGAATGTATAAATCACTCTCAGCAATTTTAACTTTTTCCTTATTTATTACCCTTCACATAGAACAGCGTTGTTCTCAAACTGTGGAACGCACCCTCTTTCCTATGGGACCGTGATATCCCCATGAGGGGAGCACGAGCTTATTTAAAAGTCGAAATTAAAAGATTTGTTGCTGTTTCTTATACCAACTACGTCAGATCCACGCCCCTCGAACTTTACCATGCCAAGGGGCTAGATGTACACCTGTCGTTAACCGTAGCCTTGAGCACCATACAGATGACAGTAAGATTTAGCTCGGTTCTACCCTAATCTTGAGGGAGAGCACCCTGGCGGAGTCAGGGATCTCCCGCCTTTTTTTCTTTCCACCAACCTCACGTGAGGACTTGCGGCTCGACGGTTATTTAGAGTACACGCATACCGCAAAGGCACTATACATTTACAAACATCCATGCCTTACTCCGAGATACGAACCTAGTCCCTACGGCAAAGCTGTCAGTTAAAAGATTTAAAATAGGTATTAAAATTTAATGAAAGTAAGCGAAACAAAATACACATTCTGACATATTAAAAAAAATAAATACACATTTACTCTAATATAGTATACTTATAAATGTATCAGTACTGTACAGTATTTTTGATAATTAATTTATCAGTAGTAAATTAAAAACAAGTTTAGAGTAATTACTAGTGCCTCACATGGGCTTATCATATACAAACTTTAATACTTTTCTTAATATTTAGTACGGTTTACAATTAAAGTCGTATTGTAGCTTTTCATATAAGTACATTTTTATTGCCTTTAATACATTCTTAATGTATGATGATGAATGGGATGCAAATTATGATTGAAAATTGGGCCTCCAATATTGGAAAGTTTGAGAAGCACTGACAAATAATGAAAATAAGCAATTAAAAGAATAATTGAAGTAATATTTTCAAACAGATTGATAAGTTTTAGTCATTCAAGCGACAAAATGCGTAATGAAAATGCGTAAGAAAGAAAATTAACAAATTAATTTAGAATAGACTTGTTTCTTTCATTTTGGCTTGCTACTTAGATGTTTTCAATTTCTTGCTTTTTAAACTCGAAGAGAAATTATTCATTATAAGAAAAACTCTCAACACTTTTTAAACATTTATTTATATAAAATAACAAGTATTTTCTTCACTATATAATCGATATTAAAAGATTGGAATGGATGAACTTTAATACACAAAATCAATATGCAGTTTTAAATATGCTACTCAGAAGTTAATATATATAATTAATAACAATTATTTTATTTCATTTTTGTTTTTCAATTTCTACTATTAGTTCACATTCTCCCTATATCTTGTTAAAATTTTCAATCGGTAATAAAATACATTTTAAAGCTCTTCATTGAGCTGAAATTTTATATACACGATTATTATGAATGACAATACGGTAATTTAATTATAATGAATAAAAATTAATTGATTAAAACTAATTATTCAAAGAATTACGGATACAGCTACGTTGGTATCATTTTTGTCGATTTGTGTCAAAACTTTAAAAGGTTTTTTCTCACATTTTAAAGCACTCATTTCAGCTGAAATTTTGATTACACAATTGTTTTGGATGACAATACGATAATTTAATTATAATTAATAAAAGTTAATTGACTTAAACTAATTATTTAAAGAAAAACAGAAACAGAGTCACGTTGGCTTCATTTTTAGCGACTTGGGTCAAAACTTTAAAAAAAAAATTCTCACGTTTTAAAGCATTCAGTTGAACTGAAATTTTATATACACGATTGTTTTGTCTGACAATACGATATTTTAATGATAATTAATAAAAATTAATTGCTACTTAATATTGTGATTCTGTGTCATATGTATGTACATATTTATATTAATTATAATTATTTGTTAAAAAGTAACTAAAATAAAAAATTTCTTTGTTGACAATAAATTTTTTTTTATTACTTGTTTATTTTGATGTTTAATAAATTGAAAGGAACTATTTTCTATACCATTAGTATGAATATTAAATATTAGTAAAAAATTTATTTGTAATGCAATAAGCTCCTGATGTTTACCACCAATGTCATTTTTATATCATAATAAACCAAAAGGATTCCTTTTTAAAATGAACACATTCCTTCTTTTTTCGTCACAAGCTGAAATTTCATATATATCTGAAAATAAGATTTACATAATTCATTTTTGAAAAGAATTTCCTGATAATAACATTCTCAAATTTCACACGCAACTACCATTCTGTCAACCAGTAATGTATCACACAACGGTTGGCAAGATGTCCATCGCGTTTGGTCTTGGGAGGAAAAAAAGGAGTGTGGACAGCACACATGCCTCTTGCATGACGACTTCAGATTGGTCAACTGATATTTATACTTGTTTCTCGTCAAGGGCAAAGGAACATCTCTTTACACAATTCTTCGCGGTATTTCATTCAAAGTTTGGGTTATCACCTTATCTCAGTAAGAGTTAAAAACGGCCAATCTTAGTCGTTGGAAGTATCGTATATTTTCCACATTTTTTTTCTGCTTCTTATCGTCCTTCCTATCTCTGAAGTTTTCTCAAAAAGGGATCTTCAGTAAATGAAATCTTCTCCGTGTGTGGTCCAGATGATCAACAAAATAAAAAAAAGAAAAAAAGAACTCTTTAAAATTTGGTAGCTTGTTTATATAGGTTGCGACAAGATTTATTTTTTTTATTATATTTTCCCATAGTGCAAAGTTCCAATTTATTTATTTTTTCTTTTGTAAGAAGCATGTTCCATTCTTTTTTCATGAATCAAACAAATCGTGTTCACGAATTAGAACATGAATCGAGTGAGTTTGAGTTATATTAAAGTCGCATTCTAAAGCTACACGAGGGCTATTGGTGACGGACCTCGTAATTCTGAACCATGGGGAAGAAAGGAGGAGGACACCTGAGCTCTCTGTGTGTCGCGTTTTTCTTCTAACTTCCCCTTCACATCAACGGGAGGACGTTTTAGCCACGGCAGATTTGACTTGCAACGACCTCCTCTACATGGCGGGTTTTCAGCGGTACTAGGCTCGAACTCAAGACACGCTAGCCACGAGTCAGTGACCTTGACCACTAGGCTACCGTAGTCCCAAAACCTGAATTAAACCCAAAATGAGGAATATTTTAAGAACTCACAGGACTTTTAAATTGCCAATTTTTCAATTTTTTGAAAAAAATATATGTTAAAGCATATATATTTCTGAGTATTTTAGTACCAAAACTGTGTTGATACTGTGAAAACTTTCGCAATTATTGAGAAATAAGTAGTGAAATTTAAACGAAAATCCTATTTGTTTCTTATCTATAACTTCATTATTCACAAAATAAAAAATTTTAGTTTCCGCGCAGGATTTCTCTGAAGCTGTTTTTGATATCAATTTGAAATTTTACACATGTGTTTAAAATAAGGCTCTTCATAACTTACACATCAATTTTCAAAAAAAATAATAGAATTTTTTTTATTTGAATTTGTTTTTTTTTCTTAAAATTTTAAAATTTTCGTTATAATTATATTTAAAAATTAGTTTTTTTTCCTCTAAATTTTTTAAAAGTTAGTATAACTTCAAATGTGAACATTTTTATATCAAGTAAATGCAATTTTGTTACTTTTGATCAATTTTGTACTTCAGAATCCTGCGAAGCGTAAAATACTAATTTTCCTTTTTTTTGAAAAATATTCCAATTTTTATTTTTTAATAACTTTTTAATTTTTTCTCAAATTCTCTGAAAATTTGAGAAATATTGTAAATATATTTGATTATCATGTGGTAAAAATTTCAAATTATTGTTTTGTTTTATTGCTAAGTTACATTGGTTTGAAGAGGGATGTTGCTTTCCAGTGCATGGATATCTGTTAAGAGTCCTGTGAGACCTTAATTGATTGGTTGTTTGTTAAAGTCGCGACGACGAAACAAATTTAAACGAAGCAACACGAGAGCAGTAGGTGATGGACTCGTAATATTGAACCACGGTCACGTATGAAGAGGTCGTATGAGAGGTCTCTCCAATTTTTTTCACCACATCAACATTTGGACTTCGAACATCGCAGATTTAATGTGCACCAGCCCCTCTACGAGGCGAGACTTTCGAACCAAGTTTCGAAGATTGATTGATTGATTGAATATTAACGTCGCACTGTCCAGCTACATGAGGGCTTTTGGCGACGGACCACGTAATTTTGAACCATGGTCAAGTGACGTGGACGACACCTGAGCTGGCACCCCCCTCTCCTAACTACCACACTACACCAACGGGTCCAAGTTTCGAAGAAGTTTCGAACCAAGGACTCAACAAAACTGCGACCATGATCGCTCGTTTGCCGCTTCAACTGGAAAAATTATAAAAAGAAAAAAGTTAGATTATTTTAATTATAATTAACTGCCATAATTCTAAAAAACAGTAATGAATACAAATAAAATTATAACTTAAAAATATACGGCAATAATTTAATTATCTGTTTTAGAGAAAATTAAAGAAATAACTTCATAATTTTAAAAGGTCGACTCGGTGGCTGTGAGGTAGCTTGCCCGCCTCGTAAGTCCAAGGTTGTGAGTTCGATCCCGGATGTAGTCGATAGGTTTCCTGTGATGCGAAAATCGTGGGTACTCATGTCGTATAGTTATGCGGTATGTAAAAAAGCCCTCGAGTATCAAATTGGCCCTGGTACTCTCTGCAAAATTAAACCACGACAATATTTAGCATCCAAAGAGAGTTTGAAATGAATAAAATACAAGCACAATATACACATAAAAAAATTTAAGCCAATTCCTACTTAGATCAACAAAGAAAAATTTTATTTTAAGCTACTTTTTAATAAATAGTTACAGAAAATATAAATATGTAAAAAAACATAGGACAGAATCACAACATTAAGTGGTAATTAATTTTTATTAATTATGATTAAAATATCGTATTGTCATCCAAAACAATCGTGTATATAAAATTTCAGTTCAACTGAATGCTTTAAAACGTGAGGAAAAAACCTTTTCAAGTTTTGACCTAAGTCGCCAAAAGGGTAGCTAAATCGCAAAAAAACGATGCCAACGTGGCTGTGTTTGTAATTCTTTAAGTAATTAGTTTTAATCAAAAAATAAATTTTTATTAATTATAAATAAAGTATCGTATTGTCATCAAAAATAATCATGTGTATAAAATGTCAGCTCAATCGAGCGCTTTAAAATGTATTTTATTAAAGATTGAAAATTCCACGAAGATAAATAAATATATAGAGAGTATGAGATAATACTAAGAATTGAGCAAACGTCACAATTTGTTAGCGGAAGCCGTCACTACATGATGCCACCAATGAAATGGCGTCGTCTTTTGGGTAATTGCCGTGTCTGCAAGTGGATTAGCTGCCAAAATGCTACCCAGTTGAAACAAATAATCATAAAATTTAAAAAAACGCAGCTGATATACATTTTTTTAACTTGGAAATCTTGAACCATCTTTATCCGCAGTTACTTATTAAATAGCGCTGAAACTGTATTCTTAATATCAAATTTAACTGTGTAAATATTAAAGAAACCGAAAGAAATGAAAAAAAATCGCATTGATTTTATGGAATTTAGTTCATGTGTATTTCTCTGTTAGCTTACGACAGGTCATTGATGAACTTTTAATGAGTAGTGCTCTGATTAACCCTTAAAATGTGGGCTAAGTGACTTCAGAGAGTGGAACACTTTTAAAAGAAGAACTCTAAACAAACAAGAAGGATAATTACCATATCCGGTTAATGGCATATCGGACAAAAAATACAAGAATCAAAATTTTAATGTTTTCAAAAATTCGAACTAAGCGAATTAAACACTTAAGACTTCATCTAAGTAGAAAGTAACATATATAAGTAAAAATAAAAATTTTGTGTGTCTCGACTCATAGTTTAGAGTTCTCTCTCTTTTAAAGCCTTTTTTTTATCTTCTTACCTTTGAATTTTATTGGTACGATATTCACAATATTTTTAAAAAGTTATAATTTTGGAACAATAAAAAATGTGACAAGTGTGTTTACTATACAGTAATTGTTACATTATAACGTATGGCTATAAATTGTTCCTTCTGTACCTTTTTGAGTATTCACCTTTTGTATCCATTGAAAATTTTAATCACTCTCCTTTATATGTAGTTTAAATTTTAATCGACTATTAATAACACAAAAGAAGATTTTTTCAATGTTTTTTTTCAAGTAATTTTTTATTTTTATTGAATTGCTTAGAATAACTTTATACTTTCAGTTGATTTAGTGCGCATAACGTTTTTAATGATGGAAAACTGGAAAAAATGCCTACCTTGATCTCATTTAAAATGTCTTTTACGATGTATTTAAATAATTTTATTTACCAAATTAGTCACAAGTAAGCATTAATTTCATTAGAAGCCTTATCCTCAGGGCCTAGCATTCTTTATAAAATATTTTGTTTCTAACATTCGTTTTTCTCGAACTTTGTCATTAATATTTAAGAGAGGCAATAGACTGATATAATAACATTATAATCAGGTTTATTTTCTTGTGCTTATAGTTAAAATGCTTATATAAACCGCAGTGATAAAAATCAAAGTTACGTTTATCCATCCATTTTTACGTGAAAATTAATAAAAAGCAAGGAATAAAAATGTTAAAGTTGTGTATCTCTGTGTAGCTTTGAAAGAATACATTTTTAAGAGTCAAATGCATCAGATGTTCTGTGCAGCAATTCTTTGTGATCACGAGCTGGTGGCTTGGCGTGTCAATGAGTTCGAGACCCAACGAAATTTCAGACCCACCATGTCAAGGAGCTGAATCCCGTCAAAATTGTAGAGCTCGATAAAGTGGAAGAAAGAGCTGTGGTTACGAAATGTTGCAATGTTACTTTGTACTTCTCATTACTAAGTACTTACTAATTAGTAATCTTCCCTTTTGATTATTTATAATGTAGAAAAATAATTATTTTTTGATTTCAAAATCATCCAACCAAAATTACATCTTTTTTCGCATTGGTAGGTTCTGATTGATGATAATGTTTTTCTCCATATAACCGGGATCCACCCTTATATGCAACTATCCAAAAATGAGTAATCTCTTCTTTTTTGAGGGAAACAAACAAAAAAAAGTACTTTTAACATACTGATCAATCAGCTACTTTAAGAATACAGTGTTGAATTTTTAAGAATTTTACTACTTTACAATTTTCTTTGTCTTAAATACAATAAATGAAAAAATTAATTTTGACCGAAAAGATATTATTTATATTTACTTCTTTCCCTCTTAAGAGAACAAAAAATAAATAGAATGTCCTTTTTCTATCTCCGGCATTATAAATTAGAAAACACAAAAACGAGTTATAGCATAACAAACACGAAAGATAACGAGAACTAAGGTAAGCCAGTCTCTGTTTCTCGTGTATGTACTCTACCCCCCGAAACTCCGTTCCTCCGAAGCCTGAAGGGGGGATGGACCGTAATTTCATAAACGCTACTGCCAGGTACAAGTTCACGTGATGTTCAGATGCAAACGATAAATGCGGAAATGTTGGAACGCGTACACGTGCTCTGCATGGGACAAGTTGATGAAAAAAGTGGTAACGCCTCTTTTTCTTTCTTTTTTCCTTTTTCGTTCTATGTTTGGTTATGTGGAAGGAATGCGACTTCCACCTTTTTTTAAAAATTGACTTTTTAGTACACAGTTGAGTGAAGAAACGCGAATGGTGGAAAAAGAGGGAAGGTAGAAAGTAGAGATATAACCCGTTTATACAAATGAAGATCAGCAATCGTTTGGTTCTGTTGTATAAAGGTTATGTAAAGAGGTCTAGCACATTAAGAGGTTCTGTGAATATCCATGAAAGAATCGATTATGCAGTTATATCGATTTAAAAAAGGTTCCCGTTTATGACATACTGAAGAGATTCAATCAGATTCATGAGTTGATTGATCTAAGATGGGATGCTCTCGATTTTAAATTGTTAGTTGGGTTTCTTTCAATAAACAGAAGAAATGTAGATAAAATATTCTGAGTAAAACGTCCATTAAGAAATAATATAAAATAAAATGTATTCAAGATTTGTTTGTTTGATTTCTTGAAAATATTACATGCGACTTGGTGGTTCTTAGTCATCACGGAATCTTTATAAATCCTCTGATGTCTTAGGTTTCTCTAAATATAAGACTGACTTTGAAGCCGAGTGGTAACGTATCGCGTTTCCCCCGTTACAGGTCAGCACCTCTTAAATACAGATATCTAGGAGGTGTTATACAGATCCGAGGTTCAAACTCGGGGCTGGGTAAGGACGACTCACCGATTCTACCTATCAGTGGGTCGATAAAAAAGTACCAAGCTTGCTTGGGAAATAAACAGTGAAGGTTTCGCGTCAAACTGACCAAACTTACCTTAACATTTGTTCATGCACCTTAGCGCCCAAGGTCACGAAAACCTCTTCAGGACGGGGCGATATTCTACGAGACGCTCGCTATGGACGGGGAGAATGCGTAAGGACTTGCACTTCAGGACGGGGCGTTTTCATCGCTAAGCCTAATTAAGAAAAAAAAGCATAAATAATAAAATTTCAGTCCTAACATCGTTATTTTTTGTACCCCTTTATATTACTACATAAGTTGTCTGTTACGTTAAAACTAGAATGTAATAAAGTTTTTTTTCCCTTTAATTTTTAGGAAATTATATTAAAAAATATCATTTACATTGGGAAATAAATTTTGTAAGCGTTATTCAATTTTTTCCAAACTTTTCATTGACGAAACACATTAATAAACTATCAAATTAATAAAAAAGTTATGACAAAGATTAATTACAAAAGGAAATAACAAAATTAAAATGAAGACTGAAATCTCGAAGAATGAGAAACGCTAAGTCCTACATTGTATGATTTGCAAGCATAAAATGTTTACGTTTTTTTTTTTGTATTTACACATGGTTTGTGACTATACGCTTTGGCTTTTTTCACCCTTTTTGTTCATATTAAGAGGTTAAGAAAATGCTTTCAAAACAATCAAATAATAATCTGAAGTCGAGGTTTTTGAAATAAAAAAAGTACGCAAAATGTATCCGAAAGGAACAAAAACTGTAACAGAACTGACGCAAAAACTCTAAAACATTCCACATTCTTAAGAAGGAAATAAAAAAGCATCGGGAGAGTTATTAGAAACGCAAATGTTTTATATCAAGTGGAAATTTTACGAGCTATTTGTTTTCATTTCGATTACCCCCTCCACCCCCGACTCAGCTGATGTGCAAAATATCAAATCCATGCAGAATATAAACTAACTGAAGGTCAGTTACTCTAGCTACGTTCGTATTTATTGTAATGCACATAGAGTGCCCTCTAGTGGTCATTAAAAAACGTTCCAGCTGAAAAGTCATATTTGCATCGCTCGGCCTACCAAAGCATCTTTGTAAAATGCATGCCGAGATGCGTCCGTAAAGAATGCATATTTGCACTGCCCGTCACGAAGGGTTAAGGGCTGTTGCGCTACTGAGTTTAGTTTAAAACTGACTTTAATGGCATTTCTCACGATATCTACTTTCACAGAAAAAGAATACATTAAGGTATCCGACTATACTCGGAACCGTGATTTTAAAAAAGCGCATAAATGGATATTTTTCATGATATTTAGTATTACTCAGATTAAAATACATGCATAAAATTGTTTTAAGGTCATTTTGAAAAAAATTTATTTAAATATAATATTTTGGCAAAAAATTAACTTAGAATAATCTTTTTTCTAAACGTTCTCCTTTTGTGAAAAATGCTTCTATTATAATAACATTTTGCCTGCATATAGCTCAGACCTCTCTACAGAGGCTCAACCAGAATTTTTAAAAAATGCATTTTATTTTCTGAGTTACCACCAATTGAAATAATTATTCGCGTTTTTTTTCTTAAAATTGTTCCCCTCTGTTGTCGTAAAATATGAATAAACCCACTTCTAAGTTATATATTTCAAAAATTCTAGTTGAGCCTCTGAGCAGAGGTCTGAGCTATATACAGGCAAAATATTATTCTAATAGAAACATTTTTCACAAAAGGAGAACATTTGGAAAAAAGATTATTCTAAGTTAAATTTTTGCCAAAATATTCTATTTAAATAAACTTTTTTTGTCAAAATGTCCTTAAAACAATTTTATGCATGTATTCTAATCTGAGTGACACTAAATATCATGAAAATTATCCATTTATGCGCTTTTTAAAATCACGGTTCCGAGCGTAGTCGGATACCTTAACTATTCACTGAAGTTTTGATTGATTGATTGATTGATTATTTCCTTGATAAATAAGCTTGAATTAGTGTGTTACTGTATAATTAATAATTTCATTCATAGCATGGGATAATAGCCTTTGCTGCACCATATCCCACAAAAAATGTAACTGTAACTGATTCATAGAGTGCGAGTTTTAAAAAAGAAAGTATATTTTTATATTTGCTTAATTTCAAAAAATGGGTGTATCCAACGAGAGGAATTAAAAATTTCAATTACATATGTATAGAAAGGGATAGTGAAAGGTGACACAAAATTAGCGTTTTCTTTCTAGGCTGATGTTAAGAGTGCTCTCCGCAAACAGCCTGCTAGCCATTCAAAATGAAACACCAAGAAGACGGAAGATATTATCAACGTCAAACTTATTGAGTAAATAATATTATATGTGAAGATCAAATGATCGAAGTAACAGTCCTATTATAACTTTTGGAAAACGAAGAAATCAGTATTTTTCTAGTCACCATGGCGTACTTCGGCATTAAATAAGGAGACTTTGCATTTATTCTTGGGTGTGATACCCAGTGCTGCTTCCATATGTTGACAAAGTTCTGTTGATGTAAAAACGGGTGGTAATTGCTGAGACAGCTTTTTTTCCCAATCACCGACATCATTTTTGATGAGTGATACATCAGGAAAGTGATAGAGCCAAGGCAACAGCATAACCTGAAAAGAAATGAATCGATAAACACTGTGCATCACGTACTGTCTCGTATTGTCCTGTTACGACGACAGACTCCAGAATTTCAGACCTGTAGTTTTAGTTGTTCAGTGTACCAGAATGAGTTTTGAGACTGGTACATAAGTTAAATTGGCATGAAATTCCTCAATATAAGATTCATATAATCTCGCTGTAGTGCCAACATACTAAAGCACATCCATAGTGGTGTTGTAACATGTCTATTTTGAGCTCTTCCTACTAATAATCCTTTTGAGGAATAGTGGGTCATTAAATATTATTCTATTGAAAACTTTCCTCCGGAGAAGACGAGGTTTTCAAATAAAGGCTTGTATTTAAAGATTAATTTTCAAGCTCGAAGGGTGAGAGTTTAGAAGCTAACAGGATAACAAGTAGTAATTAAAGTAAAGCTGGGCGAGAGCGCTTCTTAGATTATTTCATTAATATTAAGATTGAAGATTGGGGCTCATTTAGTTGTTAAATTGGATTGGTCGGTTTGAATTAGATTAATTTAGAATTTATCTTCAAATATACAAAGGTGTATTGCCTGGACTGTGTAAGTGTTTTGATTTATTATTATATCTTCAATTATCTCGTCTATCTCATTATTGCTCCCATATTTATCAATTGGTGCATTTCTTAACTTGGATTGTTGAATTTGAGCCGTTGTTGAGAATTGTTAATAAATAGAGTTTGTATTGACTATGGCTAATCTTCCCTCTGACCCTCTTACACTAATGGACGCGATAACCCATCCTTACAGTTTTGTAGGCAGAATCGTGATTTGTCTGAAATGACCATTCATTTTTCCATGCCCGTCTTTCATCCTTCGTTGAAGCAACATACTACACAGTCGTATACTATTCAAAAATTTTACAGTAATTGTTACTTTCCTGAAAAGTTCTTTCGCTGAAGACGATGTCTACCGATTGATTCAAAAAATTAGTGTGATCAATTTTAAAAGCATATAACTATTTATGGTGAATTTCTATCGTTTTACTACTGGTTTTATTTGAAAAATGAAGCATTTAAATTACTAATCTAACCATTTTTATTAGTAGGGATAAAGAAACTGAACTGAGATTAGATCCTCAAACCCGAAATGAAATTTTACAGCTTTTGAAGGATGGTTGTTCAAATTCTGTAAATAATAAAGCACTGAATAATAAAAAAAACTTTTTTCTGTTATATTACTATCTAAACTTCTAAAAGAAATAAAATTTGTCTGGCTATCAAAAGCTCCAGGGAAAAAATGGCTACGAAGGTATATCCTTAATGAAAAATAAAAAAAAAGTTGAAAAGAATTATAGTTGCAAAAATTCCTTTGCCTCAAAAACGTATGGCAAAGAAACTATAGATATAGCAACCAACAATGTATAGTCAGATAAAAAAATGGCTACAAAAAAGTAAACTTTTCAGTCTATCAACAAATGTCTATTAAGACCATAGAAAATGGAAGAAAACGTTCTTGGCCTCTGTATTTAATGTTACGAAAAATTAGATACAAAGCATGGATAACTTATGATGAAGCACTGTTTCATCTGTCATTCACAACTGGCAAAATGAAGATTCAATATATTTCAAGCAAAAAACGTCGCAAAGACGCAGCTATTTTGAAAAATGCATAATAAACACTTGAAATAGTATAAATAATTTATATCTGGAAGTGTAATACATTAATATTAATTTTTGTTGTATTTATTTTATGTTAAAATTGTGTAATCAGCTTTACACTCTGCCTGTTCAGACTTTCGCAGTTCCTGGCGTAGACAAAACAAAGTGCAAAGTTTTGCTTCACACATAAAAGACAGATATATGCTGTCACTGGCTTTTTTGCAGATGGCAGAATTTTGTCCTACTTACTTGACAATTATCGTAATATTTTTTGGACATTTCATACAATATCTTTATAAATTTTAGCCTATGTGTTATTCTGATGTATAAGCTATAGTATTGTAAATTTTCATTAAAATCCATCCAGTTGTTTTTGCGTGAAAGAGTACCAAACACCCACTCAAACTTTCATGTTTATAAGATTAGTAAGGATTACGCATCAAAAATTTGGGAAAATTTTAATGCAGTTTCAATAGCGTTTTGAGATAATTTGATTTTATTCTAAAGCAACGCGACGGTTACTGGCGATGGATTTCTTAATTTTGAGCCTCAATCAGTGCACTTGATCAAGGTAACACTTGATCTTGCACCCCGCTCTCCAAACTTCTGTACCACACCAATGTTAGGACTTTCAGCTGCTCTACATGGTCAGTCATTGGTGGCACCAGGACTCGAACTCACGATTTGCTTTCCCTGAGTTCATGACCACGATCGCTCGATATACCTTTTGAGGAAAAAATATTTGAAAAGAGGAGATTCATTCCATTTCTTATTCGAAAATATGAAACGCTCTGAATCTAGAAATCTGGAGCCAATTAATGAAAATTTTGCTTTGAAACATATGTACTAACCCTTTATCTACCGATGGTACTTATAAGTACCACTCACTTATAAAAATTACATAGAATAACCCTTTTTACGAATATTCTGACGATATTTACGACGCAGGAATATTCTTTGAAATATAGTCTTCCAAGATATATGGCAGCACGGGTTCTATGATGAGTATTTTAGCGGGGAAGGCGATTAGTTTTATAGTAGAAATTGCGTTTTCAGCTGACGGCCTTTTCAGTGGATTGCGAAGATCGTCCTTTTTGTCCTGAAAAATTACTTAATGTCAAAATTTAGGTGTCTTATTTTTTGTATCTCAAGAAAGATCTTTGAAAGGGATATGACTATTTTTATTTTAAGTAAATAGTGTAAATAATTAATTTTATAGTTGAATATCCTTAATCAATTAATTAGCTCTAACGGATTAAATTTCCCAATGCTAAGTATTTTGTTTATGCATATCCCTTAATTTTCAATGTAGTGATCCAAAAAAAAAATATTGCATAAAAAAAACTACAGTAAATCTCATAATGCGGTAGATAAAGAGTTAAAATGATTCTCTGTGGTTTTATACGATATAAAATTTTTTGCCACAAAAAATGGTATTTTTTCGAGTATTTTAAATGTAAAACAAATATATTTCTTCATCGGGGTAAAAAAAGAAAATAAAAAAATGGAATGCGTACAATACAAAAAATTATTTTACGTAAAAGCTTTATTAACAATAATTACATACTTTTATGTAGCAAAGAGGTCATGATATTTTTGTCTGCACTCTTAAGTTGATTTTAATTTACTTAGAAGATCATTTCGCTTAGGATTAATTTTTTCTATTTTCAAACTGCTATAATGCATTAGTTGAAAGAAAGTAATTTGACCCTTTATGACGAAAAAAGATCATTTACAATTTTCTAGATTTTTGTATATATATAATCACCTGCGTGTAATACTATTAAACTGTACAAATATAAACTCTTTCTACTGTACAACACGTTATATTATCACTTTCCCCACGTGTAGCTTTTATATTTCTTTCGTTTATATCCGAAAAACACGTGTAGGTTGTTCATCCTAATAAGTAACAGAGGCACAAACTTTATAAATGAATCAATGAAGCAATATTAGATGTTTGTGTGATAAAATCTATATTTTATGATTCTTCAGGGGTTTTTTTCTATATTTTTTACGTTTTCTAGACAAGTACCAGGATTTCATTATTTCTATTTATATTACATAATATTGTTGTCATACTGGAATTGGTATATATACTGTTATTTGTTTTATAATACCAGCAAAGAAAAGCTAACTAGATTTCTTTTTTTATATTTTTTACCGCGCAATGTATGAACATAATAATCTTAGATTCTTCAATTGCTTTTATGGTTATAATTTTCAATAATTTGCTGATTAAATATTTTGAAACTATAATTCTCTCTGACGGCAAAAGGCTGATTTGTCTAATTAAAAACTTAAAAAGCTAATTCAACTGTACTTGTATATCTAAGCATGTGTGTATGTGGATTATTTGTTCAATACATTTTTTAGTGTAGTAACTTTTTTAAACGTGGTTTTATTTTTTATGTTTTGGCAAAATATTGATATTTTCCTGTTTAAGTTTAAAAAGTTTGAAATCAGTTGACCGAAATTGTATTTTTAAATTTGTTTAATTTAATGAAATTTTTTAAAATGAATCGTGCTTATGTTAGGTTGTCAAGTATGAAATGGAGCAAAGTTCATGTTATTTATTTCAACTGTCCATAACCTCATTTAGACGCGTATTTTGGCATAATTTATTTTTTGTGTGATAGGTACATCTTTTCCTCTTTTTAACGCATATTTCAGTTCGAAAAAAAATCAACAGATCATCTTAAAATATTAGCTTTTTTTAGGAAAAAATCGAATTCAATTATGAGCATTTTTTGCTCCGTTTCATACTTGACAACTTAATATATTGTGATGTCTTACAGTAGTATATTTTCCTTCTGGATTCAGTCTGTTCGTTCAAGTTGAATGTGTGTCAATAATAAAGACAAGAACTGAGGATGACGTTCAAGGAGAAGAGGTGATAGATAATGAGTTGTTGTGGCTAATGCCACCTGTCTGACGTAGTCAGAACGAGGCCCACGAAATTCATCGTGGCATGGGCAAGAGGTACGCCTGTCGTTGGCCTTGAGCACCATACAGGTGACAGTGCGATTTGAGCTCGGTGAAACTCCCCGAAGGAACGATAGATGGCGACACGACCTCTATCTCCACCTCCACAATTTCTGCAAGTGAACTGAAGGGGAGGGAAATATTCTCCAGTTCTTGCGCTCGTGAATAAGCCTACAAGACTACGGAACCACTGATTTAACGAGCACGTACTCCGTGTGCACTCGGAGGGTATTTGGTGACATCGAGCATCGAACCCAGGCCTTCCGGTCTGGAGTCCGATGCTCTGACCACTAGGCTACCCACGGCCGAGATAATGAGTAAAAGGACAAAATGTAGCAAAATAGAATCCTAAGGTCCTCGAAGTAATAAAGTTATTATTGAGTTACATTGCTCGCCATTACATTTGCCACACCAGGAATGAATGATGAAGTAAACCTCAAATTCACTTAAGTTATCCGACTACGTTCGGAACCGTGATTTTAAAAAGGCGCATAAATGGATAATTTTCATGATATTTAGTGTCGCTCAGATTAGAATACATGCATAAAATTGTTTTTAAGGACATTTTCACAAAAAAAAATTTATTTAAATATAATATTTTGGCATAAAATTAACTTAGAATAATTTTTTTTCCAAATGTTCTCCTTTTGTGAAAAATGGTTCTATTATAATAACATATTTTGCCTGTATATAGCTCAGACCTCTCTACAGAGGCTCAGCTAGAAGTTTTGAAAAATGCACATTATTTTCAGTTACCACCAATTGAAATAATTATTCGCGATTTTTTTCTTAAAATTGCTCCCCTCTGTTGTCGTAAAATATGAATAAACCCATTTCTAATTTATATATTTCAAAAATTCTAGTTGAGCCTCTGAAAAGAGGTCTGAGCTATATATAGGCAAAATATTATTCTAATAGAAGCATTTTTCACAAAAGGAGAACATTTGGAAAAAAGATTATTCTAAGTTAATTTTTTGCCAAAATATTGTATTTAAATATAAATCTTTTTCGTCAAAATGTCCTTAAAACTATTTTATGCATATATTCTAATCTAAGTGACACTGAATATCATGAAAATTATCCATTTATGCGCTTTTGAAAATCACGTTCCGAATGTATTTGGATACCTTAAAAGGAAGAAGATACTACGGTATGCGAATAGTTAGCATTTCAACACAATTGAAACATAGCATGGAAACGATATCTCAGACTTTGTATAAAGGGAAAATTATGCAATGTGCTTCTTATTCACCAGCATTTGAATACTAGTTGTTACAAGAAGATTGTGTAATGCTTCTTAAAAGAACAGGTAACTTGCCCAGATCGGAATTTAT
Source organism: Trichonephila clavipes (assembly GCA_019973935.1). Taxonomy (NCBI): domain Eukaryota; kingdom Metazoa; phylum Arthropoda; class Arachnida; order Araneae; family Nephilidae; genus Trichonephila; species Trichonephila clavipes. Next base: position 1,241,143 of record BMAU01000607.1, read on the forward strand.
TACCATCTGGATCACGCGAGTGTGTTTTATGGTTCCACGATATTTCTACTTTCATTTGTCGGAATCAAATGTCCCGTATAAATATGGAATCGATGGGTCTAGGAGAATCATACTAAACGTTATGCAGGTTCTCAATGTTCTCTTAACGCTATCACTTCATAGGAGAAGTCTTGTGTGATCGTACAGCCTTAACTCGGAGCTTGAGTCAGGTTGTGGGCTTGTTTGTATCACGTCAAGTATCTGCACAAGTACTTCGACAATGTCTGGATCAGATGCACTCTGATTAACCATTAATGCAACATTTATTGATCCTGCAGCATGAAAATGAGGGATGGAAATGGTGTACCGGACGATAAAATGGGATACAGGAGTGACACCACGATGTCTAAAATTGCGTACAACATCATGATGGATGTTTTCTTATTTGCCGGTCCCGAGCAGAACGCACATGGTCTGAGTGCATTCAATATGGTTATATGGGCTTGCACTTACCATGACGGTATGAGCAGTCATTGTTTACACAATACGAATAGATATAGCTCGCATAGTCGGTAAATTGAGCAGACATTGGTGCATTTCTCAGATCTTAAGATCAGTAGCTGTGCCTATCTTTGAGGCTTCAGAGACGTCATCTTTCAACAAGATAATGCAAGACCGCATGTTGCCCACCATGTCCTAATCTACATGAACACAGAGGGGGTTTGAGTATTGCCCTGGCTAGCACGCATTTTCTAGATCTTTCTCGCAGTGAAAATATCTGGTAATGGGCTGCTGAAAGGCTCGACCGCTACCGCTTTTTAGTCATTCATAAGTTTGGGTAGCATACCTGTATTTGTCATCAAAGTTCAATTTGATAGGATGCCTAATCGATGAAAGCTATTTTAGTTGCCAAGGGTGACAGCTGTGTATATTAATTTCAGACACTGTATATACCTCTTACTTGCCAACAAATTTAATCTTGTTTTTTCCTACTATGTTGTATACGTATAATGAGTAAAGTTTCGTTATTTTTTTCCTTCCTGGTTTTGAAATTTTAATGATCAAGTTACTTTGAGCAACACGGGTATCGCATAAGGGCACAACAAATAAGATATGTCATGCAAGAAATTAAGAAGAACCAAACTTCCAGTAAAAATAATCGTCCATGTAAGATTGGTTGATAAAACAAAGCATTCAATTTTCTTTAAGTATCTTAAGTGTCAAAGTGCTATTTATTATTTTTTTGTGATAAATTGAGATTATGAAGGAAATTCATATCAATTTTGGGGTTTATATTATCACTTAATTTATATTAGTACCGTAATTCTCGGTTAACTTATCCCATGCTTTAGTAATCATAGAGCTCGATTACTGCACGTTAACAGGACCAGACTATATTTCCAAATATTTTTTAACCAATATGCTCTATTCATTTTTATCGTATTAAGCTTTATCTTTCACATTTATTAGGTATAAACCGTATGTAAGTTTTTCTTTCTTATTATCCCAGCAACAATTATTTTATTAAATGATAAGGTTTCGTTATGTTTGTTGCCTATCCACAGTAGCAATTATCGCGCTAAAAAAATTTCTTACTATATTGAACTAAAACTTTCTTAAATTAAGCATTCTGGCATATGGATTAATGATACATTGATAATTGATTTTAAAATAGTAAGTATAATAATGAAAAAGATATTCATTGCTTTAAGATACCTGTCATTTTTTTACATCAGGGTCTGTGAATTGTTTCTTCTTGATTTAGCTTCCATCTTGGGATGCAGGGGGGTAAACGATTTTAGTATTCCTAGTGAGCTGCTTATAATTTAAATTTATTTAATCATCTTAAACATGCCGTTCAAAATCTGTGACACAATACATTAGTCATCAGAATTAGAGGATAATGAGAAAAAAATATGCTTACTAAGTTACTGTAAGATTAACTTAAAATATTACAATTGTTAAGTTATAATATAAATTAATTATTATATATTATTGAATATAAAATTGTGCACTTCCACACATATTTTACACCAGCAGTTCTTAAACTGTGGTCCGCGGATCCCCGGGGGTGCGAAGCCCCTTTCTAGGGGATCCGCGAAGATATCTAATTTAATGTTAAAATGTTCTTTTTTTCCAAACTGAAAAGTCTTGTGGAAAAACTGAAAGACGTGCCATCCTAAACTAGATCATCAAATTGCCACATTAAAAAAACTCTACTAGATCATGAATTTCGATCAAGAATAATAATACAGTATTTTTATGATGTGCAACTATATATAGCCACTATTACAACATATTATGCTTAAAAAATTGTAGAAACACATGTGCAAATATTAAGAACTGAATTCATAGCACACCAATATGATAAGGATTGCATCCTTCTTACAGAGTAGAACCGGAATTGAGTTTGCAGATTTCAAATATTTCACCTGATATGACAGAACTTGTAAAATAAATGCTGCACCATCCTACTCATTAAAATATTTTATTGATGCAGTTAAGTACATTATTTATTTAAAATTAATATTTTGTAATATTATTAATTACATGTTAACTTTTTTTTCTTAAATATAAAAAATAAGTGCTAAAAAAGTCCATATAAGAAGCAGAGACAATCTTCGGATTATTGAGGAATTTTGAATCAAGAAGCCATGTGTTGAGAGTCAGGGAGGGGTATTCAAAATTTTTGGGGTCCACGATGTCGGGCTGATATATACAGAGGGGCCGTGGCGATCGGAAGTATAATAACCGCTGTGTTGCACTGTTTAGGGGTGTTGTTGGTCCAGAGATCTTGTTTATCGAAGACAATGCTTAACCACATCGAGCAAATGTGTGTTGTCGGAATTCTTTCAAACAGAAGATATTACTCGAATGGATTAGGCCTCCTTACTCACCCGCGACTTGAAACCGATTGAACATGTGTAGGATGTCTTAGAACTCCAAATTGCACTGCGCCAAATTTTTTCCCGGATCCTCTATGAGATGAAAACTCCACTTTGAGAAGAGTGGTGTGCATTTCCACAAGACTAAATTGACATTTTGATAAAGTCTATGAAATTAAGAAGTGAGGTATGCATATCTATCCGAGGTTACCATGCACTGTATTAAACAGAAGAAAATAATTTCCGCAAGGGGTGACAATATTTCCATTATTTTCCATTTTTCATGAATTTGATTTTAATTTTAATATTTTACGAACAATATTAACCAACTACCAAACACACATCATAATGTATGATGCTTCTGTGCAAATTTCTATTATTATTTTTTCACTGAGTATCAGTTACGTTTTATTCCTGTCAGTAACCATTAATTTCAATTACCAGTACATTAAATGTGTATAATCTACATGTTCTATGAAAAGTCCTTTTTTATTGTTTTGAATATATATCCGGAAATTTGTGCTTCTCAATACTGATTTAATTCGATAAGTTTAATTTTATTCAATCGGTATTTACGTACCATAATACCATTGAACAATTTGTCAAATCAAAAGACTTCGCCAAAGGCTACGATTTGCAGCCAATTGTGGGAAATTGTTCCTGAGATTGCACAAACAAAATAATCTTGTCCATGCATAAAATGGCAGCATTTGAAGACGTTTTTTGGCAAAATTGGTCCATGGTATAATACGCAAATACCATACAATAACTGCATGTAGTAAAAGGGATTTTTTTAAAAAATTTAATATTACTTACATGGTAGCTGAGTCGTGAACACGGGGTCGGTATTTTTTGCTCATGAATTCGATCTCTGTTGCTACTAAAAATTCACCGTGTAGAGAGACTAATGCTCATTAAGTTTGTCGAAGCTCAAAGTTCCTCTCGCTTGTGAGGGGAAGAAATTTGAGGAGAAAGTTAACAGTTCATGTGTCGCTGTTGTCCCTTGCCTGTGGTTCAAAATTAGAAGGTCCACCGCCAACAGCCCTCGTGTTGCTTCAAACAGCAATGTACAAAAAAAATGTGTCAATAAGCAAATCAGAACTTAGAAATAAAAACAGCAAGAAATTCATTAAACAATTGTTGTGGCTCATGTGTCCCTATAATTGATATATATATATATATATATATATATATATATATATATATATGTGTGTATATATGTATGTGTATATATGTGTGTGTGTGTGTGTGTGTGTGTGTGTGTGTGTGTGTGTGTGTGTGTGTGTGTGTGTGTGTGTGTGTGTGTGTGTGTGTGTGTGTGTATAAGGATAATTAAGTTAGATTAAAAATTAAATTCCCTATCTAGCATTTACTCATATTTTTTATTTCTTCGTCAAGTATCAAACTAATCACCCATTTATTTCTTCCGAACATATGGTCTAGCCAATAAACATGTCTAATTCCAGATAGTTAGATTTAATAGCACTATATGTCAGCATTAACTTTCAAGTACAATCATAAAATCTGCGATACGTACCGCATCTGTGTTTTAAGTGTTAACCTATTTAAAACACACCGTGGCGTGCTTTTTGCTCTCTGCTCTTAGTGTCAGAAGAGATGTAGGAATGATTGAATATAATTCTTTTTTTAAATTAAGTTTGATTCTGGCTTCAAAGCATGTCATATAAAGGGTGTTTTTTTAGAGGTAAAGAACTTTAAATTACAATAAAACAACGATGTATTATTCGATTGACAGGAATTTTTTTTATTCGAAAGATAATCTTGTGGCATTACATTTTAAATATGATTTCTGGCATATGACTCCTACGGCTGGCTCGGATGTAGTCCAATCTGGACGTCCAATTTTCGATGACTTTTTCCAACATTTGTGGCCGTATATCGGCAATAACACGGCGAATGTTGTCTTCCAAATGGTCAAGCGTTTGTGGCTTATCCGCATAGACCAATGACTTTACATAGCCCCACAGAAAATAGTCTAGCGTTGTTAAATCACAAGATCTTGGAGGCCAATTCACAGGTCCAAAACGTGAAATTAGGCGGTCACCCAACGTGTCTTTCAATAAATCGATTGTGGCACGAGCTGTGTGACATGTTGCGCCGTCTTGTTGGAACCACAGCTCCTGGACATCATGATTGTTCAATTCAGGAATGAAAAAAGTTAGTAATCATGGTTCTATACCGATCACCATTGACAGTAAAGTTGTGGCCTTAATCGTTTTTGAAGAAGGATTCCACCAGCCCATAAAGCGCACCAAACAGTCAGTTTTTCTGGATGTAACGGTGTTTCGACATACACTTGTGGATTAGCTTCACTCCAAATGCGGCAGTTTTGTTTGTTGACGTAGCCATTCAACCAGAAGTGCGCTTCATCGCTAAACAAAATTCGCTTGTGAAAATCGGGAACAACGGCAATCTCGTTTTGGGTCCATTCGACGAATCTACGCCTTGCTTGATCATATTTAAAATGTAATGCCACAAGATTATCTTTTGAATAAAAAAAATTCATGTCAATCGAATAATACATCGTTGTTTTATTGCAATTTAAAGTTCTATACCTCTAAAAAACACCCTACACCCTATATATAGGGTGTTTTTTAGAGGTATAGAACTTTAAAATGCAATAAAACAACGATGTATTATTCGATTGACATGAATTTAAATATTATATTTGGCAGTGAATTTAAATATTATTTGGCATGAAGTAATATATTTGGCAGTGTATTGAGATATTCCACCATTCTCGTATCATATCTCAATACACTGCCAAATATATTATTTTGATTTTGTCGATTGTGGGAATAAAAACAGTAAAAAATGGATTATTCAATTAAAAATTAGCATTTATTAATAAAATAAATTCTTAATAACAAATACTTAATGAAATTTTACGTATTATATACGTAGGTTTATCATCAATCAATTAAAAACAATCAAGGTCTTTGAGAGTCCGGACCCGTGGACCCCCCTGGTGTGCGCCTGTGATACATATATATGAATAGTAAAATCTATTTTAGGGATAATTTTATAATGAAAGCCCACCAATCTTTAAATTAGCTTCCGCAGAAAAATTTGCTTTTGTAATGAAAGTTTATTAAAATATATTTTAACACATGCATCATAAATGCCTTTTTCCTAAACGAATTAAAAAATTTAATTTATGCAGTTATATTAATCATTTGCACTCAATTACCAAGACAATGCAAACGGGGAAGTGAAACGAGGTCAAATACCAGAAATGTTGAATTATGATTCTAGTAGAATTTTTTTTGGTTGTCCTAATAATAAATTATATCCCAATAAGGTAAATAACATTTTATAAAATAATAAAATCCTTGTCAAAAATTTTCCTCAAAAAATATGAAACATAGTAAATATTAATAACTTTTCAACATTTTCAAAATGTGATTGTAATATTTATTTTCTTTTTTACAGCTGCAAGATCCAGATTGACATTTCAATCAATCTAAATGCAAATTTATATGTTTCATTATGCATACTGACAGCTTTAGCAATTCCACATTATACAATCCAGCGGTTCATCTTCACCTTTTTCTTCTTTATTTCATTTTTACAATCGAAAAGGAAGATAATTTGTTGTTTAAAAACTTATTGTTATTCCTATCTCGTAGTTTTGAAAAAATATGAGAATTTATCTCACTCGTTCATCTTAACAAATTTAAAGTCGTGTTCTAGTAGAGAAGTGCGAAAAGCAACCCAATAATAAACAACAGAACCATTTCACGGATATTAATGCCTTTTGTGCGTTTTCTTCGAGCATTCTTATTGAAATGGACGTAGTAAACAAGAATGATGAATAGTATTCATATATATATATACATATAAGTAATTCCTTTCTTTATGATTTTAACACTTATATATTTCTTTTTAGAATCTAATTTCGTTAAATTTTCTGGAACAACGCATTGCAATTTCATTAAAAACAAGTTTCAATACTGGCAGAACTATTTAAATGGATTAAATTTCGAGTAAGTATTAAAACAAAAGCTAAAAATTAAGTGAGTTTTCTAGAAAAAGTAAAAATTTTTATTTATTAATATAAAAAAATATCTTTTATTAGTTTGAATATACACCAGAAAAAACGCAGTGATTTCAGCATAGTTTTTGTGACATTTGGTGTAGCTGTTATGCTTCGAAAATTATTTATAAGTAAAAGAAGACAGGCATATATAGTTCTTTATAAACAAAATTAAATTCTGATAGTAAGCACTTTTTAAACATAATCAGTTAAAAAATATTTCGCGATTCAGTGTATGGTTATTAATATTTGACTGATTTCTTGCTAGGCTTATTCTTCCCCTTTGTTTAAGTCCTTTAATATGATTTCGTCCAATGATCTTATACTATTGAAAGACGTCAGATGTGTTGTTTTCTCTGCAATGATACACTGCTAGAGGGAAAAAAATTTACAGGGAAAGAACTCCTCCCAGCATTAACTAGAATGAGATTAAGGCAATCCTAGAGGATGTGAGTAGAGTTACCAGATTGACAACTTTATCGCTTCTTGTGACAAATTTTACGAAAAAGAAAAGTCTCTGGAATCAACCCTTCTGGAAATTTCCGTGAGGCTATATGACGAACTTTGGAGACGCGTTGAGTCAGTTGAGTTTAGAATCTGCCTGTGCGTTGTCTACGTATGAGAAACTTTGCCTGAGTTCATGCTAATGGAACTGTTCTAGAAAGCCGTTTCTGAAGCAGTAATTAAAATTTCATTACTGCAAATTTGTAAAAAAATGTCTTTCATTACTGTAAAAAAAGCTGTTTTAATATTTTTCTGCTTATATACGTCGTTTTGTCTTCGTGTAGTACTTTGTTCATCCTCGTCCATTAATAAATTTGTTATTATTCAATTAATTGGAATTATCAGCTTTTTTTTCACTCATGCATAGTTGTAACAAGACTCATTTCTCAAACTATGTTGTAAAAGCCTGCCCTTTACCTAAGATGAGCCATTTTAAACACTATACCATCGAACTAAGCATCATTTATTAGGTTGCCAGCTGGTAGTAACATATAGAGACTTTTATATGGGGGGATAGTTATATTTAAAAAAACACTTAGACAAAAGCTCGAGGCTTAGTACGTTAAACCTTAAATTCCCAATGACCTATGGGAGAACTGAGCCCCTAAACTCCTTCTTTTTGACAACGCCTTACTCGAAGTGAGGACGACACCTGAGCTGACACCCCTTCTCTAAACGATCATATTAGACCCACGAGGAGACTTTGAACACCGGCATATTTAACGTATGTCCATACATTTTTACATCATGAGTTCTCAGTGGTACTATGGCTCGAACTCATGATATGCAAGCCATGATTTTGTGACCATTACCACAAAGCTACCACGATGAAATCGGTTGGTAAAACATCTATACTACAGTCGAAGGAAATAAAAAATAGTAGATGTGTTTGAAGGATTAAGTGCAAGAGGTGTTCAAATGAAAAGGTACGAAACGAAAATGTTATTCAAAGTATACACCATAGGTCTGAGCATAACGATCCAATTGATAAGCGAGCCGAAGGATTCCTTGTTCCTAGAATTCCTGTAGCCATGACGTAGTCCTTCCCAGGGTCTTTGAGTTCGGCGTCCGAGGTGAAGCGCTTATGTTTCAGATGTTTTTTCAGGAGACCAAACATATGGAAATCGTAAGGCAACATGTCCAGGCTGTAGGGTAAATGATTAAACTGCCCCCCTTGAACTTAGACAATTCCGCTTATGTGACTTGTCGAACACACAGTCTTCTTCGTTAAGGTCATTATCCTAGGGATGATTAGAGGTGGATTTAACGTTCTTCTGCTGCTATCATGTCCTCTCACACAAAGCCACGACAATTGGACAGCGCGCTTTATAAAAGCCTCCGCTCACTCCGACGCATGTGGGCATCCGCACTTGCTCCAATCCACGCCGGAGACTCCATTCGCATCCCTAGGTATCTCGCTACGTTCTCCCACAGTGGCATTAGCAAATATGTTAACGGTTACGTTGTTAAGATATTTTGTTTCTTTTCATTTGAACACCCCTTGCGTTTAAAATAATTCGAATTTAAAATAAAATATATTTCTTTTAAAAAACGTCTCTTGTCCCGAGATAAATAAAATATCACATTTAATGCATTCATCGATATTAACTACTTTAGAGAATAGTTATTATACGAAAGAATACGGTTAACACTTTCTTTATATATCTGGGTGAATGTTTTTTCATATAAGACAAAAAGAGGTGAATCTCAAAAATGTAAAAAAAATTTGATTTAATTCTAGTTATATAAGCTCTCTTATGAACTCTATAAAAATATTTTTTACTTATGAAATATATGAAGCAGATTCTCGAACTTTCAATATTGGCAACCGATTTTTCAGTCATAATTTTCATCGCGCCCCACCTCCCTAATATACCTCGACGTTAAATCTTCGATGCTACTTTAATCGTAAACCTTACAAATTATTAAGATATGTATTAAATTCTATATATAGTTTTACATCTGGCAAGCCTCCATTGGAGTTGCTAGTAATTATTAAACTTGTTTATAATATTTAATCTTGATAAATTAATTATTAAGTACTTTTTGCCGTATTCATACATTTATAGGTATCTTATATCAGTGTGAATATGCATTTTTTATTTTTTATTTTGTCAGAATGCATTTTGCTTTACTTCCTTTCAGGAATTTGACAATTATTTTAAATATTTTAATTTCGACTTTTCAATGAGATCGTGCCCTCCACGTAGGATTATCACGCCCCCTGGGGGGCAGACCCCACAGTTTGTGAAATGTTGACATGAAGTAAATAATAGATGAGTCGCCCATCCGGTATAGTGGTTAGCGAAGTTGATTGCTGTGCCGTTGGGACTGGGTTCGAATCCTGGAGAAGACATGGATGTTTGTCAATGTATAATGCCTTCGCGCTATGGGGGTACTTTAAACAGCCGTCGAGCCGCAAGTCCTCTCGTGAAGTTGGTGGAAGGCCCCTGACCACCCCCAGGGTGATCTGCCTCTAAATTGGGGGGAAAACCGAGTTAAATAGTTCTTTCACCTGTATGGTGCTCAAAACTACGGCTAACGACATGCGTCATTTAGCCCTTTGCCATGATGAATTTCGTGGGCCTTGATCTGGGCTTTGCCGATCTGGTGGAATTGGTAACAACAACATAATAGATGAAGTATACTTAATGCAAAAGGAAATATATATCCAACTTTATCTGATACAAAATAATTCATTAAAACTTCCGTTCAGTTATCCGAGCTAAAGAATGATTCTAAATTTCAAATAACTAACGTTCATTTACAAACTGCAAAAGATAATAATTTTTTATCACTTTTTTACTACACAGCTCTCACTCAAAAGTGTCACCTTTCAATGTACTTGTAAGATTGTAAAAATGAAGGAAGAGCTCGAAAAAAAAAAAGATGTTATAAAAGATGATAAAAGCTTTGTTTAAATCCGGAAAATAAATTTTTTACGACAGAGCAATTAAATGAAAAGCGAAAATGTTTTTTTTTTCGTCAGATTTTATCACATACCTTAGAATCTGAAGTAATCCTTCGATTTTCAGAATTTCTCGTAAAAATCGAATGTGAAAAGATAACTGATGGTCATTTCGGTTTTATGATCAGAAGATTGTCAATGTTTGTGCAATCAATTCCTTTAAAAGCGGCTGGTAAGAGTATAAACATACAGAAATTGACATTTTAGGACGTTCTGGAACAAATGTTTCTAAATGATTGCCTATATCATGTGTGGTTATTTGCTTTTTTTATTTTGGGAGTGTTGAAAAAATCTTGTGTACATTTAATTTCCAGTAGACGAGTTTTGATCGAGCGATTCCAAATCAAAACCACCTTAACAACTTGCGTAAAGAAAACATTAAACGATTATTACCAAAATAGAATGCGCACTGGAAACGTTGATAATGATTTGTAATTCTTCAAAATAGATTTGATGAAGGAAGAAAAACTTTGAAACGCAACATTGGAATTTATTTTAGTCTCGCGGATCCCTATTCATAAAAGTATTTACATAAGTTTGCATTTTCAAAATGGGTTAAAATATAAAGCTTTAAAACGCTTTTAACCCCTTAAATGGCCTTTTTTTAGCCCCAAAATGTTTTTAAAAAAAGGCACATTTTTTTATTATTTATAACTAAAACCATTCTTATTCTCGGTTTTATTGTAAACTAGCTGGTATACCCGTTCTTCGCACGGATGAATTTAAAAATTAAAAAATACAGACTAAAGGATAAAGAAGTTTTAATGAGTTAACTTTACGTGAATTGTATAAATTAAACAAAAAAAGCATTTTACATAATTCAGCTGAACGAGAAAACCATGTTTCTAAATTTTAAGTCTTTAGTTATAATTGCTGATTTTTTTTATTAATGTTATTATTATTTATGACGCCCCGTAACTTTCTTGTGGGTCGATTTTTGAAAACACTTACCTGCTCTGCTAAAGTAACACATTGTTACAAATGTTGTGTAATAAACGCTAAAAATAGTGTAAATAATTTTTATCTGGATGTGTAATACGTTAATATTACTTTCTGATGCATTTATTTTGTGTTAAATAGCTGTTAACCGGGACTTCGTCCACGTGGAATTTAACAAAAAAATGTTTATTCACTTCGCAGAGTTTACGAAAACTGTTCTTCTACTTTGTGAATCTATGTTTCATTTTTTTCTTTGCTTTTTGTTGAGCAAGGGGTGAAAGGGACGCATGGCCTTTGACGCTGTCCATGGGGTGAGGACTAAAATCTTTAGGATCAAAATAGGTCTAAGTAGCAAGTAGGGTGAAACGCGAACACAAACGAAGCCGCAAGGAAGGGGGTGAAAGGGACGCATGACCTTTGACAATGCAGTTAAGCACTGTAAAATCATTAGGATCAAGACATGAACGGGAAATGTCGCGAATGGCAGCAACCTAATCAGAGAAAAAGGTTTGATATAACTGCTAGCAATCGTTGAGACAGAAGGCTCGCGAAATAAAATAACTCCTATTAAATAAAAATAATCCCTATTGAAATAAATAATCCCTATTTGAATCGGATATAGCTCACTGTTTCATTGGTTTTAATTTTATTTTCTCGGAATCCTATTTTTCTTTTCTAAAATAAAAGTAGCCTAAGTTATTCCTTATAACATTAGCTATCTGCCAGTGAAAGTTTCGTCAAAATTGGTCCAGCAATTTCAGAGATTAGCCGGAACAAACAGCCAGACAGAAAGACAGATAGATAGACAGACAGAGAGACAGACAAAAAATTTAAAAATTGATTTTTTCATGTAAATACTGTATATACTTTTAAATGCATTTAGTAAAAAGCTGTTAATTTCAAATTACAAACAGATACTTCATTTTTATTTATATGTATAGGTAAAAAAACGGACGAAAAGTATTTTAGTGCCAAAGACAAACTGCATCCCCTTATCAAAATAATAGCACTACATAATACACCATAAGAATTAAAAATAAGCGCAAATCTAAGAAAGAATGAAAATATCAGTGCCCGTAGAGCCAATGGACATACCAGTTGTGGGAAATTTCGGTATCCAGTACGTTGGTACGGACAAACCGCTTAAAGGGTTAAATACTTTAAACCTATTTTGTTGATTTTTCTTTTCAGTATCTCCATAATGAATGCTTGCAATAGTAAAATATATAAAAACCGAATTTAAAATTAAATAATTATTTATTTTTATGCAAAGAAAGAATGCTTATTTTTTACTTAAAGAACCCTTTTCTTTTTTTATTGAAAAAATGAAAAATTTTAGATTTTAAATTAAAGTGATAGTTTTGAGCCTCAATTACATAGTTTAAAATGCATCATGTCCTCTATACAAGTGATCTTCAACCACCGGGCCACGGACAAGTACAGGCCCATGGATCCTCGGGACGCCCAAAGAACATTTAATTGTTTCTATTTTTTTACTGTGGTGTATTTCTCTCGGGTTTGTGCGACTTTACAAGGAAATCACTTTATAAGCCATGTTAAATCACTTTGGATTCATTTTTTGTTGTAACTGTATTTTATTCTGAAGGCATATTTAAATTCAATTCAATTAAAATTATTTAATCAAAACAATTTAAAATGTAAACGATCAATGTCCCATCCTCAGTAAGCCACGATAAATTTATCAAACGTGGACAGGTCCAAGGCAATAAAAAGGTCGGTTAGCACTGCTCTATACAAGTGGTTCCCAACCCACGAACCACGGACCAGTACCGTTCCATAGATCAAATGGTACCGGACCATACAAAGAACATTAAATTATTTCCATTTAATTTACTGTGGTGTATTTTTTTTGGGGTATGTGTGACTTTCCATGGACGAAAAGTTAAGACTGTCTTCGGTTAATGTTAAAGAATAGGACCAGAATTTGGAACATTTTTTCAGATATCAAAGAAATGAAACATTAGTATGTGATATCCTGACTTCACTATCCTTTAGAGAGCAGCATTTTTTATCATACTTTCCGTTTTTAACCGGGTTTATTCATCTTTTCTGGTATAAAATGTGTTTCTCGTTTTTTCTCCTATACCGTAATGTTAAATGGGCTATGCCTTCACGTATTATAACAAAAAACAAAATATTCATAGAATATTTTGGCATTTTAAAAAACTCTATATTGTTAACAGAAGTATGAGTTACAATATTGAAAATTTCCATGGAAATTGAGGCATTTTTTCTGTCTGAAAATGTGCTTCGCGTTTAGTTCAAGCTCTCGTACTTTTACCGAAGACAGCCTTAACAGGGAACTTAGGGGAGAGAGAGAGAGAGAGAGAACGCGTCAACTAAAGCTGCACCACTACCATGCAAGCGCAATACTGTGGTATGTAAAATGTAAACAACAATTACAGCATCCTCCCACACACACTTAATGCACCGGGGTGAAATTATCGAACTTAGGTCCGCGGTGATAAAAAGTTGGAGAAAACTACTCTAAACGCGCGCGCAACGGATCTTTAGGGGTATCAGGTGTCGAACTTATGACGCGAGGGTTACACAAGAGTGGTACAGTAACCACTTAGCTAATGTTTCCATATTCTAAAATTAAAGTCTATTTTTTACGCCCCTGTAACCCCTTATGGAACTTGATTTCCATAAAACCCGTTCTTAGCGAATCTCATCTAAAAAAAAAAAAAATGCTTGCTGAATTTCAAGTCTGTAGGTATAATAGTTCAAAAACAGGTATTTCTTTTTAGCTCTATGCCCTCAGTAACCACTGTAACACCCCTTTGACAGTTGATTCCCGTGAAAAGCATTCTTTGAGGATCTCTACTCAGAAAAAAGGGTCCTCTAAATTTCAAGTAATTAAACCTAACAGTTCAAACCTTTTAGCTATGTGGCCCCCTTAACTCCCCTTGGCAGTCGATTTCACTAAAACCCGTTCTTGAGGATCTCTACTCAGCAAATGAACTATGTTTGTCGAATTTCAAATCTGTAAGTTTAATAGTTCAAAAACGGGCATAATTATCTTCAACATCTCCAAATCCCTCTTAAAAGACATTTTTTACAACTTAAAAAAACCCTAAACATAGTGTAGTCCTTAACGAAGAGTACGTGGAATAAGCATTTATAGATCAATATCCACGTAGAAAATTAGCCATTACTTGCCCTCTCCACTGTTCTTTCCCTGTATAGTAAAATATAGCGCATGACTATATATTATTTTTATTTTATCTAACTCCTATCATTATGATCATTATGCTTTTAATGTACTGAAAGATATTCCTATCGATTTCGCTTCCTGATTTGAAAAGGACAGGACTTGAAGCTCTAAAATACAAAAATTTATCTTTCACGCCTTCGTAAGCCACTTTTCAAGGACCATTTTACGAGCCCCATTTGTAGCAGATCTCAAATAAAAGGAACATTATTGCAAAATTTCAAGTCTGTAAGTGTAATATCTCAAAAACGTGAAAATTTTATCTATACACCTCCGTCCCTTAGAAGTCAATTTCATGAAAATTCATTCTTAGCGATCTCTACTCAAAAGAAGAAACATTTTTTTTCCAAATTTCAAGTCTGTAAGTCTAATAGTACAAAAAACGTGATTTTTTTTTTATGTGTAACTCCCCCAAAACTCTCTTAAGAGGCAATTTCCGCAGAACCCGTACTTAGTGAATCTTATCTCAAAAAAAAGAAATATATTTGCCAAATTTCATATCCGTAAGGTTAATAGTTTGGAAGATCTCGTGATGAGTGAGTGAGAGTGTAGTTTTGTTATTTGATGTACAGTGAAAATTGCTTAACACGAAACAGAAGGGACTGAAATATTCTTTTCGTGTTAAAAGAATTTCCTGTAAAAGGATATTGCAATAAAAATCATAAATCAACAAAATTAAGTCTATTAGGGTTTATTTTAACTACATAAATATCTATAGTATATGCATGTATTTAATAAAAATCAATGCAAAAAAATATTCACAAGAACTTAACGAAATTTAATATAAAATCTTAGAATTTTTTGAAAAATAAAACATTTATTGAGTTTTTGAAAAATAATTTGATACTTTTCTTTGTATTGTTTTTTAGCATCAAATTTTCAACAAATTCTTCTATATCGACCATTTTGTTTTTCATTTCACCATTCGAATGTGCGTCCAAATAACTGCGCATACTTTTCAGGACGTTCCTCATTTCGGGTGATGTGGGAACAGGAGCTGCATTACTCATTTGATTTTCATCGTTGGAATCTGCATCAATGATATTTTTGAGCTTTGAACGAACTCCAAAATGTCTTTGTCTGTCATAATGGGGGCTGTACACACATTACTCTGCAATGAACCTTCCGATAGTACAATAGGATACGCCAATCCGGCTGGTGTTTTCCGTATTAGTTCATTTCAAGTAGGGATTTCTTTTCGTGTTAATAGAAAAAAAGCGTGATAATACATTATACTTTGTCGGGATCGGTGCATTATTTCGTGTTAACCAACATTTCGTCTTAAGCGTTTTCACGTTGAATATATTGCTCTGTGTATAGATTAAAAGATGAAACTGCAGATGAACGATATTCGGCGTATAGAGCTATTCACGATTAAACGACATACTTCCCCTTGATTTTATACCAGATATCTGTATTACTGTGGCATTTAGGAATAAAAGACGAGGAAAAAAATGTCTTCGAATGAATACAAACATCCAGCAAAAGTTTATCAACCCAATTACAAACACTTATATGAATTACTCGTAAATGCTCTTCGATGTCAACAATTAAAAGTCATCCATTGAGAATAGATCATAAGAACTTCCAATATTTACTCAATCCGACAATTTCAGATCGAGTTGGGAATATGCTCTTTTGATTGTTTGATTGGAATTTTCCGCTGAGAGTTCATCCTCCGGATAGGTTCTTCACCTTGTTTGATGATGAAGTGGGTGAAGAGAGTATAGCTAACTCTTCTCGACCGAACAAGTGTTTTTGCATTCGAATTTCGAAAAAAAGAGATGAATGACCTTCCCAAGTGGTGAAAATTAAGTAATTATCCAGGTTTTCTTTCTTTAAAACTTTTGTTTGTACAAGGTGCTAAGTCAGTTTTTCTATTCATCAATGTTTTCTCAAACATCTCTCAAAATCCAAATCTGTGCTTGGAATGGTATTTAGGGAACTGGGATTATATTTAAAGAGCTATAGCATGTTTCTCTAAGCGGGCATTTTTCATCGTTTATAGAAGTGTGTTCCGTTTTCAGAAAATCTTTTCTTAAAAGTTACTCAACAAAGTAATCATTATTATTTCCAAAATCATTTTTTTTTTTTTGCTCTTTTTTGAAATTTAGTACAAATAACGATGTATTAGTTTTAAACAAGTAATAGGAAAAACATTTAAGTCACAGTACCTAATTAGGTCAAAAAAGAAAATTTTTATTTTTGTTACTTTTTATTTAATAATTACAGTTAATATAAATATGTATATACATATGACGGAATCATAATATTCAGTGGCAAAATAGAAAGCGATTTTCCTTTTTCTTTTCTATATAGGGTGTTGGGCTATTATTTGTGTGTTTTTGCTACTATTTATTTATTAATTAAATTTAATTATTCTAACAAAATAGTATAGCAGGAAAAAATTTTACATTCTCAGAAATTAGATCATCCCAGGAAGGATTCAAACTCACTACCTTTGAATTAGAAACAATTGCGCTACAGGGACACAACGAGCGATTTTCCTTTTTAGATATGATGTTGGACTATTTTATTTTTTTTTTTGAATTTATTTATTCATTAATTAAAAAATAATGAGTTAATATTTGAAAAAACTGTCTTAACATCAATTGTCATCCACTACACCAGTGATTCTCAACCTTTTTTTGTTGCGGCACATATTTAACGATTTCAAAATTTGGCGGCACACAAAGAAAAAGATAAAAATTATTTACTTACTACAACACACTGCATAAATAGTTTATGACAAAAATTTTAAATATATGAAATAAACTAATATATACTACAATAATAACTAAACGTTTATTAAGGGATTAATTACAAGCTTGTAATAATATGTTTAAAGCTTTTTTGGCTATCATTGGATAATCGCATCTGATGTTAATCCAAAATGAATTAATTGATTCTTCTGAATGTTTTAAAATTAAATCTCGATTATTGGAAAGCAAAATGAGTTCTTCCTCTTCATTCAAAGTTAAGTCAAATACAGAAGTATACGTTATGAGAAATGGATTACAAACCCAATCAAATTTCTTCATATCTAATTTTGGAAAATAATGAATAATTCTCTCCTCTAATGTTGTCAAATGATCAACAACAATTAATTTAATAGTTTTATAACTGTCTTTAGGGACTGACTCAAACTTTTCTAAATTGCCTTCCTGAGCTTTATTTTTCCATAAAGTTATTTGTTTTTGAATCCCACCAGCTTATCGGTTGAGTTTAAGATATTTTCATTAGGCCCTTGCATACTTGAATTGATGTTGTTAAAAATAACAAAAATGTCTGATAAGTAAGCCAGTTTAGTACACCATATTTGATCTTCCAACAAATGAACAAATTCATAATTTTTACTTTGTTCAAAAAATATTTTCATTTCGTCTTTTAATTTCAGCACACGAGATATAACTTTTCCTCTGGACAACCATCTTACTTCTGTATGGAGTAACAAGGATTCGTACTTGGCTTCCATAGCTTGGCATAATTTACTAAATAATCTACTTTTTAATGGTCTTGATTTGATATAATTAACCATTTTAACACATTGTTCCAGAACTATTTTCAAATCTGCTGGCAAAATTTTTGTAACAAGTGCTTCTCGATGCAAAAAACAATGGGTAACTAATATATCCTCATTCAGTTCTTTAACATGTGCTACAAATCCTTTTAGATGTCCAGTCATAGCTGGAGCTCCATCTGTGCAAATGCCAATACATGACTTCCAAGAAACTTTAATTTCTTCTAAATATGAACTAATTACTTGAAAAATATGTTTACCAGTTGTAAAATCAGGTAACTCCCGACAACATAAAAATTGATTAATTATATCATTTTCGTGAATAAATCTAACGAATGCAATTAATTGAGCATTTCCTGTAATATCTGTTGTTTCGTCGACTTGTAGAGCAAAATTCGAATTTTCAAGAGTTTTTGTAGTATTTTGCTCAATATTTTCTGACATATCTTTAATTCTGCGATGGATTGTATCATTTGAAAGTGGTATTTTGCAAATATCAATATCAGCTGATCCACCAATCATTGTTTTTACAATTTTGCGACAAGCAGGTAATATAATTTCTTCAGCCAAATTTTGAGGTTTTAAGTTAACAGCAATCAATTCAGCTATTTCGTAAGAAGCTACTTGAGCCTTTTCAGACACACATACTTGTTTTTCAAAAACTTTTACTTGCTTAATTTTTGATGATAAAGACCTTTCAAAGTAGCTTTTATCTTTTGTTGAAAGCGAAGGATGATTAGTCACCACAAGTGACGTTGGAGTTTGCTAGGAACCATAGCACTATTTGATAATTTAAAACCACATATCACACACTCGGGAACAACTATGTCATTTTCCATTGTAGAGGTAAATCAAATTTCAAAAATCATCATTATATTTCCGATGGACAACGTATTTTTTGAGCAAGAAGTATTTTTACTTGTGCCGGGGGTTGGCTCATTAACTTGGTCCCTAACGTTATCATTATCACTATTATCATCATTAAACTTTCTTCTTTTTAACCATTTATCCATTTTCAGAAGGATCTGCAAATAAATTAATGCAAAATATTACTACATGCAAATAAATTAATATTAAACCGAATCACATACATTTGCCAATTTTAACGAAAGAAAAGGTGCAGTAACTACTATGCAACACCTTGTGAATCCCAACTATCACTAAAACAACACGTTTTGTACGCAGAAGTGGCAAGTGTGCGCCGACTTGAGACATATTCCTATTGCTATGCACGCCGCTTCATCATAATTTGGCACTAAGAAAAAACGCGTTGCAAAGCAAATAATAAAATAATTTATTTTTTGTGGATTTAAATATATATTCATGTTAAAAATATTTTTCTTTTTAAATGATATAATTTAATAATATTAACATTATTATATATTTGCAAAATTTGGCGGCGCACAAAAGTGCCGCGGCACAGTGGTTGAGAATCATTGCACTACACTATGTCATACCCACCGTCTAACTTTTTTTGGAAAATGGATAGTTTCTCGTGTAGCTGACTTTAAGGTCATATCCTTTGAGGGGCCTTAGCCTGTTGGCGAATTCTAAATATATATGTTTGGATACCGCATCTTCGGGTATGTCATACCCTACGCGTTAATCACCGTTACAGTTCTGAATGCATGAGCACGTTTTAAATCTTCCTTATCCTATGGCGTATTATTGAAGTTACGATGAAGAAATGTGATATTTAAGTAATTTAATAGATACAATATTTAATATATAGTACAACAGTATTTTTTGGATGAAGAAATTCTCTACGTGGTTATGATGAGGAAGAATTAAATGATGAAGAGTATAATAGCAAGTCCTTCAGTGAAATCGATCCAGATTTAGAAGAGGGAGACACTGTTGTAAATAAATGTATTATATGTAGAGACACAAAAACATTTGGGAAAAACGTAATTTTAAAGGAGACAACTGGTACACATTTTATCCATTTTCAGATGAACTTAGGAAAAGAAAAAAAAACTATTGCTGGAACAATAACAGAAAATAAAAACGAAATTCCAAAATTTTTGAATTTAGATAAAAGAGAAGTTTACTCCTATATGTTTAGTTTTAAAAAAATACAGATTTTTAAAAAAATACAGATTAAAATTTAGAATAAGAATTTTAAAAAGATAAGATTCACTCATGACGAGATTAAAGGAGTCTATAAACAACTTATAAAAATAACAGAACAACTAAATTTGGGTGTGAAAAAATGTAATAAACATATTGCGCATTCCCCTACTTTTCTTCCTTTTTAACTTTTGTATACAAATTCTACGGTAAAAATACAATGTAAACACCCTTAGGTATGAGATACCCTACGTGAGAACAATCGGTCGTTTTTTTTCGCGCGAGTGATGCCGGGTTAAGAATTAAATAGTTTGGGAGAAAGAGACATGTTTTGTTGGGAATTTACAGTAGAATAAATATGTCCGTTCTAAAAAGGCAAAGATACAAGTAATTTCACATAATCAAAAAGCAGTAAATTAATTCCATATGCAGTTAAAAATTAAAATAAACAGCTTTTTAGTAATTAATCTTGAGTGTCATGAGACGAAAAATGATGTGTAAACATTTATCTTTCAGAAGAAAAAAAAATTCTACAAATTAAAATAGTAAATAAACAAAAACAATATTCCTGATTTATACAAATATAACGGAAATGCATTATGAAGAAAACTATGAGAAAAATTTGTCTTGGCAGGTATAAATCACACACACAATTCTTATGAAGGCAGCAAATAATTACAGGTCTACTGTTAAAATACGATTCCTGTCCTACCCGTAAACTCATTCATAACATGAAACAGAGCCCCACCCACGCCGAGAAATACAAAGGAGTAGAGGAATTTGTTTTGAATTTGTGAATGACATTAATATGTAATCGGAAAAGGAATATAAAAACAAACAGTTTTATACGAAAGAATTTACTTCCTGGATGTATTTTTGCAGTTAAAAGCATTTTGGCGACTCTATTAATGTCTCTATAAAAAATTAAGATAAGTTCTGCATTTTTATATTTTAATAAGTGGAACTATTTTAACTACTGGAATAAGTTTCTTTTGAAACTGAAAAGGAATTCCAGAGAGTAATTTTAATCTGAATACCTTTAAAAGCTATTAGTTTTCATTTTGTAATGGGTTCTCAAAGCGTTTCCAACTAACCTCTAGGGCAGGGGTGTCAAACTCACGGGGCCCACGACGAACGTTTTTGTTGCCCGGCCAATATTTCCCCACACAATAATGCATAGTAAAATTTTAAAAATTCTCCCGAAATTGGAAAAGACAGAAGCAGAAAAAAGATGTCGAGTGTCAAGATGGAAAGATTATTTTCTTTGTTCTTTTATATATGTTTAATAAAATGTATTGTTCTAAATAAACCTACATTTTTATGAATATTGATTTCTTTTCCTGTCCGCCTAAAGTTAAACCTTGTTTGCCTGGCCCGAGTTAGCTTTTGAGTTTGACAGACCTGCTTTAGAGAAATCTAATTTATGAATTATTTGATTGATTTGTGTGAGAACCTCACTTTTTGAAGGAGCCGTGATATATATAAATTTGGACTGTATTTAAAGACATATGAAGTGAAAACGTAGAGGATGTTTAGATAGTAATTTTAAGGAGGAATTTTGTAGTGGTGTGTGTAATCTTAAGGTATATATATCCGACTACGTTCTGAACCGTGATTTTGCAAATGCATATAAATGGATAATATTTATGATATTTAATGTCACTTAGATTAGAAAATGTATATAAAATTGTTTTAACAATAGTATTTCATAAAAAAATTATTTAAGTACAATATTTTGAAAAAAATGAACATAGAATGACCCATTTTCAAAATAATCTCCTTTTGGAAAAAAATGCTTCTATTATAGTAATATTTTGCCTGTATATAGCTCAGACCTCTGTACAGAGGCTCAACTAGAATTTTGAAATATGTAACTTAGAAGTGGGTTTATCCTTGTTGTACGACAACTGATGGGAGAAATTTTAAGAAAAAAACGTTGATAATTATTTCAAATGGTTGTAACTCTGAAAATAATGTGAATTTTTCAAAAATTGTAGTTGAGCCTCTGTACAGAGGTCTGAGCTATATACGGGCAGAATATTATTATAACAACAGAAGAATTTTTCACAAAAGGACAACATTTTGAAAAACGGTTATTCTCTAAGTTAATTTTTTACCGAAATATTGTATTTAAATAATTTTTTTGTCAAAATGTCCTTAAAACAATTTTATACATGTATTCTAATCTAAGTGACACTAAATATCATGAAAATTATCCATTTATGCGCCTTTTTAAAATCACGGTTCCGAACGTAGTCGCATACCTTAAAGGTTAATTTTTATTCTTTGATATGGAATTAGAAAGTCAGATTAAAACTCATGAAACTGCGAGTGACTGCTGTTTGAATTTGTTCTAGATTTGAAACCTTAAAAAGTGAGGGTAATTCAAATGTCATATAAATATTTTAATATTTATTACTATAGGTTAAAATTCGTAGTATGTTACGGTCGTTTTTTGGCTATTTACTATTATTGTGTTAGATTAAATAAATTTGAGAAATTCGCAAAATAGAAGTTCGTAAAATGGAGGTCCTACTCTCTATATATTTCGGATTCGAAAGAGATTCTGCTAATTGATTACATTGAAAAAGGCAGAACAATTACAGGCAAATATTACTCCAACCTTCTTGACCAACTGGAATGCCAAAATTCGCGAGAAGAGGGCTGGCTTGAAGAAAGAAATCATCTTTCACCAAGACAACGCAACAAGGTATGATGAGGGTACGATTTTCTCGGCCATCCCACCTCATTTTCCACTGGTATCCTCAGACTTCAATCTTTCCCAAAATTGAAAAATTGTATTTCTGGATAGCGTCCAATGAAGTTGAGAGGACCGTAGATGAATATTTTCACAACCTGCTAGACTCCCATTTCCATGAAGGAAAACTGATGTTAAAGAAAAGCTGGACCAAGTGTGATGAAGTCAAGAGAGATTACGTAGAAAAACAAGTAGTATAAAAAAAATTTCTTTTATGTCAATTCCTACTTAGGTCAACAAAGAAAAATTTTATTTTAGTTTCCTTTTATTAAATAGTTATAATTAATATAAATATGTATATACATATGACAGAATCACAATATTAAGTGACAAAATAGAAAGCGATTTTTCTTACAATTTTCCATTTTCCTTTCAATATAGGGTGTTGAACTATTTTTTTCTTTGTTACTGTTTGTTTATTAATTAAATTCAATTATTCTAATATAAAATAGAATAGTAAAAAGAAATCACATTCTCAGAAATTAGGCCGTTACAGGTGGGATTCGAACCCACCACCTTTGGATTAGAAGTCCAACGTGCTATCCATTGCGCTACAGGAACACAACGAACGATTTTCCTGTTTATATATGCTGTTGTACTATTATTTTGTGTATTACTATTTATTCATTTTTAATTTAATTAATGAATTAATATTTGAAAAAATGTAATAACAATATGCGTCATCTACCACAAGTTTAAAAAAATGTATTTTTGAACTTGAATGGATGAATAGAAATTATTTTATCAACAATTGAAAATTTGAACGATATATGTATAGGGAGAGAGTGAACTAATAGAGTAGGAATTGAATAAAATCACTTATAAACCAAAAATTTTAGGGTTTCATTGTCGGGCCGAAAACATTTCACCTTACCCTGTACAAGTTTTAATCTTGTTTGCTTAAAAAAAACGCTAAAAATATAATTTTTATGTGAATTGTCATTTAAATGTACCCATATTTTAGTTTAAGCATTATTTGGTTGGTTGAATATTTCAATTTTATTTTTTATTATATAGAAAGTTTTCTATTTTAAGGAAACTTGAACTCGATGAGTTACAAGCGACAATTTTTCAACTGATTATTTCTTATCATTTTAAGTTCAAAATGATGAAATTTGAACAAAAAATTCTTGTGTCTGTGAAACAAGACAGAATGTCTAAAAACTTTAGAGCATTTTAAGCGCTTAATCAGCAACTATGCAAAAAGTATTCAGATAAGTTTAAGTCATTTTTCCTTCGGCTATCTGAGTACAAAACGTGGTTCAAAAATCACTTCTGTGACGTCTGTTTCCTTGGTCTATTCTTTGAAACTACGTAACGATTACGCACTCATTCGAAATTTAAACTTTTCGAACTTTTTGACTGGATAAGAAAATATTTTCTAACGAAACAAAAAATTGCATTCATTTTCATAGAATTACTTTTAACTTAGGATTGTAAATTTTGAGAGTTCTCTGACTAGATATTCTCCTTTCATATTTCTTAAATGTAGATTACAGTATGCGCATAAAAGAGAATTTTCTAGAAAACCATTTTCTATTCTGAGTCAAATAGAATGTAAAGAATTTGAATAGCGCTATCATGATTCAGATTTCATTCTCTTTCTTACCTGGAAATAATAAAACATATTTTCACTGTTTTGTTTCACTTTTATACTATATAAGGCAAAATGAAATATCTGGACAGGAGGTGAAATATTTCAAGGTGTCATATTAAAAATACCATATATTTTTTTTCTTTCTGCTATCTGTTAACTGTTTACTCAAAATATGAGATGGATTTTCAAGAAGAACCGAATAATTTGTATTCTGTTTGCTTTCTAAGATGAGAAATATTCATATATAGTGTTTGAAAATATTTCTTTTGTGGCACATTTTAGATAAGAATGATTTAAAGTATCGTGTAAATAACTGAGAAAATGAAACTTTGAAAGTGCCGTTTCCACGTTTTATCAATAATATATGAGTCACAAGCAAATTTAAAAAAAAAGTTTCATTGGCAATAGATTTCAGAGACTGTGGATTATTTTTACTAATTCACGAGAACTATTACAAATGTATTTGAAAACACTCGAATTAAAAAACGTAAGACTACATCTCAAAGTAATTCAATGGCAAATTTAATAAATATATTTTCTCATTCTGCAACTTTTTTCTGCATCAATTCTTTTCTTTTGAAAAGCTAAAAGTAATGCCTCTACGGTTACAGTTTGGGAACAACAGGTATGAAAATATTAGTTACTTTACATTTTTTTGAAAATATCATATAAGATGAAAACATTAGAATAAATACTTTAACCAGAGACTTGTATATTTTATAGTTTCTTTTAGAAGACTTGTATATTTTATAAACATTCATTTAAAAATCTTTTGCAAGAGAAATTACATCAGATTAGGATTTATGAAAGAAAATTAAATGAATTATGACTATAACCGAACTATGATTACTTTACATATTCAATTTTTGTAAAACGCAAAAGAAATGCAATGGGGTAAAAATATTGTTTTTTCTTTTTCTTTCTTTTTTTGAAGGTAAGTTGCACAACAGCTATCCAATAAACTAATAGCGATGTATTTGTAATGTTCATTTATTTCATCATTGTGAAAGTATGTACAATTTGATCTTACTCTCCTTTAATTTTCATACAACGTCAAGCGAGAAATAGGAGGCTACAAAACTCGTAATTTTGAATCTAGACCAAATGACGAGGACAACACTTAAGCAGATGACCTTGAGCTTTGACACATTTAACGTATATTAATCCATGACTCCGATGTTTAGTGTATACATACCTTCTCAAATCATACATGGTGGTACTGTAGCTATTAAAAATAATATATTCCAAAAATACTCTCTATGGCATAATCTTTTCTAAAAAAATAACAACAATATTCAAAATATTATACTTATAATTTTAGTTTTTAATTCACATTTTTAGTTTATGACAATTTTAGTAAAGAAAAAAATTATACTTATTGATTATCCCGTCCTTGCTATGCAGGCCTTGATCAACACTTAACCATTTTATAAATTCATCCAGAGAAAGGCAGTGGTATTATTTTAAAAACTTAAAAGTTTGCCTAATAACCCTTTCTGGAGAGATTATGACCTGAACAGAGCTAGAAATTTAATGACTCAGGATGGATTCATACAGTCAGCCATGAAGGTCGCTTGTTCTTTGAAGCCTTTGTCAAGAGACTTCTATTTTGCCTCTACCTTTGTACCCTTTGAATTATATTCATTTTGATATAAATTTTGAACTTCATATGAAGGTATTAAGGAGAGAAATGTCTCCCGAAGAACTGAAAGCTATAGCTTGGAAACTATTAATCGATTTCCAAAAACTGAATGGCTGCATGTTTTTACTGATGGCTCCCTTCTAAATAGATATCATGGTGATAGAAACGGTATCTTTTGCAATTTGTTTAACTTTTACCTACCATTACGTATTTTTACTACTGCCTTCGATGGCGAGATTGAAGCTATTGCTGTAGCGGTCGAGCCACTATCACTAAGAAGATCTGAGTTCATCGGGGCCGTAATAATAATTTCCAACTGCACTTCAAGCTTTATCTCAAAATTACCTCTGTAATTCACAAGGAATTTTTAAATGCAGATTGTTCTTAAAATATTTTCCTCATAAAATTTCTTTTCGGTGGATACCGGCTCACTGTGATATTTATGGGAATGAGCGCGATGACTTCCTTTCTAAGGAAGGATCCCTTGAAATCCAAAGAACTTTGAGAATTTTAACTTTTAAGTCCTTAAGGCTTTTTACTAATATGGCCTTGAAGTATAATTTTAAAATGGTTGCTTCGGAGATGTCGAAGGACACGAACTGGGCGATCTTGAACAAGAGCCGTCCTGGGTTCCTAGGGCCAGGGACGGCTCTAGGGCTAGACCCCTGAACGAGGCGGCAAATTCTAAAGGCGACATTTGGATCGAATTTGAAAAATAATATTTTTTTCGTCACAAAAAAAATTTCATATATTTTTATATTATATTATTCAAATATTTTTATATAATACTATTTCATTATTATTGAAATATTATTGGGTGTGAATAAAATATTTCATTTAACGTTCTTATTTTGTACTCTGTACTTCTTGTACCCGTACTTCTTTATTTTATACTCTGTATGTTTAATGTCAGTTTTCTTTTATGTTGAAACTTAAAGAGTACGAGGCGGGAGTATATGTTCAATCATGAAATTTGATAAGTTTACACATTTTTCGCTAGTAATTTCTCCCCATCCCGAAGAATGGTCACAACGGACATTCCTTCTACCCATGCGACATCTGGTGTCAGCTATCCGAAAGCGAACAGGAGCAATAACAGTTTTTTGTAGATAGAGAGTCACAGGAGAGGTTTTATTTTAGTCTTGAGTGTAGTGTTACTATGAGTTAAAATAAACGTTTGAGATCCCCACCATCAGTAGACTCTTTTTAGAAGAAATTCCCATGCTGAAATGGACGATTCCTTCACTTACACTTCATTCGCTTGAAATAATAACAGGTAATTATGTCCTTAATTTTCAATTATTTTGCATTTGACTTAAAATAATGTACACTGGTGTGCAAAAATCAAGGACGAAGTCGAAAAATTAGCATATCAGCTGAACGAAGAGGCAGAGCGGACAGAAAGACCAATCAGGAGATTAAGTAAGGTGATGTACGGTAGCACATGCGCAGATATGCAGGTAGACGTAATGGGGGAGTGTCTGAGTAGTATAAAGCATGTTGTCGGTGTAAGATCAGTATTTCTGGCAAAGAGATTGCACGCCGTATAGCAGTTAAAATCACACCGAGTTGCTGCCTCAGCAAGAAATGGCGAATAATCAATCTGTTAAACGACATCTGGATGCTTTTAGCCGAGGTCGAATCATTGGGAAGTTGGAGGAAGGCCGCAGTGTGACAAGTGTGGCTGCAGAGTTCGGAATTGCTCACAGCATCGTTTCACGACTTTGGAGACAATTTCAAACTACAGGGACAGCTATCCGGGGGTTCAGTAGTGGTCGTCCACGAGGAACCACACCCGCAGATGACCGGTACATTGTCTTACAGGCCAGAAGAAACAGGCGGAAGACAGCGGGAGAAATCGCTAGACACACGACACAGGCGACTGGACGACCGATATCGCGTTTTACCGTGGCCAGAAGACTGCACGGTGGTGGTCTGTTTGCACGACGCCCTGTATGGTGTGTACCTTTAACGCCTGCCTATCGGAGAAGACGTTCTCTTTGGTGCCGGGAACACCGGAATTGGAGAGGTAATGAATGGGGACGAGTACTCTTTACAGATGAGAGCAGATTCAGTTGGAGTAGCGATTCTCATCGCATACTTATCTGGAGAGAGCGGGGAAGCCGCAATCATTCCTCGAACATCATTGAAAGGGACAGGTATGGAGGTCGCGGTGTTCTCCTTTGGGGAGGCATCATGCTTGGTAGTCGTACAGACCTTCACATCTTCGACGCAGGTTCAGTCAACGGGACCCGTTATTGTAACGAGATTCTTCTTCCATATGTGCGTCTTTTTAGAGGCGCTATGGGTCTGCAGTTCCTTTTCATGGACGACAATGCACCATGTCATCGCACAGTAGCTGCCGAACAGCTCTTAGAGAGTGAGGATATTGAACGTATGGATTGGCCGGCACGATCTCCGGATCTCAATCCCATCGAGCATGTATGGGATTTTCTAGGCAGACGCTTGGCAGCTCGTACCTTACCACCAGTAACGATTCGGGAGCTTCGATTGGCGCTGCAAGATGAATGGGCAGCAATGCCTCAACAACTCATTGACACCCTCATTCTCAGCATGAGCAGACGCTGTGAAACCTGCCTAGCAGTCAGGGGAGATCATATCCCCTACTAAAGACCGGATGTTTCACAGGGATGTTTCGGTCTTCAGTCGCATTGCGCTCCATGCTACTTTTTCAATCAAGCTTCTTTTTATCCCTCTGATTTCTCTTTTAGTAAGTGTTGCTTACATATTACACATGTCCTTACGTATTGGGGATCTTACGGTATTAAATGTATTGATTTGGAAAGCTTTTGTACAAAGTTATATTGAAAAAGCCGTCTCGTCCTTAATTTTTGCACACCAGTGTATATATATTGTTATGCTGCTTTTTTTTCGCAAGAATTATTCAAGCTTTATCGGTATGTATCTATGTGTGTGTGTGTTATGTGAACAATTTATCTTATTTAATAATAATTTTTTTCCTTGAAGAGAGGGGCGGCATTTTCCCTTTTCGTCCGGGGTGGCAAAACAGCTAAAGCCGGCCCTTTTGGAGCTCCTAGAAAAGCTGCTGTAGATTTTTGACAGGACATGATGACTGTATGAGATCCCATCTCTACCGAATTGGTATCACCGACTCTCTTGGCTGTACTCTGTGTGACTGGTCAGTCTCTGAACGCTGAACATTTGAACGTGTGCCCTGCACTAAAAAGTTTCAATTGAATTGTCGAAAGATTTTAGAAAGAACGTTCACTAATGGCAATTGTAAAATAATATTCCTTCTAACTGACCTTAAACTCTCCAGCTTAGTACGTATATGTATTTGAATCATTCAATCGGGCAATAGCTGGTTTATTGTTTGTTTTTTTAATTCGAGCATTATCGAAGCATTTTTAAGGGTTTTTCAGGCATGTATATATTTTTAGAATTAAATATTGCAGAATTTCTAATTATTACACTGCATAGTATTTCGTTCATAAGTATAGGCAGAAAGCGGGAAGGGGTGACTAGCTGTACACTGGTTTAACTTCACTTTTTCAAAAAGTTGTTCTCCGTCAGCAATGTTTATAATATTACAGCAACGATCTATTTAACGTCTCCAAAAATTTCAATTATCAATTCAAACCTATGTAGAATTCGAATAATTTCTGTCTCTTGAGTATATTAAAAATTGTATTATATGTATGTATACGTATTTATATGCATTTATACATATGGAAAGGGATTCTAAAATTTTCAAAAATAAATGTGTGCATTCAAAATCTATTATTATTATACTTTCACATATTCAATGAATGTGACAAAAAAATCTTAATAAATCTAATGAAACCTGAATTATCTGAATTGAAATATATTTAATTGTAGTACCATTTACTTTTCACCAACTGTTTTTTTTTTCAATTGAAGTCAAGAATACCTACGAACTGATTTTAATTGAGGTAATTAATCATGTAAAATACGTTAAAATTCTCAAATTTGATTTCCTTAATTTATGAAGAAAAACTAAATTCTTTTTCGAATTTTCTTCTGGTTGCAAAATCAAAGCCTTTCTCATAATAATCGTCAATAGCTGAATTCATTTCTAATTAGATTTCATTCTTGTTTAGAATTATTCTCCGGAATATTCACTTAATTGTTCGGTAAAAGTAATAATACACGAATGTATAATAGGACTTAAAAAAGAATAAGATTCTATTCTTCAATCAAAACATATTTTCTTTCTATTTAGAAAGAAAAAATTATCAAAAAATCTAATTTTCCTCTCGTTATTTACGTAAATTCTAAGAAATTATTATGAAATCTTCGGCAAATGCCAGAATCAGTCGTTGAACTTTTTAGAACAAAAGTTTCAATCGCTGAAGTCTTTTAAGAATGACAAATATTGTTCAAAAACACGGGGTCATTAAAAGTTGACTGACGGACAATTCCGTAGGTTATTCAATCTCTATAAAGTAACAAATGAAATTTATTTATGAGCTAAAGCAACACGCACATTCAGGAAATAATTAAAAGTGAAAGGGGGAGAGAGATAGAAAGAGTCACAATAGATTTTGAGAATAATAATTGAAAGTAATAATAGTTTTTAAAGAATGGCAGTTTATTATTTTCTTTTCAGAATTCTCTTCCACACTACGTTCTAAATCTGTTTATCGCCGTGGAAAGTTTTCATCAACAAAATTATGTCATCGCTATTAAATGTGTCTTCAGGTTAATTAGTATTTCCCACGGAGGAAAAAGTTTCCGACTTCCGGTTTTGTTTGGTGCGGCAAAACAAAGGATTCAGTCTTCCATTTCCTGCTATATTAATAAGTTATTTGCGCATGCGTTTTAATTTGATAAAATTGCCATTGTTAATTCCTTTTTTGCTATAGCTTATTTTATATGTACCTAAATTATTACAATTTTTATCATTGATTGATAACTATATTCTTTTTTTCAGCAATCATACAATTAAAAATTAATTTCTAGATTGTTTTCTTGACGTCAAATAACAATGAAATTAATGTTGCTAGTTATTTTAGGAAATATGCTTTTTTGTGCTCGAATCATCATGTCACAAGACCATACTTATTATGAGAATTTAAAGTAGTACCACGACATGCTTTCGATAAAACAAACCGATATTTTGTTCTATATTTGTGTTCTAGATAAGTTAATACAAGATGGTGTTCAGTATTACTAAACTGTCAAAACTAATCTTTTCATTTGAATAGAAACTATTTAATATGTATAGTATGTACAATAGTTTGCATTATTATTCCTTGAATTTTTTCCTTTAGTTAAATGTTGAAGAGATAAAGATTTTGTAATAAGACTTATGTACCGGTTGATTCAAAATTAGTGTGACCAATTTTAAAAGCATATAACTATTTATGGTGAATTTCTATCGTTTTTATTGCAGGTTTTATTTTAAAAATAAAACATTTAAATTACTAATCAAACCATTTTTTAGTAGTGGGAGTAAATTATAGTACTGAAGTTGGATCCTCAAACCCGGAACAAAGTTTTAAAGCTTTTGAAGGATGGCTGTTGTAATTCTGTTTAAATAAAGCATTTAAAAATCAAAAAAGACTTTTCTAATGTATTCCTATCTAAACTTTGAAATGAAATAAAATTTAGCTCGCAATCAAAAGCTCCAGGGGAAAAAACGGGAACGAAAAGAAGTACTTAATGAAAAAGAAAAGAAGAAGCTGAAAATATAATTATTGTTGTAGATAATCCTCTGCTTCGAAGAACTTTGGCAAAGAATCTACAGGTATTTTAATCGACAATTTGTCATCAGATAAAGAAAATTGGCTATAGAAAGATGAATAAACCAGTCTTCTGTCAAATATCTGCAATGGCCGTAAAAAATGGAAGAAAACGCTCTTGGCCTCTATATTTAGTGTTATGCAAACGTAGATACAAAACAAGTATAACTTCGGATAAAGCACTGCTTCATCTGTCATCTACAACTGGCGAAACGAAGACACGACATATTTCACACGAAAAGTGTCTGTTCTGGAAAAGGCAAGTTAGCCGTCATGTGTTATGGTATGGAGGTAAATGTCTTATCAAGGCTTAACAAAACCATTTTTTGTGTAGAACCAAAGGCTAAAATTGATTCTATATACTATCAGCAAAACTTTTTGAAGCACATAATCAAAGAAAGTAAACGTCTTTACCTTCGAGGAATTTTTTTCTTTTTTCATCAAGATTCTGGACCATGTCATAATGCAAAATCAACTATAAATTGGCTGAAAAATAAAAATAAATAAATTTTCGTTGTCATAAGAAATAGCTATCATCACCCCGACTGTGATCCTTGCGAATAGTTTTTTTTGGGGGGGCGGGGAGGCTTAGAAAAAAAAATTATAAATAGATGAAAAGTAAGAACACTTCAAGGGCTTCAAAAGCAATCAAAGAGGAAGTTAGAAAACTTCCCCCAAAAATATTCCAGGAAGCTCTTTTGCCTTGACTAAACGTTTACTTAAAGTGTACTATGTTAAATAAAGCCACATACACTGAAAATTTCAAGTAAATAATTGTATTCAATAAAAAATTTTGATACTCTGAAAATGCTCACATTATTTTTGAATCAACCGGTACATGAAATCCAAATAAACAAGTATGTCTGAATTCATTGTACAATCTTATCTTAAATAAAGTTGCATCAACTAATCAAGGTTATGTATTATTTGGTAGGTTCATTGGATTTGGAAGTGTTATTCATTATGCGTTTATTTTTAAATTCATTTTAATACACAATAAAAAATAAATTTTACAGAATACAACATTAATTAAAACTTTATATTAGAGTGGAACGAAATTTTTTTCTTCAGAATGCAGAAAAGATGTTTGTTCTATGGCAGTGGTCTCCAGTCCCCGGTCCGTGGATCAAATACTACCGGTCTACACAATAAGCATTCAATTATTTCCCTTTTATTTACCGCGGTATATTTTTCTTGGTTTTGGGCTACTCTTTTTTTATGAAAATTACTTTATATTCCTTGTTAAATCACTTTAAATTCATTTTTGGTGTAGCTATATTTTATTCTGATGTCACGATTAAATTAAATTAAATTAAAATTACTAAATCAAATCAGTCTAAAATATTAAGTTGGGGAAAAAGAAATCCATTATTTTATCGATAGATGGCTGTTGCGTAGATATTTCGTGTAGATCGTGATCCATCAAACAATTTCAAATTTATGCCCGTTGTCAAGATGACATTTCACACTAAAAAAATTATTTTGCTTTCTTTTGTTTGGTCCATTCAGTTGTGAGTTACAGGGTGATAAAAATGGAAGTCAATAAAGAGAAAATTTGATTCTTTTTACAGTTTTTCTTTCGTAAAAGCGGAAATGCAAGCCAGGTGGCTGAAATTGTGAATAGTGTTTATGGTGTCAATACTGTAACAGCTAATTACATGCAATTTTGGTTTCGTCGATTCCGTTCAGGTATTTTTGATGTTAAAGATGCACCTCGCACAGGCAGACCCGTCGTCGAAAATGTCGATAAAATCACAGAAATAATCGAAGTTGACCGGCTTGTTAGTAGTCGTAGCATCGCCCAGGGGCTATAGATCGATCATAAAACAGTTCTAAGCCATTTGCGCAAAGTTTAATTCAAAAAGGAGCTCCATATTTTGGTGCCACACCAAAAAACATAATGGATCGAATTTCCATCTGCGAAACCTTGGCCATATGGAATGAAATCGACCCATTTCTTAAACGGATGGTGACTGTGAATGAGAAATGGGTAACATACTACAATATTGTGCGAAAACGATCATGGTCAAAGTGCGGTGAAGCAGCTGAAACGTTGGCCAAGCCAGGACTAACGGCCAGGAAGGTTCGACTGTGTGTTTGGGAGGACTGGAAAATAATAATTCATTATGAGTTGCGTCCGCATGGCCAAACACTAAATTCAGATCTCCACTGTCAACAACTGGACCGTTTGAAGCCAGTGATTGACCAGAATTGACCAACAAAAGAAATGTGTTCCATCAGGACAATGCCAGGCCACACACTTCTGTAGTGACTCGCCAAAACCTCCGAGAGCTTGGTTTGGAAGTTTTAATGTATCCACCATATAGTCCGGACCTAGTACCAAGAGATTACCATCTTTTTCTCACATTGCAAAACCTCCTGAGTGATAAGAAATTGGGATGAAGAAAAGATTGTGAAAATTGATTACTATATGTTTTCGCCAATAAGGGTCAAGACGAGAGAGGCACTACAAAGCTTCCTTTAAAATGGCAACACATTATACAACAAAACGGTGCATATTTGACCAAAATTGACACATCCTTAAGCATGTTAAATAAAGTCTTGATTTTCATGCAAAAATAATCTATTTCTTTTTCCCCAACCTAATATAAACAATCAACGTCCTCCTCCTCAGTGGGCCGCGGTAGAATTTACAAAAGTTGCCCGGTCCGTGGCGATAAAAATGTTGGTGAACACTTTTCTATGGTACATAGATGAAGGGGAAATAAAAAATTAAAAAATTAATTTTTATTTAAATTCTGATACAAAGGGAATGAAGTTTACGCATTTCAGCTTATTTATGGTAAAAAGACAAAATAAATCTTTGTCAAAATGAAATTGGCCTTTTAGTACTTTTTAACTTTTACTGTCATAAGATGACACGTACCAAGCAGTTACAAGAAAATAAAGAATCAAGTATATATATTGAACTCTTTTTAGTATTGAATTTTTAAAAAAACTTCTGTCGAAATGACAGTAAGTGATAAAGCATAAGACATAAAAAAACTTGGATAGAACTAATTCGACGGTGGGGGAAGAGTGTAGTTGGCTTATAAAATATAGCAATGTTACATTACATTATTCACTACTCAGTAATTATCATTTTTGATTCTTCATATTGAAAGAAAAATAATTATTTTGAGTCGAAAATCTTCTAACCAAAAATAAGTCTTTTTCCAGTTTTTTTTAACTAGTTTCCGCTCATTTGTAGTGCTGATCAGTCGTACTAGTAACTTCGTTTCTTGTAATTTGAAAATTTCTAAACTAAGAGTGCTTGAGAATCAAAGAAAAACAATTCATTCTTCGAAAATGGATAAATGCGTCAAGAAACTTTCCTTGCAGTTTTTCTTTCTTTCTTTTTGATAGGTAAGATACATAAAATAATTTTTTTAAGTTACAAAAAGGTGTGAATAATTACTTTTTTTACATATATAATGTTTATGAATTTAAAATTTGTTTTATGTGGATTATAAAGAAAATAATTAAAAGATAAATCTCTATATACCGAATTTTCTATATCACGAATTTATTTTTCGGGATTTAGCGACTTCGTTATATAGATGTCCGAATGTATAACTTAAAATGTAAATTATATATTTTGAAATTTCAAACTGTTCTTAGCTTTTTCAAGGACATGTGCTTTAAAATTTAAATGTTAGTATTATTAAATGCTGATTTCAAGGAAAAGTACACGAAACACCACTCATGAAAGCGATGTCAATCACCAAGATAAATTGTTCCAACATAATAGTTCTGATTTAGAGCTGTCAAAATGTAGCAGCGTAAAAGAAGTGAGAATATTGCCTTGTTTCCAAATTAGGACATTAAACAATGTTTTAATTGTTTTCTTTATATTTCTTTTTTGAGAATGAAGAATATAATTTTGTTGTGTCAAGACTAAACATATCTGTGCCGCAGTCAGTATAAGCATCTGTTGCGTTTAATTTCATCACGTTATTTCGTTTGGTATTTTTTTATTAAACTGTGTTTATACCTTCACATAATTATTTCCCATTGTTAAGAACAAGATCACGCATGTTGTTTTTTTTTTGTAAATAAGAAATAAGCGGAGGCCAGTTAATGCCAGTACTTCTATTATGTAATGACCCAAATGACCACCAAGATAATACAATTAGCATACGTCTCTCATAAATGATTTTGATACCTTCTGATGTAGTTACTGTAGTCAGTTATATAAAATCTTTAATATATCATGAAGTATGCTTTTATTTGCTTTGCTAAAAGTCTTTTTTTTCTCGCTAAGTATTTTATTATATAATACAAAAATCTAAATCATATTTAGTATATTTGTGGCAAACTCATCTCTTAGATAATTTTCAACGATTTTACGGGACACAATATCCTAAAAATGACCAAAATATCAAATTTTTTACCATCCCATTTTAATTGTGGTATTTCTCTTAATATGTGTACAACATTTCGTAACTCTAGATACATTAATTAGCCTGTTATATTTAACTTTTTTCTACAGTATGTCGAGGCGAAATCAAAAAATAGAACACGTGACGTATACATTTAGCTCTTTTATTAATTTTACTGACCTTTAACACTTTATATGACCTTTTCTCAGGACTTTATTTTTTTAAGATAATCGTTTATTTAAAATGCTAAGGTTTCTTTTATATTTATAATTTTTCTGGTTGTTTTGAATAATATGTTTGATTATGCTGCGCATGGAATGAGGATTTATGTAGTTAATTTTTAAAAAATCATCACAAATGAATATAGTTGTTTTTAACTGTTTCTTTTATAGTGCCCGATATAAAAAAATTGTAAACATAAAACTTCCAATCGTATAAACAAGTCCATGCACAGAATTGTGAGGAACACTTCTAATAATATTAGATAAAATACATTCAAAAATATTAAAGATTTTTAAAGTAGTAAAAATTTTAAAATATTGAAATATTTTTTAAAAAATTAAAAATTTTAAATAATTGTTTTCTTTAAAAATGGTGTTTTTTTTTCTAAAATGAATGCTTCACACATGCTTGCTTAAAAGGAATAAATGTAAATATTTTTATATAAATACTGAAGTAAAAAAATGTGTCACTTTAATGGAATATTTTAAATAAAACATTGAATACTTGAATAAGAAAATTATCCATAAAAAGTAACAAATGTAAAAAGTACAAAACATATTATTAAGCGCATACTTTTCTTAAGATCATTTGTAATCAGCAAGTTTAATTTAACACGAAAACTCAGAATTGTAATTTATTTAAATAAGAATAATTTTTTCCCAAGAAAATAAATTAACTTCTAATATTAAAAAATTAATAAAATTAATTTTTCTAAGAAAAATGAATTAAAAGAATTTGATACGGCCAAAGGAGTTATTTACATGCAACTTAGGCATATTTCGCCTCTACTGAAATGATTATTAATAGTTTTAAATTATGCCCCACTAATAATAATAATTGTTGGAAATATGAATTTTCATTTTTTTATTTTAAATATTTATAGCATTCTAATAATTTTAAACTTCAAAAGCAAATCATAAACATGATCAAAAATCCTCTTTTATTTAATAAAAATTGTGGGTAAGGTATTTTAACATTTTTATATTATAGAGCTATATGTTTTATTTATAAATACTTAATTTGATTTCAACAATAATTACTTAATGCTTTTTTTAGAGAATTGAAATTATATACTTCTATTCATATAAAAATAGTACTACAATAAATATATAAACATATTTCAGCAGTATAATAAGGGCCTTAAAAGAAAACATCAGTGCTATATACAGAATATACCAATATTAACGTCAGATTTGAATTTACCACCATTCGTGCAATGAAGTGTTAGTAACCCTATTGAAAAAAACTATTTTACAGCTGATAGCTTACTGCTAGTAAAACTGGCCCGTTACACGATAGAACAACGTATTTTCATTGTTGAACAATATTTCAGAAATAATGCAAGCCTGGCAGCCCCATTGTGAAAATTTCTTACAGAATATGGTCGGAATAGTGATTTAACTTCGTCAACTAAGAAGAGAGTAAATTCAGTCAGGCTGGGTCAATTGGAACTGCTTAACATACAAGTCGTCCAAAAAAAGCCGTTCAAATCTCAATATTGACTCACTGAGTGAGAGTGTTGGTCAAAGTCCAGGAACATCATTTCGGCGTCGCACAGTGGGCAGTTTTCCCAATCTAGCGCTCGGAAAGTCCAAAAATGAAATTGCGCGAAATAAAAAAAAAATCGGCTATTTATGGTCCTCATAGGTTCTCCAGCCATGTGGTAAACAGTTTTTGTCAGTACGCGAATGGAAATATTCTACAATCAGCGGTTTAGATCGGGTTTCTTTTTGCTGCAAGCAACACTTGCGAGAATCATTTTCTAGTAAGAAGTTCAATCGTTTCGTCTGAAAAAGATTTTGCAAATTTAAGAGGTTTGTTTTTAAATACATGCCATGGGTAAGTAATTTCTTGATTTGACTTTCAAATAAGGTTCACTTTTGATTAAAAATTTTAAAAACATAACATTTAGCACAGCATGTAACTCCAACTAACATATGTCGTTTTTGTGTGTGTGTGTGTGTTTATTGGAGTAGAACTTTTGGGATTGACACGGATTGATCACAAAAACACTTAAGTCACGTAGAGTAGATATAGAACTTTAATTTAATACTAAATTTACCTGCTACTCCCAAAGTTATGATTTTTTTCAGCGCTGGCCGATGGTATTTCTCGGCGTGCCTTATTCGATATGTGGAAGGAAGAGCAAGATACTAGCGCAACACTTATGTTGTTTTGAGTTTAGTTAGGACAACAACGGACTTTGATAAATATGAAGACCAGCAGCAATTAAAATTTAGAAAAATTGAATGATGCGTGGTTGTCGCGGGAGTAAGATTTATATTATGTTTTATTATTTTTAAGAAAAATATATAGTTAATGTTTTAGTGTGGTATTTTATATTTATTTAAGCTTATAATAATTATTTTTTCAGAATCATTAACTTTAAAATGGTTTTTCTCAGTTTGTGTTTTTCGCATTTTCCACAATTATTTACCAATCATTTCCATTTTTTTCGCTGTGTCTTATATGTAATGCACGTAACAAAATTAGGGATCCATTTTACTGTAAATTGAATACTTCTTTTTTAAAAAAATTAAATGTGGGAAATATCAGGCTTTTGGTTGAATTTTTAGTATATATATATATCAACATTTTATTATTTTTTCCTTAAAAACTAATTAAGGTATTGTAAAATCGATCCCTAAAGTTGTTTAAAACATCCTCGGAAATATTACAAAAATTTCATGTCAAAAAATTAATTAGCACAAAAAGAGTAGAATTTTAAAAATTTCGAAATTTCTTAAAAGAAATTAAATTTGTAAAATTGTGTGAATAATATGTGAAAAAATTTATCTCGTATCATTTTCTTGAATAAACATTATATGAGATGCTAAAATGTAACTTTTAAACGCATAAATAAAATAAAAAGCTCAAAGGGTGCCGAGTCCTTTTAATCACTACCTATTATCCTTTATTGTTTTTGTACAATGTTTTGTTTGATTGCATTTATTTAATCTTTAACAATTATTAAATTTAATATTTCTAACTTGTCACACTATTTCTTGTATATATTCTTCCTCGTGTAAATTACACGAGGTTACGTTAATATACTCAGATCCTTGTTCAAAAACTAGTTCCACTTAGCAATTTATTCTTGATCAAACTCAAACTTGACATAAATTAGTTAAGGCTCTATTAACATTATTTGTTAGTAAAAAACAGAAAAGAATACCCAATTTACATTAATTACTATGATTCTAGATCATTATGAAGACTTTAAAGCCATAAAATAATTTCCTAGTGCTAGATCGGGAAACTGCCCATTGATTGTCGTGGACAAGAATTGAAAATTTCAAGAAGCTCTCTGCAGCGTATACTCACTGAAGATATGTGTCCGTGCTTATAAAGTTCAATTGATACAGGAACTGGAGCCTAATGATCATACATAGCGAAAAGAGTTCGCTGAATGGATTATGGAAAATCAACAAGAAGAGATCCCGAGTTTTCGAACAAAATCTCTTTCACCGATGAAGCACATTTTCAACTTGATATTTTTGTTAATCCTCAAATTTGCCGCATTTGGGGTTCAGATAATCCACATGTTGTGAATGTCTAAAAACAATTCCATCATCAGCTAGTGGCACTGCTTGGTACGGATTTTAGACTGGAGGCATGATTGAACCATACTTTTTCGAAAATGAAGCTGGGCAAGTAGTGAATGTTACTGGTGCTCAATATCGCGACATGATAACACAATTCTTTCTGCCTAAGTTTAATGATATTCATGTGGACGACATGTGATTTCAACAATACTTTCCAACATGTCATACAGACCGTAAGAAAATTTAATTACTGCATAAGACATTTCCTGATCTTGAACTCTCTGGTTTCGGTTTATAAGAGAATTGGCCTCCTAGATCGTGTGATTTAACCCCACTAGAATTCCTTTTATAAGGTTATTTGAGGTCAAAGGTCTATGCCAACAAGTCTACAAGCATGTGTGCATTAAAGGAGGGAATTAGACGCTGCATTAACGAAATTCAGTCACATTAATGCAAAATGGTCATGGAAGCTTTCGACAAAAGAGTGCATATGTGTCAGCAAAGCCTTGAAGTTCATTTGCTCTATATGTTATTCCCCACATAATCCTTTCTGTATACTTAAAGATTCAATAACAAAATTATAATTTAAAGAAAAAAAACTGTGTTTTTTATTTAATTCAAATCTTGCATTAATTTCGGTACACCCTTTATGATTAATACATATAAGTATATTTTATAATTCGATAATAAGTATAATAAATTTACTTCAAGCGGTAATTATCATATTATTCTTTTAGCATGCCATTGCTTATAAAGAGCCTATTTTTCTGTTTTAGAACAACAATACATAGAATGTATTAGAACAACAAGGATTCTGTTTTAGAACAACATTTTTTTAAAGATTTGCATTTTTTGAAATTTCAAGAAACTATTTTATCGTAAATTAGAATTTCTCTTAATCACATACCGCACGTCCGCATTGGGTGGGTTCTAATAAGAACTTATGGAATGGCAGTACCATTTTAAAGTCCTTTAGATGTACATAAGCATGTATCTGATTCTTGACAAAATATCCTAATGATCTGTTTTCATGGCTGTAAACTTTTAAAATTTGCGAAAAAATATTTTCATTCTTTTACTATAAAAGTGGTATTTATCTTCAGTTAGAACAATTTTCTCTTATAATTAATAACTGTCCATGCATTCGATTTGATTGTATATTGTTGCAAAATGTATGCATTAAACATCAGGAAAATAGAACTATCCTCCCAAATACTTTCTTTTGTAATAATAGATATTAACGTTCAACCGCAAAACCGATTTTATAAACAATATGAGTGAAATTACATTAAAAAGGTCCAAGTTTTACACCACAAATTAAGAATTCACATGTCAAACTATGACACAAAGAAATGGAAAAAAAACTGTTGAACAATTGAACTGCTACAATCGTTTGACCTGCATTCGAAATAGAATACGAAAAAAATGGCGTACAGAGACGTTCTCTACTTAGAACAAACAAAAACAAACAATTACTGTAGAGCCTGATGGATACTGCTGTAAATAATGCTACAGTTAGAAACTGTCATGTCTCAAGAAACTGTTGGTACAATAAAAGGAATAGGCTTAATGATAATAATAATGAA
This sequence comes from Trichonephila clavipes, assembly GCA_019973935.1. NCBI lineage: Eukaryota > Metazoa > Arthropoda > Arachnida > Araneae > Nephilidae > Trichonephila > Trichonephila clavipes. Next base: position 1,282,779 of record BMAU01000607.1, read on the forward strand.
AGCATAATAATATACTTGCTCATTATGAGAAAAATTCTTTTTTTTCTGCAACATTTTCGAACGCATGGAAGTGGAAGTAATTACAGGGATTATCAGAAAGGCAGGAGTGGTCACCAAGTTTTGAAATCAGAGCACTTTTATTTTCTTTCTTTTTCCTCTGAAGACTTTCTTTTCATGTCACAACGTTCTCTTATCAAAAACGTTTCTTTATTAATTTGTGTTGCGTAAAATGTTACGTAAAAAAGAAGAAAGTTACGAGAGATTTATTATAATGGATACTTGGAGAGTTTATAAAGAAATTAATCATTTTACTGTATATGTGTGTGTTACAAATTCTAAGGAATTTTCCGAAATGTTTTTATTTGAAGTTAATCACTAGCTGCAAAATGAGGGATTATGCTCCATTATAGGATTGGGGTCTGTTACAAAACGCGCGCAACTTCGCGGGCGGAGTACTTCAGTTCCAGAACAGTTCAAATCTTGTAAATATGCCATCCATAATGCTTAGCATCTGTCTTTTTCAATTAAATTGTTATATTCAAGGAAGATATATTTTTTGATTTCTATATATGGTTTGATTTCTGTCATTTTATTTTATTTAGAACAAAGAATAAGAAAAGAATATGACACTGTAAGAATGGATTACCCATTTTTGATATAAATTTCATGTGGGTTGCTTGGTTTTGTTTATTTTAATAAACTTAGCTCTATAACTATATTAATAGTATTGAAGATGATTATTTGATTTTTCAGAAGCTTATATATAGTTCAAGAAGGAGAAACGTCACTCAAGTGGGAATTTCATTCACTCAACGCTAGAACTTAAAGTTGAGTTTAGATTAATTGCATATCGTAGCCCCTTTCAGTCTATACTAGGGATTGGCAACCTTTTAGCTGTGGCGTGCCAAACCAATCTACCAACATGATTCAGCATGCCACACTGTAGGATATTTTTGAAACAATTCAATTTGCACGGCAACGCACACAGAGTTAGACAAAACAGAACAGTAATACAGATTTATAGTTTTATTATATATTAATTTTACATCATTTAAAGATATTCCTTAGCATAAAAAACCAGCATAACATATAACTGTTTTTTCAACAAAAATTAAAAGTATAAACATTGTACATATCTTTATATATAAAAATCTTCCATGCGTGTGTATGTGACTAAACTCCTCCTAAGCGGCTGGGCCGATTTTGATGAAATTTTTTGTGGGTTCAAGTGGATTCGAGAATGGTTTAGATTCACAATTTGGTCCAATATCGCAATTAGTTAAAAAGATATTAATTAAACACATTCAACTCAATATTCACCTGCATTGTTGAAACAACGTTATTGTTATAAAAATGGCGTAAGGTGGCGTCGAAAATCGATTTTCAGCCAAACTGGCCAAACCGAGTCTTCATTGTTACAAAAATGCAGACGAATCATGCTTTTTAGCGTTTTTAATTAATATCTTTTCAAATAATCTTTATATATAAAAATCTTCTGTGCGCGTGTATGTGACTGAACTCCTCCTAAGCGGCTGAACCGATTTTAATGACATTTTTTGTGGGGGTTCAAGTGGATTCGAGAATGGTTTAGATTCACAATTCGGTCCAATATTGCAATTAGTTAATAATATATTAATTGAAAACCTTAAAACGCGTAATTGTTTTACCCCTTTGTGCTGTTTGTCCTGTTAATGCGCGGCAAGAAAATAAAAGAAATAAGAGGGGAGCATTTTCCGATATTTTCACCGTTTTTAAAATATCAATCTAATTTTCTATCAAAAACAAACAAAATATAATTACAGAATCGGAAATATTATTCATTTCGCCACGATACGGCATATAGCTTTATATAGATAATTCTTCTCTGCGTGTGTATGTGACTGAACTCCTAAACGGCTGGACCTATTTGGATGACAATTTTTGTGTGTTTACCCTTTAATCAAAACAAGTTTAAGTTTCTATTCAGAATAGGTTCTATATTCAACATAGTTCATAGTAAATACATACTCACATGCAATCGATAGGTCGAATTGTGGTAACTGTACATATGATGTCAGTATTGTAAAAACTTTCTTTATAAAAAATTTCATCAAAACGGTCCAGATTGTTACAACTTATTCAAAAAAGTTGGTAATTTTGGATTTAAGACGTGCGTACAGGACAACGTCTGTCGGCACCGCTAGTATTGTGAATTTTTAAGCCTATTTATCAGAATAAGAAATAGCAACGTATTTTCCCTTCATTACAATTAAATAAAATGATAAATGAAAGTTTTTAATGCGAATCTAGTGTTGAACCGCTCTACCCTTTCATATCGCAAAATATAATGTGTGACTTTCAATTTGTCATGATTCTATAAGCATTTAGTTGTAAACAATTTACTTGAGGACTCGAAATATTTTTTATATGAGGAAAGATTTTTTATTTTAATATAAAGAACCAAAAGTGGAAAGCAGAGTAAATGAAATTTTCTCTCTTCAAAGAATTAAATCTTAATCTTATAGAGTAATCTTTCACAGAGTTTTTCGTAATTTCGTAAATGTCAATAATTTTGAAGGTCCATTACAATTTTATCTACTTCCATCCACTCAAAAGTTGACAAATTTGCAGAGTAGTACAGAGTGCAACTGATAATTGTACCGCGTGCCACATATGGCGCAGTACAATCATCAGTGACACTCCACAGCCGGCCACCTATGACGCGTGCGTGCCACATATGGCGCAGGGCAATCATCAGGGGCACTCCACAGTCGGCAACCTATAACGCGTGCGTGCCACATATGGCGCACGCGTCATAGGTTGCCGACTCCTGGTCAATACCATGTGATTGCTGTAGCAGAGCAGTTATGGTCTTGAGTTTGCAGCCGTCCTTTTTGCTGTTAAATCGTAGGATCGAGTTCTCATGACACTTAAGACTAATCATATGAAGGTCTGATGCAGGATTAAATCTAAGGTCTCACGTTAGTGGTACTTGGAAATTTGTGGAGTGGAGTATCAGCTACTCAAGCGTCCTTTACGTCGCTTAACAGTGGTTAATATTCATGAGGTCCTTTGTCGATAATATTTGTTTTGCTTTTCATTGCGACGGTAATAAGCAATCACCAGTGGCGCACACAAGGGGGTGTCTTAGGGGTCCGAATCCCTCCCAAAGCCCTTGATTTTTTTCCCGATTGATTATAATTCTAAGTATATAGTACGTAAAATTTAATTAAGCATTTGTTATTAGTGATTAATTTTGTTAATTAATGTTAATTATTCATTCAATAATTGTTTTTTAACTGTTTTTTGTTCCCAAAAATCGACAAAATCAAAAGGGGCATGATACAAGAATGCTTGACTTTCGACCCTGTACCCCCCTTGAAAAATTCCTGTGTGCGCTACTGGCAATCACTTATCGCTTTCAGTAATTTCGAGATTCGAATCCGTTAAGAGATTAGAGCATCGTCATCCCTTTACGACTAGGTTACCATGAACCTCACTTTCTCATTTAAGAGACATTATCATCTAGGTAAAATGTTCGTGGGTTACCTAGTCAAAGGTTCCTCGGTTTGACTCCTAATATCACTATAAATCGAGGTAAAGATGTAAGATGACTGTCGCAATTTGAAACAAATTGACCTAATGGGATTAAAGATGAAATTTCAAACGAGTGGGCAGTTAGCGAGGAACCTCGAAATTCAGAGCCTCGATCAGGTGATGAGGATGACGCATGAGCTTCCCCCCCCCCCACACACACACACTCCGAAATTCCCCAACATAGTAACGTGAGGACCTCGAGTACCTTTAAATGTTGGATCTTTAGCGACATCAGGACTCGAAAACATAACGACTATAATCACTTGGCTATCGCGGTCATTGTTTGAAGAGGAAGGAAGCAACCTCGGAATTGTGTTCGTCGTCTGAAACTTGAAGGGAAAAGTCTATTACAAAAATTACGTAACATGGTAAAAAAAATTATATTAACTTATCAGTGTTCAGTTTATTTCTTGTTAATTTTGTAATGAAATATTTTACTCGTGGAAAATAAATAATTAAAACCAGAAATAAATTGAGTAAAATAGAACAAAATACTCTTTCTTTTGAAAATTTTTTTTTCTAATTGTTTTTTTCCTACTGATAGTTTATTAAAGTTGCACTTCAAAGAAACCCAAGGGCTATTGGTGACAGACCTTATAATTTTGAACTGCGGTCGAATGAAGAGGAGTCATCATTGGCTCCAAGATTCGAAGCAACGTCTCGACAGAAACAGTGCCTGCAGCGAATTCGAAATCCATTTGGCTGCAGCAGCCATGAATTTTTGCTGAATTCATAATATGAAATAGGAATGACTGCCACCCACTATTGTATTATTAAGTAAATTTATCCTGAATTTAAACAGAATCCTTTGCGAGAGAGAGAGAGAGAATTTCAATTCTGAAACTTTTCCACATCTTAATTTTCTCCATCAACCGCAAATTAAGTTTTACTTTATTTTATCTCACTCAAGAGAGCTTGGAAATTATAGATAAAAAAAAGGATTTGCTATAAAACTTACTTCTCTTTGAGTAACTATACCTTCTCCTTATTAGCAATTTTTACAAGCATGCCGAATGAAATTTGGACTTAATATATAATTAGTCCATAATATTATAACTTTTTTTTCAGGATACTTTTATAATATATTATAAAAATAAGGTTGTATAGAGTTTCCTTGGTTCAACATATCAACCGAACAAAAACTATCACTACGAAAAAAACTAACAAACAAAAATCAACAAGATTTTATAAAAGGAAAAGGGAACTAATTTGTTGTTAGTACACTACTCGTTTTTGGCGGGATATTAATAGAACTAAATAGAGCTTTGCTTTTCAGACTAATGTTATCGTATTGTAATATTATCGTCTCGACTTGGCGAAATCTTACAACTATTTGGCTGGAAAATACATAGAGTACTGATATCAAATGATTTCTTTGAAGTGTCTTGAGTGCTTTGAAACAGTGGAAACTAATAAGTGTAAAGAAGAGTTTTAGCCACTAAAGAGGGGTGTTTTCTTGACATTTAGGTAGAATTGATGCATTTTTTAAATTCAAATTCTATCTTTCCGTGATTAGAATTAAACTTTTTATAAGGATTCATTTGACATTGTGATTTCTGGCCAGATCATTGGCTTGGTGTTGCATATTTCCTTCGAATCAATCGCATTTTCGTCCGACGAACTTTTTTATCGTTCTTGTGTGACCGTGGTAGCCTGATGGTTATGGTCACGAGCCCGTGGTCTGTGTCCTCAGTTTGAGCCTAAGTGCTACTGATAACCCACCGTGTAGAGGGACTGATTTACATTAAATCTGTCCAGACTCAAAGCCCTCCCAATGGCATGAAGTGAAAGTTCAGTGAGAGAAAACTCAGGTGTATCCTCGTCACTTGATTCAGGTTTAAAATTGCAAAGTCCATCGCAAAACGACCTTCGTGTTTCAGTGTTGCGCGACTTTAACAAAGCACTCATTAACCCAAGACAAAAAAATGTTCACAAATTATATTTTATAGATCATTACGAAAAAACAGTTATTAACTAAGCAGCAACAACATAGGAAACGTTTTATTTAAAACATTATACTATAATTATTACTACTAAATGATTTATAAAATATAGATAATTTAATCCACTAAAAGATATGTAAACAACTTATTCTGAAAATTATCCGATAATGAGTTCTCTTTTTTTTACTGACTATTCTAAAAAGCATTTGAATATAAATCAAATTTGTTTGGAAGGTATGTATTATGCAAATCAAATATAGTTCTTATTGAGTTTTTAAGTTCTAGAATTTTATTAAAGTTATGTTGAGATTTAAATTTAAAAGCTTGAGACATATTATAAAACTTGTCAAATAGCAATTATTCACCGGCTTTTTAGAAATTTAGGGATCCTAATTTAATAAGTAAAAACACAGAGCAGTTAATTGTAGAACACAAACTTCAATCACATTAGATATCTTTTTTTATTTCAATTATAGGACCATTTTAATGATTACCACGCCCAAGTACAGACAGCACTCTAGCACAAAACATCCCCCCACATGTTTCTTATACGCCTGCAAAAAAGTACTACAGAAATCGATATTTTAGCCAATATGTCTTAATAGCCTAATTTTTGATTAATTTCCTTGTCATTTTTTGAAAACTTTGACAGGTAAAGTTTATTGCTCAATAACTTGAAACATATATTTAATTTCACGCAAATTATGTAGGAGATTTTAACTCTATTTTCACTTTTGTTTTACTACCTATGAAAGTAGAAATTTCATATTTTCTATTTGCACAGTCACACCATTTCTATTCTTGCAAGATAGATGATCTACATGTATCTCTCTGTAGCGATAACTACATAAAGTACATACCAACATGGGAAAGCAATAAATCAAAATATTAAGGTAACTCCAATTTCACACAAATTAAACAAGGTGTAGCCAAATTCAATCGACCAATTCAAAATGGTGGTAGTAGGAAAGAATGGGGATGACAAATCAACATAGAACATGGGGTCGCGAACCACGTTTAGTCGGAGTAAATCGCGATAAGAGTAGCCGTACAAGGACGATGAGCCACAGATGAGGTGAGTAGCCAATGCAGGAAATCGGAGTGCAGTGGTGCGATTAAAGAAACCTGTGCGTATGCAAATTTCCCACTTATCCTGGAGTTGCTGCAGAGAATAACGGCCACTTCGCACCCAAACATGTGGTTCATGCGCGATGATGCTCCAGTACTTTTTCGATTCCGGTTCGAAACCACCTTCATGCTACATGTCTAGGAAGTTGTATTGGATGCGGTGGACCTATTGTTTTGCATTCACGCTTCCTGAACTTCTATCTCTTAGATTCACTGAATCTCTTGGGTATGAGACGCTGGTAGCTACAGTAAAGGATCTCATGGCATGAGGTAATGGTGTACTAGCACTTTTTTCGATTCCAGTGCAAAACCATCTCCATGCTACATATCTCGGGAGTTGGATTGAATGCGGTGGACCTATTGTTTGACCTTCAAGCTTCCTGAACATCTATCTCTCGTATTTCCTGAATCGCTTGTGTATGAGACGCCGGTGGCTACAGAAATGGCACGAATAGTCGTCAATTCAGCTGACATTGCCAGCACTCTGAATTTGTTTAAACGCGCCCGACAATCCATCGTCCGTCGGTGTCCACTATGATGTGACCTAAATGGTCGAAACTTCGAACTTCCGACGTCGAGCTGTGATGAATTGTTCGTATTGTTAGCATGCTATATACGTGTAATAAATGTATTTCTTGCCTCTTATTGCCTCTCTTCATTTCTCTCGACATCACACTCTTCATAACTGTTTTTGTTAATTACTCCGACTAAACGTGGTTTGTGGCCCCAAGTTCTATGATGATTCATCGTACCGATGCTATAACCCTCTGAAGTTGTCTCTGAATCCCTGAAAAACTCACATTATTTTCAGAGTTACTACCATTTGCAAAAATAACTTTTGCTTTTTTCAATTCCTGCTATTAACTAAAGATTTGTCGCCCAGCCAGTATGGTGGCTATGTTCCTCAGCTTGTAACCGAGTGGGTTCGGGTTCGAATCCCGAGTAAGACATGGTTGTATCTTCTTCGGGAAAGAAGTCGGTCTTTCGCCTGAAATGGATTCCCGTCTCGAAAGGAAAAGCAGCGCACCTCTTCTTGTTATATGCTGGGATCATCGTTTGTAATAAAATCTGTATTCTTCTGTGGTTGTGTTATATGTTTCTGTTCATCTATCTCACGTCTTTCGTATGTATCCCAGTAATAAACACATGACAACAACTAAAGATTTCTATATATTTATTTATTTATTTGTTTGTTCATTTATTTATCTTGGTGGAATTTTCATTCGTTAATAAAATACATTTTAAAGTGCTCAATTAAGTTGAAATTTTATATACATGATTTTGTTTTGGATGACAATACAATAATTTTTAATTATAATTAATAAAAATTAATTGATCTAAACTAATTATTCAAAGAATTACAAATACAGCCACGTTGGCATCATTTGTGGCGATTTAGCGACCCTTTTGGCGACTTGTGTCAAAACTTGAAAAGGTGTTTTCCTCACGTTTTAAAGCATTCAGTTGAACTGAAATTTTATATACAAGATTGTTTTGGATGACAATACGATACTTTAATGATAATTAATAAAAATTAATTACCACTTAATGCTGTGATTCTGTTGTTGTGTGTTTATTACTGGGATACATACGAAAGACATGAGATAGATGAACAGACACATATAACGCAACCACAGAAGAATACAGATTTTATTACGAACGTTGATCCCAGCATATAACAAGAAGAGGGGGGTGGCGTTGTTGTTCCTTTCGAGACGGGAATCCATTTCAGGCGAAAGACCGACTTCTTTCCCGAAGAAGATACAACCAAGTTTTACTCGGGATTCGAACCCACTCGGTTACAAGCCGAGGGTCATAGCCACCATACTGGCTGGGCGACTGTGATTCTCTCATATGTATATACATATTTATATTAATTGTAACTATTTAATAAAAAGTAGCTAAAATAAAATTTTTCTTTGTTGATCTAAGTAGGAATTGACTTAAAATTTTTTTTTTTATATTTTTTGTTAGATGTCTTTTACTCTGATGTATTAAAATATGTTTAAATCCACTCCTAAATTATATATTTCAAAAATTCTACTCCAGGCTCTGTACTATAGCTATATATAGGAAAAATATTACTATAGAAGCATTTCTCACAAAAGGAGAATGTTTTGAAAATAAGTAATTCTACGTTCATGTCGAGAAGAACTTTGACTTTCTGAAATTTTTTCTAAAACGAAATCTTTGATTCAAGAACTATGGAAGACTCCTCCGACTCACGCCTGGTATAATAGGCAGGCCCCAGGTGGTGCCCTTCCCATCAAGGCGGATAGAGTCGTCCAAACAACTATTAGTAGGCTTGCAAGTGGACACATTAGAGGCCTTTCCTTTAACTTAGGCCAGAAAATTTACGAGAATTGTACTAAATGCAATTTGGTACAGGCAACTCCAGATCATCTTTTGTTTTGTGCAGGACTTGAAAGGGAGGACATCTATTCCAGTCCTCTTTTGGTGTACGATTTCCTGAGGACTCTTGGGCTCATGGACCTGGTCTAGCCTGCGGCTAGACAGGAGGAATTAGTCAACAACAACAACAACAACGTTCATTTCAAAATATCAAATTTAAATAATGTTTTATTGTAATAATATTCTTGAGACAATTTTGTACGTATATTCTAATCTAAGTGACACGAAATATTCAAAAAATAATCATTTGTAAGGTTTTTGCAAAATCACAGGTCTGAACGTAGTCGGATACCTTAAAGAGAAAAATTGTTTAGTTGTAGAACTTTTTTAAATTATAAAAACACAATATTATAAACAGAGAGATATGAATTACAGCTTTGCGTATTTCGTGTATACTGAGATACTTTTCTGTCTGAAAATGTGTTTCGAATTTGTGTGTGTGTGTGTGTGGCTCACACAGGCTCTTTTACATTTCACGAAGACAATCTTAAGACAAAACTATGGCTCATATAAATGTATATAGTTTCAAGCAATTCAAAAATATTATGAAGAAATTGTGAAGTTCAAAGGGTTAAATTCTCATGATGGTCACGTGATGGAACGTGCTCAAAAGTTAAATTCAAAACTGACATTAAACTAACTTGTACTTCTTCTATTTGTAAAATTTAGTAAAAATTTCAAATTTTGAAATTGGGTAAAGATGTTCAAATTTTATAGAAAAAACTTTAATCAAAAGTTTTGTAAAAAAAATTTAAAAAAAACAACCTTATATTTTCTACATGTGCTTTTAAATAAAAGTATTTTGCTCACTTATGTGTGCTCACTTATTAGTGACAAGCACGAAGAAAGTTTTTGCAAAACGCAAAAGTTGGCACTTATGTGTGTTGTTGTTGGTGACAAGCACGATGAAAGTTTCTGCAAAACACAAAAGTTGGCACTTATGTGTGTTGTTATTGGTGACAAGCACGATGAAAGTTTCTGCGAAACACAAAAGTTGGCAACAGCAAAGTGCATAACTTGTTAGACGGTAGCACGTAATTGCGTTTATAATGTGACTATGACGTCATATGTATTTAGTCCAGCAAAAAGCTCCGATCATTCATTTTCATTTATTTCACTTCAGGAATAATTAGTGGTCTCTAATGATGATTTTAGGAACTAACAATTCATTTAGTTTGGTTAGCAATTACAGTTATGTTACTCGCGTTTACTTACCATGAATTTTTATTTCTAGATTTCGATTAGACGATAAAAGTAACATATGATCTAGGGTAGTGCTTACCAACCTTTTTATTGCCGCAAACTGGTCAACATTTGATAGGGTTTTTTTTGCAGCCCGCTGTGTGGGGGAGGGACATTGATTGTGCTTATACTTTAAACTGTTTTGAATTAATAATTTTAATTCAATTGTATTTAAATATGCTTTCAGAATAAAATACAGCTACACCCAAAATGAATATAAAGTGATTTAACATGGAATATAAAATAATTTCCATTGAAAGTCGTACAAACCCGAAAGAAATGCACCATGGTAAATAAAATAGAAGTAATTTAATGCTCCTTGGCTGGGCCGGTACTATTTGATGTACGGACCGTACCGATCCGCGGCCCAGGGGTAAAGGACCACTGATCTAGGGTATCTAGTACGAATGATCCACATCATTTCATATAAGGTTCTGTTTGTGAATTAAATCGGCAATAAATATTATATATGAGGAGTTATTATTTTTTATCATGTATAATAAGTATGTATTATATATGAATTATATAATTATATGTATAATGTGCACATGTATAACATATAATTACTTTCTACTTTGAAAATTTTTTGTAGGATAGAAACCCCATTCAATGGATATGACTTTATAAGTGAATTTATTTTGTTATCATTATAGTCAAGTATAAGGTACTAAAAAAATTAATAAATACAAGAAAGAAAATTTACAAAAATATTCACATTGAAAGCTCAAGTTATAATTAATTTCTAATTTTTTGGTTCGCTTTTTTTTAAAATTATGATCAAAAGCGGAAGCTACGAGAATTTTTCTTACAGTAACATTGAAGTCAAATCTTACTTTCACTCTCTAGTAAGCATCCTTCACTTTTATGGTCAAAATGCTCCGTATTTCTTTTATTCTCATAATATCTTCCACCGTAAAAAACAACTTAACGTAACTTTTCACCTTCATCCAATGAACTCATTGACAAAAGCGAAAGGACACGTGACATAATAAAATATCCTTATTGAAAGGCGTTTAAATTCCTTTAGAATCTTCTTGAAGGTTACCAACCATTTATTTCTCTGCTTTCATCCCCACCCTCTCCAGTGGTCAAAGCAGGAAGCGATTTGGAACGTTTCCCGGGCGGCATCATCAACAAAAAGCACGGTTTCGAACACTTTCGTCCAACAAAAAACCTCCCTACAACCGTTACTAATGGTTTCTGGAATGCCGGTTGTGGTTTCTTCGGCGTGAAGGAACCATAATACGGAATTCTTCTTCAACACCATTAGCCAACACCTTCGTATCCTTGCTAAAATAAGCCACGTGTGTGCCTCAAAACATTGACTTTGGTCTATTGTAGGCAGGAATGTGCGAGGTAAACCTTCTAGGGTGTTTATATAAACTAATCATCTTACGACACGTTTATTGTTATCCAATTTTTCTTTCAAAGATTGAAAAATATGATGCTGATGTAGCCCTTGTAGAAGAATATATCATTCCGTCCAATGTTTTTAACATTAACTCTTTTATAAGCTTCACTTGTATGCAAAGGAATCTTTGAACTCGATTTTTATCCACTTTAAAAGGTCAGATTAATTCGAAATTTTCCATACTTGTCAAGGACGATGTCAATACAATAATTTCATATAATTTTGTTACAGGATTAACTATTCCCAGATTCGCGGCTACTAATTCTATGTACCATTTTCAGATTTGGCGACTAAAGGGTTAAGTTACAACTCTAGAGCGAAAGCGCCAATAGGTATTCCAGTTTCTAAAAAAATGTCGCATTTAAAATTAGTTCATTAATGAATAAATGATAGTTTAAAAAAACTAAGAAAACATGATTTTTTATTGTAGATCGTACTAAAAAAAAGGAAAAATAAGTTATAGTTAAAAAAAAACTAAAAACACGCCTTTATGTGGTTAATAGAACTATAAAAAATAATTCTTAAGGGGACTTGGTACCCTTTGAGCAAATTTCTTTATTTACGTATTTAAAAATTATATTTTGGCATTTTATACAATGTTTCTATTCAAGAAAATGATACCAGTTGAAAATTTTCATATATTATTCACACAATTTTAAAAATTAAAATTTTTTGAAGAAAATTGGGAAAATTTTAAAATCCTATTCCTTTTGTAAAAATTAATTTTTTGACCTGAATTTTTTTACAATATTCTTATGGATGTTCTAAACAACTTTAGGGGTCGATTTTAGAATAACTTTATTCCTTTTTGAGAAAAAAAATAAAATGTTGATATACAGGCTAAAAATCAATGAAAAAGCCAACATGTCTTACATTTTATTTTTTTTAAAAAAAAAGTATTCAGTTTGTAGCAAAACGGATCCCTAATTTTATTACATGCTTTATTTTTAACACGCAGGAAAAAAATGGAAGTGATTGGTAAATAATTGTCGAAGGAGTAGCATTTTGAATGCACTAAGTTTTCGAAAAACACAAACTGAGAAAAACCACTTTAAAGTTTATAATTCTGAAAAAATAATTATTATATGCTTAATTAAACTTAAAATACCACTTTAAGATATTAGTTATACATTTTTCTTTAAAATAATTGCATTTTCATATTTTTTCATCCCACACATTTTTATAAATGATCAACTTTTAGAGAGTACTAATTGCACAAGAAAATTCAAGAAAAACGTTAAAAAAAATTTTTTTTCTGTCACGACAGAAATTTTAGCTGTTTTTTCTTCTTATAATATTAAAGTATTATATTTGTATGAAAGATATATCAGGAATAAGAACTGAAATTATAAAATTATTAATATAAAATGCCTTAATTTAAAAATTTTACATGCACACATTTCACAAAGAAAAAAAATGATTGTATGTATTGCCTCGGAAATATTCTGCTTTATATATTGAACATTCTTTTTTTAATGTTATTATTTCTCTTTATAAATTAGATTTTTTTTATCAAAACGCTTTTTTTAGCTTTTTTTCCCAAAAAGGGGGCGTGTCGTAATTGCCTAATTTGTTTTCAAATGAAGTTTTATTCAACTTCTAACTTTCCGACATGCACAAGTGATATATCAATCGAAAGATAATAATGCAAAGAATAAGATTAAATGAAAAAATAAAAAAAACTGTGATTTTTGGGGTACCAAGGTACCTTAATATAAGAATAAAATGATTATGGAGAAAATTAATGGCATTGTGGTAAAATCGTGGGGTGCTTTGTACTACATTTTTATGCTAACTCAGCATTTCAGAATAGAACTAGTAAGAGATGATAACAATTGATATCGAGCATCCCACGCTTTTACCACACAAAAAAATCCGACAGAGAAGGGGTTAATTTTCTCCTTAATCATTTTATTCTTAGATTAAGAATTATTTTTTACTTTTAAGTTCGATTAATCATAAAAGCGTTTCTTTTAGTTTTTTTTAAAAACTATAATTAAATAAACAGAGAAATTTGTTCCTCAGAGGGTTGGCACCTGGATTATTGTCCTTTATTTTTATGTATAAATTATTACTTCTGATTTGACATCAAATTCCATTTACAGTTAATTCCTTAACAACTAATTTATGCTCCTCCAAAAAAATTTTAAAACTTTATTGTTATTTTTAAGTCTCATTCTCTCTGTTTGCGAAGAAAAAATAAAATCAGGCTTAAAAACGACCGGATTTACGACCGAGATTAACAACCGGCCTCCTATTTTTTACCCATGTTCAAGTGACGAGGACGATGCGTGAGCTGGTACCACTTTTCTAACTTCCACACCAAAGGGTGAATGTTTAAACCTCGAGAAATTTAACGTGCAGTAACCCCCTGTTCACGGCGGATCTTCAGCGGTACTGGGCTCGAACTCAGGACATGCCAGCCACGAGGCCGTGACTCTGACCAATAGGGCACCGAGTGGCATTTAACTGCACGTAGATGATACACGTAGATGATACCAAGGAGTAATTTCTATGATAAAAATTTAAAAAGTTTTGGTCAGGGGGTTGTACTCTCAACCCCTCCCCCTCGTATACGCCACTGATGGTACATGTAAATGACGATATCTTAACAGGAGTTAAGAAAAGGGAAACATTTTACAGCAGAGGTGGGCAGACTTTTCCGGAGTGCGGGCTACTTCTAATTTTTTCAAGCTCTTGCGGTCCACCCAAAGGCGGGCGCACACAAAGAGGGGGATGGGGTCCACTGGTCCGGACCCTCCCTTATAGCCCTTGATTTTCTTTTCCGATTGATTATACCATGTATTTTGTACGTAAAACTTAATTAAGTATTTGTTATTAGTAACTTTTTATCATTTAATGTTAATTATTTATTCAGTTATTTATTTTTTACTGTATTTTGTTCCTACAATATACAAAATTTAAAAAAATGTTTGGCTGCATATTGGGGTATGATACGAGAGTGTTTCCCCTCCCCCGCCTCTTGGAAAAATTCTTGTTGGCGCTAATGTACAGTGTCTTATGTGTGATGAGGTAAGAAAAGATCACAATATTTATCATAAATTAATAATAAATACGGAATATATACTTATCTACAGAACTAAAATTTAAAAAAGCTAAAGCAAATTAAAAAAACCGCGTTTAAAGCAAAACGCTAGATACAAACATAATAATTATAGCCACAAATATAATAACATCAAATGATGCACTTATTATCAAACAATTCAAAATACATAAAAAATAAACATTTTTATCTAAGGTTAGTTTTTGTTGTTTTAGTCAGTAGACTTATATATATATAGTCTGCAAACTGTCAGTCAAATCTTGAATATTTCCGTACATAATTACAAATGTTCCGGTGATCACCCCAAATATCTTGGCGGTCCACCTGTCGATCGCGATCGATGTAAATGCCCACCCCGGCTTTGCAGTAATAAAAACTCAATATTCCACGTCTGAATAATGTGAAAATATTTAATAATAGGGTAATCCTGGCCTTGCCAATCTCTACATGATTATTTACTTAAACTCAGTAATGTTCTATTTTTAGTTTACTATTTAAAGAAAAGCAATATCCTTTTAAAAAGCTCAGTGAATTCTCCTCAATAACATATCTAATGGCCTTTAAATTTTAATAAACCTCTTTTTTAATATCATTATTCCATCACAATGACGAAAGATGGTCATCACAACAATAGAAGCAAGTTCAAAACAGAATTAAACGACCTCATCCATGAAAAATAATCGCTTTTATAAACTTCCAAACCAAAACCACGAGCGCTAGATTTCCTGCTTCGCTTTTGTGGAAGGGCGAGGTACTTCAGAATTGGAATCATTAGATAAACGCTCGATTCTACGAGTTCGTCATTCATTAACTCCCTTCCTCCCAGAAAATGTTTTTCGGTCACTCAACCCTGGGATGACCGAAGTCCCGCTTCCACTATCCCGCCTGGTCATCTGCGAAAAAGATTCTTTTCTTCGGGCTTGCCCTTTTCAAGATGGACCTCGCGATAGGAAAGAGAGCGAGTTTTGTTGGAGTTCGGATAAAGCTATTCGATCGATCGGGACGAATTCTTGGTGGTTTCGATATCGAGTGTGAAATCGTTTGTTCTCGATTTTTCGAACGCAGAACTATTTTTTTATTTTTATATTATCGTTTTCCTTTATTCATTTATTCTTCATAGTGTTGGTGTTAGACAATGAAAGGTGTGAATTATTCGCAGGTGGGAATAATGTCAGTATGAACAAAAAATGACTGAATATTAAAAAGTTGTAGAATCTTATCTCTTTGTAATCAGAAGCATTGATTCCAATGAAAAGAGATTGTTGTTTTTAAATATTCTTCGGATCAAAATATAATAAAACAAATCTAATGTAGTTCGATCATTGCAAGAGAAATAAAAAAAAATATCCGCTTTGTAATTAAATGTTATTTTTTAAATTTAAAAAAAGTTTGACTACATATAAACATATCAAGGGCATAGGCCAATATTTATTTGGAGAAGTTAAATTTTTTGATTAATTTAAAGCATTGTATAATGGTTCTGAAAATTGTCTTAAAAATCAATAACTTAATAACAGCTTGGACTGAAGGTACTTCACCTTCATGTACGGTTTTTTTGTACGTAAGGTGGCGTATAATTATAGAAGTTATTGTTATGGCACTTTAACCCAGTAAAGACTGGAGTATAAACACTGTGCCCTCCAAAAATTAAAATACATTCTGACAATCTGTTTTTTGCCTGTTTAATTTGAAAATAAATGAACATAGAAACAAGAAATTTAGAGAAAATTTGCATGAAGTAGACTTTTATTGAATACGACTGATAAATTAGTACGTTTAATGAAAAGGTGATTTATTTACAACAAAAAACAGCCCTCTCGGCAAAAAAATTCATTCTTGAAGAAAGCAATGCATCAAAGTGTTTTTAACGGGGAAATACCGTGGAAACATAATAAAAAAGACATTACAAAAAATGTATCCACCCTTAATTGCAATGAATTGGCAGCATCGACTTCTTATGCTTCCAGTGAAGTTATCAGACACCGAAATGGAAAAGGAAGCCCAGACATGGAATAAACCGTATTCCAACTGATGTAAAGACTTTAGACTAAAACTTAAGGAGTAACAGAACTGTCAAGATAGGTTCAAATATGCTCTATCAGATTCAAGTTTGGAGATTGAACTAGGCATTTTATTTGGTATAAACGGTAATCCTAAAAATAGCCCTCAAGAAGTACCCTTCAATGAAATCACTTATTACCATCCATTACAATGAATTCCCAACCAATATCTGTGGCAAATTGTCAGATTCCTCAGTCAAAAATTTCGTCTCAATACCTAACACCAGTGATAGTTTCTCCTTAGAACACATGCAGTTCAGCGTAACCACCAAGATAAATGCCCAAACCCAGGGTCGTCTTAAATCTTCTTGAGGCCCTGGGCCCCTACATAAATGTAGACCTTATCTATGACACTTTTAAGTAGACAGTACATAGCATACATTGTCAAATACTCGTACGAACAATAGCCCGAAACAAGTAAATGTGCATGACTTACAATAGCACAAACCGACTCAATGGACTGCCGCCTTTTGACTGAATGAGTAATGAGGGTGTATTATGGTAGACCTAGGCCTATACGTGGACGACGGTCATCACAATTAGCCAATTGACATATGGTTCGAAATTCCCAGTATTTTGGAGAATACAACTGAAAATAACATTTGGCCGTTGAAATTATTCGAGTTATGATCTTATTAAGATAGAGTCGAGAACAAGACTAGACCCCTATTACGGCGGAGGCCCTGGGTCCGGACCCAATTTGCCCATCCATTATGACCTCCCTGCCGAAACTATGATTCTACCAAGATGGACCATAATGATAGATTGGTTGTATCTAGTCCATAATGATAGATTGGTTGTATCTAGATCAAAAGATGTACTGAAGCGCTCTCCTGTATAAACCTGAACTCGTCTGTGAATAGTGCAGAAGTCCATTGCTTTCTTGTTCAAAAAACGTATTCTCCTGACCAATAGAAATGAGCTCAGAGGGGACATACCCAACAGGTCGTCTTGCATAGAGACCTGCATTGTGAAGGTATTTTCGCACCGCAACCGCAGTGTTTTTGTTCTTGGTGTAATAAAATGATCCGCAAAGAGGGAAGGTACAATAGTGCTTCTTCCCTTTAGGGTCAGAAAAGCAAAAAAAAAAAAAAAATGTCATGCGGTATTGTAATTCGTGTTTGTCTTTGAACATGTCTTATAGACCCAGAATCTTTAAATTGATCTTAAAGTCGTAGGAACTATACTGAGAGTCAGAATGAGACATTCTATAGCATCAGTATTCCGCAATGTTCAGGGGCTCATTGCACGTTAAATCCGTTGAGGCTCAAACGTCCTCTTATTGGTGGTGTAGAATTTAAGACAGGGTGGGGGGAGGGGTGCCAGCTCTGGGGTTGTCCTCGTCACTTGGCCATGGCTCAAAATAATGAGGCCCTCGTGTAACTTTGTAGTGTGTGTGTGTACGACGTTAATATATAACTTACTCTTTCTTACAACCACTAAGATATGAACCAACGATTTAACAATACCCGCAGCCACCTTGACGACTCGGTTTCAACGGAAATGTGAAATATGTAAAACTGAGGTCCAAGTAAATAACATACTACAATTTTTGAATCATTACATAGATCATTATTTTGTAAAACCATACTTTTAATGGTGCTATTTAAAATAGGATTAAAATCAAAATAATTAATGAGACACCAAATATATTTATAAAGTAAATAATAAAATCAATTTTACTAGATTCAATTAAATATGCAACAATAAACCGGTATATTATTCCAAGAAATCGTATTTAAAAAAACAAACATTCCATATCTGGAAAAAGTTACAGCATTAAAAAATTATGGTTAGTACACTGTGATACAGAAAATCATATCACAATAAAATAAAATAACTCGTACTCTTCGAATTTTCTAGCGGCAATTACTAAGAAAAATGATAAATAAAAAATAACCTTTAAAAATTACTCAATAGATCATTCAAATTTTAAGAGAATCGTTATTTTATACAGCAAAAACTTTAATTTCTTCCCTCCCTCTCAAAATAATATAAAAATGGAGGCTAAGGTTACAGCTGTCACACACGAAACACAGCGAAACAACTACTGAGAAATATTGAAGTAGGAATAAAATGAAATTGAAATAAAATATTTGCTCAGAATATGTTTTCAGAGAAAAGGTGTACGGGCGTGTTGTGGAATTTTGTCAACCAAAAACACATACAGCATACACATAAACAAATATCACATAAACAAATATATATATATATATATAACTAAGTCAATTCCCTACTTAGATCAAAAAAGAAAAATTTTATTTTAGTGACTTTTTACTAAATAGTTTAATTAATTTAAATATGTATATACATATGACAGAATCACAATATTAAGTGGTAAGATAGAAAGCGATTTTTTTCCTTATAATTTTCCATTTTTCTTTCTATAAATAGGATATTCCGTTTAACTATCTTTGTAAAAGGTTGAATTATATCCCCTTCCAAAGGATTGTAACTTTAATTAAAATCGCCTTCCAGATCAACGTCATCGGGCGGGCTTAGGAGACGCCGTTACAAATAATATTCCGGCCATTATTATTCTACTAACCGTTGTCGAAATCCTAATAGGTGTGCAGCGCGTGCACCGCACGAGGGCGGCCAAAACAAGGGGCGGTTGCATATAGTTCTATCAATCAAGCAAAATTTTGTGCAATTTCTCAAAATAAAACTTATATTTAGTTGAATAAATATGTGCTGAATTTTAAATAGTTATTGAAAAATCAAAAAAAGTCTCAATTTCCCGGTAGCATAGCATAGTTTAAGAAAAACAGAATGTTTGTGCACAGTGTGTAGGTTCGCACACATTGTCCATTAATGTCTACTTTTTACGTACATCCTTCATTTGATAGCAAAGTTAGTGACAGAGCTGGCTATACCGCAATAGAAAAGGATTTTTATGCTTATCAGCGACACCGGCAACGCACTGTGGATTGTTATTTAACAAAGGCGTCTAAAAACTGATTTTTGCGAAGGATATTTTACGAAAATATATAATATAGTTAGTATTACCTAAGTCATAGTAGTGTTTAAGTTCAATATGCATTTGGGAAATTAAAAGTTTTCAATTTAATAAGAGCCTTATACAATTTAGAAAAGCAAAAGAGGAGATAAGTGATTTTTTTGCTTATGGTTTTACAACGCTCATTAACAGCGCCCATTTGGCGTTTTAGTAAAAATGTGATACTTCCATTAAAAGGTAGTTTCTTGTAATTATATCTGGTATAAAAATATTTGAGAAAAAATCATGCAGCTCATTTTGATTAAATAATTTTCCTTACAAAACCAGTTTGAAAAAACTTCAATATTCACATAGTATTGTTAATGTTACCGAAGTTCTAAATCTTATTTTATGTTGTAGGTACTATACTATATGCCTGTAGCGCGTTACTATATGCGTTTAGTACTATGCCCAAAATGTAACAAGATGCTATGCAATTAAATAGGCGAATCAAAGGATTCACAATATAGCACTAAAAACAATAATAAAAGAAAACATATTAAAAGCTAATCATGATCTACAGTGCAATACGTTTAACGCGAAAGCGCTTAAAACGAAATATCGGATAACACGAAACAATACAACGGTCCTGACAAACTGCCATGTATTTTCATGCATTTTTTTCCAACTTAAAACGAAAAAATTTTCCTTCTGGGAATCAACAAAAACACTTCAGAAGGGTTTGAAATGAAAAAGAGATGGTTTCGCATTAGTTTTCTGTATTATTGGAATGTCCTATTATATCATCAGAAGAATTCGTTGCAGTACATGATGATAAGGTGTGTACAGCCTCAATCATGACAATTAAAGACATTTTGGAGTGTGTGCAAAGCTCAAAATGTATCATTGATACAGATTCCGACTGGGAAATGAAATGAATAATACATCCCCAGTTCTCAAGTCATCCGAAATGAGGAACATCATGATAAAAGTATGAGAATTTACTTAGACGCGCATTCCATTGGTGAATTGAATAACAAAATGGACGACATCGAACAATTTCTGGATAATTTGATAGTAAAAAAGACAATGCAATAAAATTATCAAACTATTTTATAAAAACTCAATAAATGTTTTGTTTTACAAAAAACTTGAAAATGTTATATTAAATTTCATTAAGTTCTTGTGAATGTTTTTTCATTGATTTTAATTAATACACATACATATATACATATCTATGCAAATAAATGTACTTTAATAAGCTTAATTTTGTTCAATTTTCCTTTTTTTTTGCAATATCCTTTAACACGAAAAAATATTTCAGTACCTTCAGTTTTGTGTTAAACGTTTTTCACTTTTCATAGATCTGTCCGCTTTTATGTGTACCCCATCTCCTAGTTGAAGAGTAATTTCCTGTAATATTATCCACTTATCCCAGTGCTTCTCAAACTTTCAACCTTTTCGACTCAATATTTAATCATAATTTTCATCGCCCCCTTTCCCACCATCCAATAACAATGTATTGAGTTCAATTATACTATACTTAGACATTAAAGCTACAATGTGACTTAAACCTCTTAGGTGCCACTGGCATTTATAAACGTCTCGCTCAGCCAAAGCGTTAACTGCCCCGAACGTATATATACATCTTTCCGAAGTACGATCTTTTTTATGCACTGCTATCCATAAAATGATTCCAAAGGATTTGGCGGAATTGTGGAGCGAATCGCGTATCTTTTAATCGGCAGTTTAGAGATTAATTATAAACCGTACAAGTTATCAAGCTAATAGTTTGTTTTTGTATATAATTTTATATATGACAAGCCCATTGGTCACTGGTAATTGTTACACTTGTTCTTGACTTAGTATTGTTAAATTAATCCGTGTAATTGTGTATTTTATTTTTTTTATTATGTCAGAATGTCCTTTGTTTACTTTCAGTAAATTCATATTTTTTAAAAATAATCTTTTGTGTCCGACTTTTCAATATACACGCGC
This sequence comes from Trichonephila clavipes, assembly GCA_019973935.1. Taxonomy (NCBI): domain Eukaryota; kingdom Metazoa; phylum Arthropoda; class Arachnida; order Araneae; family Nephilidae; genus Trichonephila; species Trichonephila clavipes. Next base: position 1,304,551 of record BMAU01000607.1, read on the forward strand.
CTCCTTCGTAGAGTTATTACGCCTCTCATGGGGGCGCGACCCACAGTTTGAGAAACGCTGCATTTATATCCTTAATTTGCGCAATATGTGTCATTTCATCCCTTGTATTATATTTTGTGTAACAAGTGTATGTGTGTGTTTTACACAAACGTGGAAGTCTGCGTCCATTGAAGCTATCTACAGTCGCATTTCATATTCTACGTTAATTTGTTTTTGCATTTTATTTTTGTTGCCCCATACGTCGAGGGAAATGTTTATAACATAAATACATGGCTCAAAATGGCATTTAAATGTTCATAACTGTGTGTGAAACTTCTATGCTTTCTGCAAACTTCGCAACCTTAAATTTAGAAGCTGCTCCTGTTTAAATGTAAGTTTTAACGTCGAATCAGTTGATAGTCGATAAGTTGTTCCCTCCCCTTTATTGGCAAGCCTTCTGATTTATGCATTTTAGATTAGTTTCATCTGAGAAATATTATTTTACAGGTGTTAGGTGTTCAAAAAATTGCACTAGTGAGTATAAAATAATTTTGTGGGACCCTGGATAATAAGCAACGGAATACTTATAATCTAGGTAGTACATATAAGGAAAACATGTTTTAATATTTTTTTTATTATATTACAATAAAAACTGCAGGAAATTACTAAAAAATAGGCTGTCCGGCGCCGAATTTATATTTTAAATTTCCTTGTGGGATCCTCTTTGAAAAACACGATTTTAGGTACTCTAGTGATTACATAAACTCCATAGATAACATGAATCTATTTGATATATATACATACATATTCCCTTTTTCCTTTCGAATTTTTATTTTGACTTGTGAAGAGCCCCTGGGTATGCTTGGCGGAACAACAGGACTGCGTCGAACGCAGTTTGAAGATTAATGTAGAGGTCCTATTGGCACTGGGGGAAAATGAGGCATGGGAGGTCAACCACCAATGTTTTGAGAAATAGAAGGAACAAAAGCATTTTTTCCCTTTTTTTATAGAAGCAAATGATGCGTGAAGTTGAACACACTATAGATCTTATAAAAAACCTCTGAGATCTTGTCATTTTCAAGGGATTTGCCTAAACATTTGCATAGGTCAACGCATTTTTCCCACGATCACCTTACGTAAATAATACGAGTGCATTTACTTCTAATTAAAAAAAAGAAAATCTGTGAAAAGGTTTGTCTCTTGTGATTGTCTTTTTTTTTCGAAATAGTTCATCAGTCAAGAATTTGTAGTCACAATAAACATTTCTCTAACTTAACACCGTCGAACCATGACGATTTGTGCCACTGCCTGACAAAAAATAGTTTTGCTTGCCACTTCCAATTTAAAAATAATATAATAAATATAAGGTACAAACCTAGGTTAAATTGTTAATAAACTTTATGCAGGTTCAATTAGTTAGGTTAGGTATAAAATGAAAATGAGTAACTCGGAGCATTTGATTTTAAATACTTATTAAGCAATCAGTACTTATTTAATACGGCTTTTGAATTAATTGAAGGTTTTTTACCAAGTAATCTTTACTATGGTACCAGTTCTCTTTCTTGAAGATGCTAATAAAATTAAGTCTTTTTAAATGCATATCAGTTAATTTTTAGTAAGATTGATTTTATTATGTTCATAGCCGAAAAAAACATTTGCTTAGAAACATGTTGATACAAACCTACAGCCATATCTGGCAGCTAAATCGTGTAAATCTGGGACATTGTTTTGTACAAATTTTCAAAATTCGAAATAATGCGGATCATTTGCAGTTGAAATAAGTTCCTTATGTTTGCTTTTCAATGTAGTATGGTGCTGTAGGTCAGTGGTCTCAAACCCCCGGTCCACGGATCAAATACTACTGGTCCACACAAGAAATATTAAATTATTTCCATTTTATTTACAGTGTTATATTTTTCTTGGGTTTGGGCTACTTTTTATGAAAATCACTTTATATTCATTTTTGATGAAGCTATATTTCATTCTGAAGACACGTTTAAATACAATTAAAATAAAACTACTAAACATAAAATATAAACAATCAACGTCCTCCCCTCAGCGGACCGCAAAATTATCCAACGTTGACCGGTCCGCGGCGTTAAAAAGGTTAGGGAACACACCGCTGTATGTCAATAATTTCGATTGAGATTTCAGATGAGTAACAACTAACGTCTTGCAGAGAAATTGAAAACGGGTCTGTGAAAAGATTAGCATTTATCATCTTGAAAATCATCAAACACAGAACTGCCAGCTTCAGTGGTGAAATTTCTGTTCTTTTTTTATAAGGTACAAGAGGTATGTAATTACTTTTCTGCGTCCCCATATCAATGGTATTTACCAAAAAAAGACGTGAAAAGTCTAACTTTAAAACCGTTAGGAAACAAGGATTTAAGTTTGTATCAATGCTATTAGATCTCTCTTAAACAAGACCTAAAAATATTATTACCGCATTAAATGCCTTAATTGAAGATAACATTAGACACAGGGGAAAAATGTAACATTTAAACTTGATTCAATTTTAATTTGGCATGATTTCTTATCGTGAATTGATGTATTGAAAAAAAATGATTCAAAATCCTAAATTAAACATCGTAGAATGCTCTGAAGGCTTAGATAAACGTATAAAAAGTATTTAATTTCCCAAAGATCTGATGATAACTTTAAGATATCTGTCGACTCAGTAACAATACTTAATACTTATTTAGGTATAGATCCCGAATTTCCCATCTCAAAGCTCTTGAAAAAGGTCTATTTGCTTATGAGGGAGTGATGAACCAACTTCAAATTCCTTCCCTCAATTCGCGATCTTTTCATCTAATGGACGATTACAGGTACAGGAGGAAGGAAATATTGTGAAAGATATAGATGGTATACAACCCTTGAATGAAATGACTTCATTCAAAGATATTTATCCAGGTAAAAACAGCCGATTGAGGTATTAGAAATTATAGTAAAAAAATGATCTTCAAATTTTGCTGAAGCAATGAGAATTTTTTAACCTTTTCTGTTTCTCAAGCTTTAGGGAAAGAAGTTTTGGAAAACGAAAAATTATTAAAAATTACTCGAGAAATAATAGGACACAAAAAAGTTTTTTTGATTTAACCATCATCTCTATTGAATCCGAAATCTCAGAAAAAATAGATTTCACCGAAACTATTGACAAACTTGGTTCTCAGAAAGCTAGAAAAGTTATTTTATAGGTAATTATTAGGTAGTCTTTTTGTAGAAGGATTGATTTATATACTTTTCGTTTTACGAGGTTCATGCTTTAGTACTTTTTTTATTGGATTATATTTTCTGAGTAAGTACAGTTATTTTGTATCTCTAATTATAAAATGTCTATTTTTTTAAAAGTAGTCTTTTTTGTTTATTGTTTAATTAAGTATTTTGTCATTATTGTGACATATTAGCTGGTAAAAAAAGGAGTTCTGCACTTAGAATTGAATTTACATTTTATTAATGTTTTACTTTTTACTTTAATACAGGTAGATGAATTTATAGCATCAACGTTAAGTATTAGTCAAACTGTGAAAAATCTTCTAGAGGGGCGGCACATTAGGTTTTTGCACGCGGGCGGCCGACACCCTAGGATCGGCACTGTCGAAAGAACACGTAGCGCTTTCGCGTCCGCTCGCTAACCTAGGCGGTTTTAATCACATAATGAGCTTTTTCTAAGATCCTAACGTCCTCCTAGAAGATTGAATCAATTTTTTTTTATATCTACTTATTTTAATTCCTATTGCACTATAAATAATCCTCCTTTAAACTTTTCCCTATAGCGTAATAAATTCTTTTACTTTCAAGAAGAATCTTCATTTGAATTATTAAATAGAGGGCTGTAGCGGGACGTTGAAGCTAGTTAATGATTATTTGTTAGTGGTGAACGTTTAGTGAGACCTAGGTATGCCTCCACGACAAAATGATAGAAATTCCAAAAACTTACGGAGTTTGGGGGGAGGATTATCGGCCTTCGATAAGGAGGATTTTCCTGTCATGCAATAGGAGCCCGTGTGCAGCAGAAGAGTTCCACAGTGATGCGAGTTAGGAAGCAGAGGACCGACGAGCTCCTAACATCTAAAAAAAACTGGCAGTGGACGACGGAAGGTGACGTCAGCGCGCGACGATCAACACCTGCTCCGCATGGCGGTGAATGACCGTAGAGCTTCCTCCCGGCAGTTGGCAGCACTTTGGTCTACTGCTACAAGTGTACTAATATCGGCTTCGTCAATTCGTCGACGTCTGCTGCATCGTGGATTGCATACAAGGGTGCCTTTATGCAGGATCTCCCTCACAGCAAACCATCGACGGCTGCGACTGCAATGGGCTCATAAGCACAGAGCTCTGGCAAGCTGATTGGCACCAAGTGCTCTTTTCAGATGAATCACGCTTCGATTTGTGAGACCATGATGGCCACATTCGTGTTAGACGCTATGCCGGTGAACGCTGCCTTCCAGAGTGCGTTATCGAACGACATAGTTGCCTAACACCCGGAGATATGGATTAGGGTGCGATTTCGTATCATGGACGATCCAATTTGCTACGAATTGAGGGTAATCTCAATAGCAACAGGTACGTCCGTGAAGTGCTACAGCCCGAAGTCGTTCCTTTCCTGCAAGGCATCCCTGGAGATATCTTTTTTAAAGGACAATGTACGCCCACATGTTGCAAAGACAGTCCGAGACTTCTGCTTAGCCCAACGCATGCAACTTTTTCCTTGGCCTGCTTATTCACCGGATATGTCACCTATTGAGCACATGTGAGCTTTGGTTGGTCAGCGTCTTGCTCGTGATCCGCGTCCTGCAGCTTCAAAAGGTGAACTTTTGTTACGCAAACAAGCAATATGGTATTCTCTTCCGCAAGCAGACATTCAAAATCTGTTTGACTCCATGCCACGTCATATAGCAGCACTTATTGCAGCACGTGGTGGCTACACCAAAGACTGCAGTTATATATGTATATATATATATATATATAGTATCGTAGACAGGTGTTTGTTTTTTCGTTTATTTACACCGAGTTTCACAGAAAACAACTTCAGAGAGGACGTTCATCTTTTAATTCACACACAAATAACGTAGGTGGACAATTCGCAGTAGTTTTAACAGGTATTTGATAAAAATACGAAAGCATACACAATAACAAAAGCGACAAGCAGCAGCGACATTCCACAAGACGAACGCAAAAACAAAAAGAGAAGAGAGCAATCACACAAGATTTTTGCTTTATATACCAGTAGTAACAATCGCGTAACTATTACGTAATAGTAGCTCTGATTGGTTAAAATGGGCAGGACAGGGATTTCGGATACTAGTTGATTACGATTAAGATTAAAACGTTAGTTTTGAACCAAAGAATTAAAGATTGTTTAAATATCATTAAAGAGTTAATAAAAAGGATGCTAGAGGGAATTATTACACACACACATATATATATATATATATACTGGTGTGCAAAAATTAAGGACGAAGTCGAAAAATTAGCATATCAGCTGAACGAAGAGGCAGAGCGGACAGATAGACCAATCAGGAGATTAAGTAAGGTGATGCACGGCAGCACATGCGCAAATATGCAGGTAGACGTAATGGGGAAGTGTCTGAGTAGTATAAAGCATGTTGTCGGTGTAAGATCAGTATTTCTGGCAAAGAGATTGCACGCCGTATAGCTGTTAAAATCACACCGAGTTGCTGCCTCAGCGAGAAATGGCGAATAATCAATCTGTTAGACGACATCTGGATGCTTTTACCCGAGGTCGAATCATTGGGAAGTTGGAGGAAGGCCGCAGTGTGACAAGTGTAGCTGCAGAGTTCGGAATTGCTCACAGCATCGTTTCACGACTTTGGAGACAATTTCAAACTACAGGAACAGCTATCCGGGGGTTCAGTAGTGGTCGTCCACGAGGAACCACACCCGCAGATGACCGATACATTGTCTTACAGGCCAGAAGAAACAGGCGGCAGACAGCGGGAGAAATCGCTAGACACACGACACAGGCGACTGGACGACCGATATCGCGTTTTACCGTGGCCAGAAGACTGCACGGTGGTGGTCTGTTTGCACGACGCCCTGTATGGTGTGTACCTTTAACGCCTGCCCATCGGAGAAGGCGTTCTCTGTGGTGCCGGGAACACCGGAATTGGAGAGACAATGAATGGGAACGAGTACTCTTTACAGATGAGAGCAGATTCAGTTTGAGTAGCGATTCTCATCGCGTACTCATCTGGAGAGAGCGGGGAAGCCGCAATCCATCCCTCGAACATCATTGAAAGGGACAGGTATGGAGGTCGCGGTGTTCTCGTTTGGGGAGGCATCATGCTTGGTAGTCGTACAGACCTTCACATCTTCGACGCAGGTTCAGTCAACGGGATCCGTTATTGTAACGAGATTCTTCTTCCATATGTGCATCACTTAGAGGCGCTATGGGTCTGCAGTTCCTTTTCATGGACGACAATGCACCATGTCATCGCACAGTAGCTGCCGAACAGCTCTTAGAGAGTGAGGATATTGAACGTATGGATTGGCCGGCACGATCTCCGGATCTCAATCCCATCGAGCATGTACGGGATTTTCTAGGCAGACGCTTGGCAGCTCGTACCTTACCACCAGTAACGATTCGGGAGCTTCGATTGGCGCTGCAAGACGAATGGGCAGCAATGCCTCAACAACTCATTGACACCCTCATTCTCAGCATGAGCAGACGCTGTGAAACCTGCCTAGCAGTCAGGGGAGATCATATCCCCTACTAAAGACCGGATGTTTCTTGCTGGACACCCATCACAGGGATGTTTCGGCCTTCAGTCGCATTGCGCTCCATGCTACTTTTTCAATCAAGCTTCTTTTTATCCCTCTGATTTCTCTTTTAGTAAGTGTTGCTTACATATTACACATGTCCTTACGTATTGGGGATCTTACGGTATTAAATGTATTGATTTGGAAAGCTTTTGTACAAAGTTATATTGAAAAATCCGTCTCGTCCCTTAATTTTTGCACACCAGTGTATATATGAGAGTGTGAACTAATAGTAGGAATTGAAAAAAAAAAAAAAATATTTAGTAAATGCAAAGTCAAATTGAGAGAGAGTGCTTCAACATTGAATTTTTGAACAAAATAACTTCAAGCTCTTTGTTAGTAAAAATTTTTTCTTGCGAAACTTTTAAAATCCTCTTGAAAAAAAATTAAAACTAGTTTGTAGCTCTAAGCCCTTTTCGCTGAGCTCGGTTCCTTTTGTGCCCTCGTGTAACTCTATAATGTGACGCTAACCCCTTAAGCGGTCAATTTTTTTACCCAAAATGCTCGAAAAAAGGACATATTTTTTAATTATATATAACCAAGCATAATACTTAACAGAATGCGATAACGGAAGAATTTTATTTTAATTTTCAATTTTAAAGTGTTCACACGATTTTTTATTTTATAATTGTGGAACACAAAACTCCTAAATGCTTGCATTATATAAGTGCACTCGGCATGCTATGAAGATTTTTTCATACATCCTAAAAGTTTAGAAAAAAATTTCATGCTCGTATCTTTTTTTCAAACAATTTAGGATTTTGTCTGTGTGAGCCTATACACTGACGGAAAAAAAATACGAACAAGAAAAATTTATAGTAGAGTAATGAGAAATTTGTCTAGTTAACATGTTTGATTTATTAAATTTTCCAAGATCACAGGTTAATCTAAGCTCAAGTCAATGCATTTCAAATGTGAAATACTGTTACATTAATAGCCGGTGTAACCTCCTGAATTTTGAAAGCAAGTGTGCATGCATTGTTTGATACAGGTGACGAATGTCACTTTGGGGTATGGAGATCCAAGCTTGTTGTATTTGTATCAATACTGTGTCTGTCAGTTCTGGCTGTGGATGATTCTGGAGTTGTCGTCCAATGATCTCTCATACTTGCTCAATGGGAGAAAGATCGGATGATCTCGCAGGCCAAGGTAACATTTCAACGCTCGGTAGAGCCCATTGCGTTACAACAGAGGTTTGAGGGAGACCGTTATCCAGTAGGAAGGCCCACCTCCCTTTGAATGTTGTACATGAATGGCAGTACTATAGGGTGAACTACCAAACTGACGTACAAATTTGCAGAGTGTGTTTGGGATAACCACGAGAGGGATTCTGCTATCATAGGGAATTGCTTACCAGACCATGATTCCAGTTGTTGATACAGTGTGTCCTAGGCCGCAGACAATTTGGTTGCAGGAGCTTTTCTGGCCTTCTTCTGACCAACATATGGTCATCACTGGTCCCAAGATAGAACTTGCTTCCCTCAGAAAACACAACAGATCTCCATTCCGCCCTCTAATGAGCTCTTGCTTGACACCACTGGAGTCGCAAATGACAATGGCTTGGAGTTAGTAGAAAACATGTTACAGTACGCCTGGTTTGAAGCTGTGCTTGAAGTAACCAATTTCTAACAGTTAATTGTGTCACTGTGGTACGAACTGTAGCTCGAATTTTGTCTGCAGACGCAGTACGATGCGACACAGCCGTACACCTAATATGGCAGCTTTCCCCTCTCAGTAGTGTCACGTGGCCTCCAGGAACTCGGTCTGCTTGAGGCTGTACCACCCCTTGACGACTGCGCCCAACAATCATGCAAAGTGGATACATTACAACCAAGTCTTTCTGCAATATCGCGGATAGAAAATCCACCATCTCGTAGCGCTATTACACGACTTTGTTTATACTCGGTGAGCTGTTGATAATGACTTCTTTGTCTTCTTAAAGGCATTCTTGTCTAACATCAACTCAATGTGTCAAATTTCTCAGACAAATAACGCTCACGAACTTCACAGCACGCATGTAAACCAACCCTGATTTTCAAGTTCTGAGTGGCGCTACTAGCGTCAGACTTAAGCGTGATGCGCGAAGTTTGAATCGATGACATCTTCCAGATGTATAAACACCCCTACCCAATTTTCTTTATCTAACACAAGTCTTTCTTGGTGTAGGGATTTTTTTCCCGTTAGTGCATATTATGGTTGCGAAACTCAAAAGCTAACTCGGGCCAAACCAACAAGGTTTAACTTTAGGTGGGCCGCAGAAAAATCAATATTCATAGAAACGTAGATTTATTTCAAATAATACATTATAATAAACCTCATAAAAGAAGACAAATTTAATGTGCATATCCTGACACTGACATCTATTCTCTGCAACTATCTTTAATATTTCAGGGGAATTTTTTTTATTATATACTAGTTGGAAAATCCGTTCTTCCCACGGTTGAATTAAAAAAATTAAACAATACAGATTGAAAGAAATTTATAATGAGGTAATTTTACGTGAATTGAAAATTAAACAAAAAAAAAGTTTTTTGCATAATTCAGCTGAACAAAAAAAAACCAGATTTGTTAAATTTTAAGTCTGAAGGTCTAATAGTTGATAAAAAGGATTTTTAAAATTTATAACGCCCTGTAATTCTCTTGTGGGTCGATTTTTGAAAGCACCTTCTTAAGCTAATCTCTGCTCAGCAAAAGAAACACATTGTTACATTTGTGTAATGAATACTTAAACAAGTGTAAAAAAATTATATCTGGATGTGTAATACGTTAATATTACTTTCAGTTGTATTCATTCATATTAAAATTATATTAGCAAGCAACGCCGTTCCTTACAGCAGGAGTGTCCAACACGCAGCCCACGGGCCACATGCGGTCCACCGACCCTTTAAAAATTTTTAAGTATCAGATTTTTAAAGTTTTTCATTTTGAAATTTATTTGAGGGGGAATAATATATATATATATATTGCATGTGTATATATATATGCAATGTATTTGCCTGTTACCTGTTGTTGTTTTGAAATAATAATTTTTAATAATAGAAATGTCCTTAAGATTAAAATAGATTAATATCTTATCAAACAGCCTTAGCCCATGCCTCAAGACGTTCCTGTGTGCCGGTATATTGGCTGGCTCGCAAAAATATTTATTGTGGGCCTCATGCGGCCAACGAGTTTGACTTCCCTGGTGTATATATATGCACACACACAATTTGAAGCATGGTGCATAATAGTGGTCCTCAAACTTTTTCCACTAATAGGACCCCTAGAACTTGAAGGTGCTTTCATGGAAGCCCTAGAACTAAAAAGTGTTTTCGTGAACCCCATTGCATTCACATACTTCGATGAATATATTTCAAAACAATATTTGTAAAAGATCAACCTGTTATAGGAACTTTATGTAAAGGCAATTTTTAAAAAAAAGTACTGCATTTATTATTAAAATATTTTAATCTAATTTTTTAACTATAATTTATGCATTAGTAATATTAATTTGTGAATCAAGTGTCATCTACCCATGCATTATATCTATTACTGGGATTAGGGATTGCAATATCGCACCAAAAGTTCAATACCAGTATTCAGTAGTTTTTAGATCTTAATACCGGGATACCGGTTTTAATACCGGTAGAAATTTTAGAAGAAAAAAAAGAAAACAAAGGATGTTTTTTTTTGAAGTGATAACTTTTATCGGCACGATTTGTTGGAGAGTGAACTTGAATGAACATCACGCTCGGATATGTAGCGTTCCTTCGGCTTTTTTCGTCTCGAGATGGAAATCCTGCTCGAACAAGGTCATCCGCGCTAAAAAGAAAAGGAGGGACGTTCCCCCCCCCTCTGAAAGGTGGTAGTTTGTCCCCCTATCAATACGCCGTAAAAGTAAAGTTCCTAGATTTGATCTAAGTCAGGGGTGAAGAACCTTTTTGGATCAATGTGCCCTTTCTTCTAAAAAAAATGTTTAATGTGGTATAGACGTGCCATCAAATAATTTTGATTTGTGATTTTTGGGAAAATAATAAAAGTAAATAAATACTAACCTCTCAAAACTCTTTATTTACTATTAAAAAATACATTTTGCACTGTATATCCGTAAATATTTTGGATATACGAGTAATTCAAATTAAAGTAACATTAGTGTGACTTCTGTTGTTACCGATCAGATGACAAATAACTTGCATTAAGATTGTAAGATGTTACTTTTAGCAGAACACATGCTGAATTAGAGTCATTACAACCAAATTACAACCAGAACTCAAAAAGCCGGATCGGGTCTTCTGAACAAATTACGAATGATTTTAAGTGGGAATTTTAACGTAAATTTTTCAAAAGACAAATTAAAACCTTTAGTTAATTTTTTTAATCAAAATTCAATTTAATTCTGTCAAATGATCCAAATGAAACACGAGGAAGTACGGAACAACGCTTGACAGAGTTTTTTTTATAGATATTTAAATAAAATTTTGAATCTAAAGGATTTAAAACCTATTTCAGCTACTATAAACCTATTGTTTCTTTCTTAAAATACAATTAATTCACAAATATGATTGTATATCTCACACAAAAGTATTACTTTATGAGTACAGACATATGAATAAATAATTGTATAGGACAATACTAATATCCCCTTGTTTTATATTCCCATCTAACTAATCCCTGAAATAACATTACAAAATTTGAAGTTATCACTTCTATCGTGTGGTCATAAGCACACACATTTTTTTTGTTTTGTTTTATATTTGCTAGTTTTATTAGAGTTTAAATATCTTACAAAAAATAACTTGTAACTTATAAATTATAAAAGTATATAAAGAATCACAAAGTAAAAGAACATATTGTTACGAATTTTGTGTAAATAATTTGTATTTGGGTGTTTAATGCATTTATATTACTCTATGTTATGTTTATTTTATCTTAAAATTGTACTATTCACAAGCAATGCCGCCCCTTACGTTATAATGGCGATTCAATGAGAACTTGGCGAAATCTTGGCGATAGAGCCAAGTTGGCATCATATTTAACGACCAGGTTGGTCATCAATTTGGCGACTATTTTGACATCATTGGCGACAATGTTGGCGAGTTTGGGACTATCTGGATTCTTCTAAAAAGTAGTGGATCTCGCCACTAATGTCACGCTCTACGACACGAACGGTTATATTTCTGGAAGTTTCTGCCGCGCCTATAAATAGGAGTGCCAGCCTCAACCAGGCAGTCTTGATTAAACCAGCGAGTAGTGAGGATTGTTTTGACTAGCGATTAGCTCGGCTGTGCTTGTGAATAATCTTTACTTACGTATATTTTCAAACACTGATGATTGTGTTTGATTGCTGTTGAAGGTGTGAAGACCTTTGGATATTTGCCCTGTGAATATTGCCGCTGAATCTTGTATTTAAAGGATTGGATTTTTGATAATAAATTCGCATCGCTCTTAAAGAACTGATGTTTTTTTTTTGTGATTGTTTTTTGTAAAATCCATGAACCCGGATCTACGTAACAATATTCTTTGAAAAAATGACAAAAAAGTGTAAATATCACTATTCAGTCTGTGGTACTATTACAAATTTTTGAAATGTGATTTAAAAAAAAACATATAATGCATCAATTGCACAGTCATTAAGACTGAAAAGTAATTTTGTGCAATAATTCCATCCAAGTTATCTTTTCTTAAAAAAAAATAATGTAAAATTCCTGATGGCTTGGACTTAGAAACTGTGGTTAAATTTGTATCTTTATCACGATAATATTCTTTTTTCTTTAACAAATTTGTATGATGTTTCGTTCTTAAATGTGAATGGAGTCGTCCACTTGTACTTCTTCCATTCACTTAAATAACTCGAACATTTTTTACATTGTGCAACTACATTCTTTTCATCATATAAGTAATAACCAAACCGAATTATTATCAAATGATTTTTTATGTTCTTTAATGTTATTATTATCCATTATTATGGGTTATTATTTTTGAGCATATATATATATATATATATATATATATTGAATCTGAAAAATATTTGAATAATTCAAATATAATGTGAATATAATCAGCTTAAAAAATACTGAAATTATTACGCACTTTCTTCACTACAACAACCTTGTTTTCACAGATACGAATATCAGACTACGAATCCTGAGCGTGTGCAGTATCGCTCAGAGCTGTAATAGATAGTTTTGACCCGCCTCTTTGAATGACTCACAAATTGTTATCACTTTATTTGATTGTATGATGCAACTTTATATTCACAGTCTAATTAATTTCGCCCGTTATGGAGACATAAAAACAAAAATGTATGCTATTTTGCTGTGTTGGCGATCCCTTAACATATAGTGGAGACAATTTAAAAAAATTTCTAGTAAATACCGAAAAACCGGTATTTAAACTTGTGAATACCGGTATTACAAAATTGTACAAATAGCTCAAAATACCGGTATTCGGTTTCCCGGTATACCGGTATTTCAATCCCTAACTGGGATATATGCTAGTATTTTTTACGCAATCTTTCGAAGTCTAGGTCTATTAAGATTAAGTGCAATCGCATTATATATTCTGAGTTTTATTTGTTTTTGTAGCCACTTAAAGTTGAGAAATGTTTTTCACTTAAACACAATGTTCTGATTGGCGTTAAAATTTTTATAGCTGTATGAGAAATACCGTGTACTTTCATGAAGTTGCAATCTAAAATTTAGAAGCTGTTCTTGCTTAAATTTAGATTTTTACATCGTGGATCCCGAGATAGTAAACAATAAAAAATTTACAATTCATAGTAGGAAGATTATATATAAAGATAAAACGCGCGCGCGTTTTAATATTCTTTTATTATATTATAATACAAGTTTAAAAAGTGTTGCAGAATAAATTTATTACATATAAATAAAATTTTCAGTTTTAATGAATGAGAGGTGGGGGTGAGCTTTAGTTACTTATAACTATACAAACTTCATATAGAACGTGAACGTGAATTTATTTGGCATACATATTTATTTCTTCTCGGTGTTTTTTATTGTGACTCAGGGAATCCCTGGGTATGCCTTGTGGAGCTCCAGGGTTCCCTGAAACACAGTTTGAAGATCACTGATGTATAATACCAAGTCTTACATTGCAATAGGAACAGAGAAAATATTAGTTTTTTTTTACTTATCTTCCCATTTCCATTTCTTCTCAAGCAACAAATTGCAAATTGCGTTCTTTATCGAATATTTTCAAGAATCCAATTTCCTGCCCTCAAAGAAAAATTCCTGCCTTCTCCACAAAGAAAGTCCTAGATGACAAGTATTTCAGTACTATGAACAAACTACATCTCTTAAAAACACTAGCACTAATAATCGCTCTATAAGAATTAAAAATATGTGCAAACCAAAAATAGAAAGAAGAAAATATCAGTACCCGTGCAGCGTACGGCCAAAATCAGTGGTGGCCAGCTTTCGGTAGACTTTACGGTGTATGGGCACACAAACTAGTTAGGGAGTTAATAAACGTTCACTCACCAAAATAAATAAAACTCAAAGTTTTTTTTTAATCAAATCCAACATTAATTTTGAAAGGATTAATGTTTAAGTGTTTTGATGAGACATTTAGCTGTTATATAAATTAATTATTATTTTGTGATACTGAACATTATGAAACATTTATTCAAAGTTTTTTAGAACACCTGGGGCAGTGTCGTAGCGAAGAAGATTTCGCCCCTTCCCCGCAAAGTCAGGTTTGGGCCCCCAAACTGAATTTTACAAAGGGTAGTACTTGGCGGAAGTCAGGCTTTGGGCTCCCTAGAACCCCGGGCCCTCCGCGATGAGGGGGTTGCGGAGGTGTACGTTATATGACTGACTGAAGGGGGGGGATGGTGCATTACATAATTCTATTCTTACATTTTTGTATAAAAATAAATAACAAATGTGGTGAGTTTTTTTTCCAGTTTGGTAATTTTAATTAAACATATATCGCAACAATTTTAGAATCAAGCGATTATTGACTGCGAAAGATATGAAGCTTATAGGCGCCAACGTGTAGGCTAGGCATGGCGAACCATTGGCACGCGACACAATATTTTTGGCACGCCAGTGATCAAAAAATGGTTTGCATTTTATTTCAAAATTTCAAAGTTCACTATGAAGTATTACGAACAAATGTGAGTGATCAATTGCTGGTCGGCGGGGAACGCACTCGTTTGTTATCGTCTTGCCTTAGTTACGTCGTAGACTACAATTGCTTATGATGTAAATTTAGTCAATTTCATTGACACAACTGTATTTTTAAGTTTATCTATGTTATATTTACGATTTTTAACTTTTATCTAGCATGGCTAATTCAGTAAAAGAACAAAAAGTGCAAGAAAGTAAGTGTAACAGAGAATTTCAAATATGGTAGACCGAGAAACATTGCATTATTAGTAAAGGTGACAGAGCGGTGTGTGTTTTATGTTCTAGAATTGTGGTTATGCAGAACATCTTCTGTAAAACGGTATTTTGAAATAAAGCACAAGCCCTCGTGTCAAAAAAATGAGCCATAGCAAACATAATTAATTGCTTAGAAACCGTTTGGCAGATGACACAAATCCAGCATGTATTCTACAAAAAGTAGCATCTTACATTCCTAATATAAGTTAACTGTCATCCACAATCTGCAACAACAGAAGTCCCGCTAATGTTACTTTAATTTGAATTACACGTATAACTAAAACATTTATAACTAACTATACAGTGTATAAGGTATTATTTCGTAGTAAATAGTTTTGTGTTGTTAGTATTTAGTTTAATTTTTTTCCCCATAATCACAAGTCAAAATTATTTGATGGCACGTCTGTGCCTCTTTAAACATTTCTTTAGAAAAAATGGCACGTTGAACCATAAATGTTCGCCACCCCTGGTACAGGTCATTGATTTTTAACGTCACACACTTCGTAGCAACTCGAGAACCGGGCAGGCTGCACACAGAGAGCGGAGAATTTTCCGTCGGCGCAGTTCCAGCGGCAACCCTAAACATCAGACGGGGGGGAAATGGATCGGTCCATTTGCTGTCAGCGGTAGCTGTGCAGTCGTTGTGAGCCCCTGCGAGACGCCGCCGCCTTGAAATAATGACGTACGTGACTAAAGCTGCGGTTGCACAAATGGCTGTTTTTCTACCGTTCAGTTTTTTCCTGAGAGTCACTTTCGTGTGTGTAATATTTTTGCATTTCGTGAATCACTAGATTCGTGAGCATGAATGACTTTATTGATAATGAAAAACTTATTTCATTAGTCGAAGCGAGACCCCCCTTGTGGGATAAAACCCTCGAGATTTTCAAGGACAGAAACGCTACCCGAATTGCCTGGCGTGAAGTTTTCCTCGAGCTCCGTAGCGACTTCGATCAGTTGAAAGAAAAAGAGAAAAATGATTATGGTGAGTACATATTTCCTCAGGTGAACGTCCTATAAAGGTGTATAAAATTCGTTTTTGAAATTATAGTGTTGAGGGAAAAGTTCTCTAATTTTGTCTTTTATTTGCTTTTGTATAGGCTGTTATTAGTAA
The DNA here is from genome assembly GCA_019973935.1 of Trichonephila clavipes. Taxonomy (NCBI): domain Eukaryota; kingdom Metazoa; phylum Arthropoda; class Arachnida; order Araneae; family Nephilidae; genus Trichonephila; species Trichonephila clavipes. The sequence goes on from BMAU01000607.1 coordinate 1,320,811, forward strand.
ATGTTTTGTTAAAAAAAATCAGGCCGTGAGAGTGGGAAAATTATGCCTTGATGAGAGGTGTAATTGTAAATCAAAATTTAATTATATTTAATTTTTTCCTATAATTTATAAACCATTATATAAAGTTATTTCTACAAGAATGGTTTATTATTTTTTTTCGCTCTGATTAATTCAATTTAAAACTTATTTCTGGCTCGTAGCTATTAATATTATTCTAAATTGACGTTTTTTTTAGTGGAAAGCAGTATTTTTTAAAATTCGAATTGGAAGAAATGAGGGTGGCTTATTTATTAAAAATATATACATTATCTTAATTGTGTTGTTAGTCTTGTATCATTTTACCAGAATTGCTCTTTATATAATTAAATAAAAGTTCTGACCAAAAAGGTTTTCTTGAAATTTTCATGTTAAATTTTAAAAAAAATGGGAGTTTAATAGTTGCTGTCGATAACATGGCGATCAAATATCGTTACTGAATGAATTTCCACCATTAGTAATTTAGACATCAATTTATTATTAGCACAAACATAAGTATTAGTAAGAAGCATATCACATACGAAAAAATAATCCGTTCGTCCAACACCGCAAACCACTCGCAGGTGTTAGTTGGCTGAAGTACGGAAGCGCGTTATCACAAACTTGGGGTATACTTCCGCCTAAGAAATAGTTCTCTTACTCCACTTTCTAGAAAGCTTTGCTCCAACTCAATATACCCCCTCCCCCCTAGTCCTGTGCGAGTGATGTGTTTATTCTAACAACGATAACAATAAACACACACATATATAATACATACAAAATATAATAAACACACTGACACAAAATTAAGAAATAAATGAAATATTTTGCATTGAGTATTTTAACTTTTCTTCATTCGTAGCTTTCGTAAGATAATCTGCAATTGACAATTCCATTTGAATCAAGGGCGTAGCAATGATACAAGGGCCCCAGCATGTGTAAGCAAAACAAACCTAAAATGTTAAGGGGCCTCCAAAAGAGACACGAAGGAATTTTGATACAGGGCCCACTCAGGGCTAACTACGCCAGTGGTTTGAATGAATTTTAATTCAATTACATTATCGTGTTCATTGACAAAATGAAAACATAAACTCGTGTGTCTTAATTTACGAGAAAAAAGGGTGACTTAAATCTATCAGAATTTAAAATTTACGACATCATTCATAAACTGTTTACATTACAATTCAGATAGCAAATTTACTGTCCAAATAATATCTTTGCAAATTTCAGAAATAGAAAATAATTATTCTTCACATTTTGATTGAATAACATGTTTCTGTTTATGACATTTTCGAAAAATTACAGTGTTACTTAGTAAAACTACGTTACCAGATCAGGATTATTCTTTCTGTGCATCATCCCAACAAAAGCATCTGAATCAGTATTTAGAATGCTGAATTTCTTGCCACAAAACATTTATTTTATCTTTTTTTCCCATCAAATATCTGAATACCCTTTTAGCCAAATTTTGTCCTCTTTCTCTGGTTTATTATTAAATTGTGGCAAATAAGTAGTGGCGAAACGGAGAACATTAGGGCCTCTCGGAAAAATCAAGTTTTGGGCCCCAAAGAGGTTTTTTCCCCGGGAAATCATAAGATTTCTATACTTTTCTATTCCCGGGAATCACAGGCATCTTATTCCTATCACTTATGCAGAAAAAAATTCTATAACTAACATAAAGGAAACTATGAATAAACTATATAATAAATGAAACTATAAAATGTAGTAAAATTATTTAGAAAATGACTCTCACGAATGATATTTTACAAAAATATGTTAAAGAAGAGTTTGGCTGTGGAAAGACGGTTTGTTTGGATACCAAAACACGCTGGAGTAGTTTGTTGGCAATGCTTGAAAGATTTTTAGAAATAAAGTTAGCAATTTTAAAAGCATTAATTAACATTACAGAACAAATGATGGCCAATGTAGAATTTGAAACTGTGACTACAATTGTAGCAGGCTTAAAGTCAGTAAAAATTGGCTTAGAAAAATTATACGGTCGAAATGCAACTTTGCTAACTGCAGAAGGCGTATTTTCTATCGTTATTGGATAATTGAACGAATAAAATTAAGAATTTGCGAAAAATATGAAATATTCTCTAATCCAAAGAATTAATGATAGTCGCAACGTTAATTTAATAGGATTAATGCAATACCTGAACTTTGGGAGAAAATACGAAGCAGCTGCAGTTACGGACGATATTTCGCGATTGCCTGACAAAAATTGTTTGGTTATAGCAGCGTTTCTCAAACTGTGGGGTGCGCCCCCCTTGGGGGCGTAATAATTTTACAAGGGGGCGGGATCATATCGAATAGTCAAAAATAAAAGATTTGAAAAATTGCAAATTTATTGAAAGGAAGGAAAACAAAATACATTCTAACATAATAAAAAAGTAAAATACACATTTACATTGATACAATACACTTATAAATGCATCTGCACTACATAATCTATTTGATTATTAATTTATCAATACTATGATAAGAACAAGATTAATAATTACTAGCGACTCCCATGGGCTTGTCATATACAAAATTATACACAAAATTTAATACTTATCTTAATAATTGGTATGGTTTATTATTAAAGTCATATTGTAGCTTTAGCATATAGCTTTTAGTACGTTATTTTTGAAATCAGTATATTGTTATTTTATAGAGGGTGGCGCGATGAAAATTGGGTCCCAAGCATTGAAAGTTTGAGAATCACTGGGTTAGAGACATGCCCAAATGATAGGGACGCTTTTCTGCGAAGAAGGGGAATCGATATCCAACTCTTCCACTCAGAAGAAGCAGTGGCGCACACAAGGGGGGAGGGGTCCTAGGCATCCGGACCCCCCACCCCCAAAGCCCTTGATTTTTTTCCAATTGATTATAACTCCAAGTTGTTGGCAATGCTTCAAAGATTTTTAGAAATAAAGTTAGCAATTTTAAAAGCAAATAAAATAAATAAAGTTCTTAAAATTTAATTAAGTATTTGTTATTAATGATTAATTTTATTAATTAATGCATTTTATTTATTCAATAATTAGTTTTTTACTGTGTTTTGTTCCCGAAAATAGACAAAATCAAAAGGAGCATGATACAAGAATGGTGAACTTTCGACCCCGGACTCCCCCCTGAAAAATTCCTGTGTGCGTTCCTGAGAAGAGAGAGCATGGAGATTTTAAAAGATAAACCTCTGACGTTGGTCGAAAAATTAGAAAAAGCAATTTACTCTAAAACAAAAGTTTTATATTGTTCAACCAAAAAAAGTACTAGTTTCAACAAAATCATGAAACAAGAGATGCAGTTGTTCGACTCGTCTGAAAATCCATTACCAAACATAAAACTATGTAAGGCTTTAAAAACAATTCTTCCAATGTCAGTTGAAGCCGAAAGAGCATTTTCTGCTGCCGGATTGCTCGTCGCAAAGCTTAGAACTAGGCTGAGTGATAAAATTTAAATTGCTTATGCTTTCTGAAATCCTATTTTAATAATAAATAATCAATTTATTACATATTTTTTGTATTTTTTAGCTCATTATATAAATAAGGATTAATTTTAAAAAATTTTATGTATCCTTATTTTATATAATTATTATTGATTTTATTTAAAAATAGCTTATTTTTTTCAAGTTTTTTAAATTTTGATGCATTCCCGGGAAATCAGAAACCTTAGCCCCAAGTCAGATCTTACGAAGGATTGCAGAACCATAACATTAGGCTTTGGGCTCCCTGCGATGCGGGGGGTGTATGTTACACCACTGCAATTAAGATGTTACAAATGATATATATCGGGGAGATTTTTTTTCTTTTACCCATTTTAAAATTAACTAATTAATTCCTGATTAATTACAGTATCCGATTATAAGAGGAAACATTTTATCTTCTTTTATTTAAAATTTGAATTTTTAACTTTCTTACTGTTATCTAAAGTATGTCTATATATATAACGAAAGAAGATTTAATATACTAACTCCATTATCATCGTGTGCTTTTATTTATTTTTTTTCCTTTCAATATCTATGCCTAAAATCTTACTATAATTTTGTTCTTAAACTTCAAATATATATATATATATATATATATATATATATATATATATATATATATATATATATATATATATATATATATATATATATATATATATATACATTTTTATGATAGTTTTTATATCTTAAAACATATTTTATATCATTATTACAAAAACAGCTAAATCATTTACATGCTTACATAAGAATATTTTGACTGTTATATTTTAATAAAATACGATTATCAGAAGCCAGGTGTTCATTCTTTATTTTCAAATACCAGTTGCTACCTGACTGTGGCAAACCATATAAATGCACTTATTCAATTTACAAACATTGTCATCTCCAATTAATTTTTCATAATCAGTTGGCGTACACATTTTCTTCAAAGTTACTTTGTAAATATGCAGTTTTTACATTGAAAAAAAAATATATCAATCAATTTTAATTTAGCTACAAGTGCATTCAGTTATAAAAAAAAAAATCCATATTAATACTCTGAATAACTTTCTATTTCTTTATATGAATATAACCAGCTGCCTTAAGTCTCGCTTTGTATTTTATTTTTCTCATGACTTTCTCTTGTTTTAAACGAGTTTTTATTAATTTTAACACGTTTTTATATAAGTTTCGCTTGTATGTAATGGAATCTTGGAACTCGATTTTTTTGGCGACTAATTCATTATATCGTTTCTAGATTTAGCGACTAATTGCATGAACCATTTTCTGATTTGGCGACTAATTCCATATGCCATTTCTAGATTTGGCGACTAATTCCATGTGCCATTTCTAGATTTGGCGACTAATTCCAGATATAGCAACTAGAAGTTTAAGGTGCAACCCTAAAACCGCAAAATAGCCTTCTGGTTAATAAAAAATAAAACAAAAAGAAGTGTTTTTTATGTGAAAAAGGTAGGGTGAGTGAGTGCGTAGTTTTTCTGAAAATGGAAATAAAAAAAAGACTCGTGCATGTGAGTAAAAATAATTTATGTTCTGACTGCTAAATATTTTTTTATTTTTACAAAGCAATACGTTTAGAAGTGATGATACGAATTAACATTATAGCAATCCGAGGCCCTGTAAACGGAGAGAATAAATACTCTTCAGCTCCATTAATTAATATCCATTAAAGAGCAAGACTAATTCCTGCAGCCACATAATTCTGGCCCCAAATATCAAACTCAAGGATAAATTCAACAAAGGATAAATGGTATTTTAAAAAAACTAAAAAACACGCTTTTATAGTGAATCGAACTAAAAAGTAAAAAAATAATTCTTAATCTAAGAATAAAATGATTAACGAGAAAATTAATGTCGTGGTAAAAGTGTGGGGTGTGTGCTTGGTACTACATTTTTGCACTAACTCAGAATTTCGGAATCGAACTAGTAAGAAATTATAACAATCAATATATAGCACCCCATGCTTTTTTCCAAATGACATTAATTTTCTCGTTAATCGTTTTATTCTTATATTAAGATTTTTTTTTTTTTTTTGCTTTTTAGTTCGATTCACTGTAAAAGCGTGTTTTTTAGTTTTTTTTTAAAACTATAATTTATTTATTTCGAAGGCTTGTTCCCAAATTTTGTTCATTTAACGAATTCAAATCATTCTCCCCATAGCTAATTCCAATTCTGCAGATTAGCATGAGTTTTTCCTACAAAATAAGAGCTTAGCACATTTTATAAGATGAGCTGTACGTGTGTGTGTAACATCTGTTTAAATTTTAGCCTTCCCGAACGTCTTGGAATTTCTGATTAAGAACATAATTATTCAGTTGAAGTACCGGAAATTATTTTCTCGATTGCTGCTGACTCATCACATATTTCTAAATTAGATGATATTTTCATTTTCTATTTTTAGATTAATCTCATTCATCTCTGCAGAGATTTCAAAAAATGAGTCAAATGTCCCATGTGTGTGTATCTACTCTTCCGCTTTATACCTTTATAACTAGTACCTTTTAAAAATTCATTGAATATTTAACCTATCTTCCTTCAATTATTTTTTAGATTTTTAATATCATATAAAGGCGATATTCCTTCCATTTTCTTGCATATCCTAACATTATTCCAAGTCTTCCCGCAACTTCAATTTTACTCCTCATTATTTTTGGAAAGTGAAAATAAACCACACAGCCGAGTTTTTTGGAAGTTACACTCATGGACAAAATAATTAGCACACACCAAGAAATAATTGCGGGATCGTAATGAAACTTGGTATGAAGGTACACGTCGGAGAGATATGCAAATGATTAGAAATGCAGCGTGATTGCCTATTACGTATTGCCGGTAGAGGGCGTTTAATGTCGTTCTCTATGGAGTATAAAACAGATAACCAAACATTGTTTGAGTATGCTGATTGGTTTACAAAGAGCTGAGGTAGACATGCCATTACGCCGTTTTCGAAGACAATATGAGCAGCTGTTGCAATTTGAGAGGGAGAGAATCATCGGCATGATGGAAGCTGGCTGGTCAGCTAGGCGAGTAGCTCGTCAATTAGGCCGCTCTAATTGTGCTGTGAGGAGGTGTTGGGACCAGTGGATCCGAGAGATGTCATTTACACGAAGACCAGACTCAGGACACCCTCGACAGACCAGGCATCGAGAAGACCACCACATCGTAAGAAATGCCCACGTACAGCCAACTGCTTCATCGGCCTCCATCCAGGCACACGTAGCACGTTCACTGGGGGCCCCTGTGTTTTGTCGAACTATACGAAGACGCCTGGCTGATGGACATTTGGAATCGCGGTTCCTATTACGTATGCTGCCCTTGACGCCCACCCATCGACGCCTCTGTTTGGAGTCCACAGCTGGTGTCATGATATCGAATGACATTGCCTACAATACACGGTGGCCCCTAGTATTGATCTGTGGCATCATGACAGCCCAGCGGTATGTCCGTGACATCCTGCAACCACATGTGTTGCCACTCATGCAACGGCTCCCATGAGCTCTTTTTTAACAAGACAATGCTCCAATCGAGATATGTCTCCAATCGAGCATATCTGGGATCATTTGGGACGGCGAGTTGGGCATCCCACGAGTTTGAATGAACTAGAGGCAAGGTTACAGCAAATATGGAACGAAATGTCTCAAGACGTCGTATAGAACTTGTATGCCTCAATGCCCGATCGTATCGCATAATGCATTCGCGCTAGAGGGGGGTTCAACAGGGTATTAAATCCTCTGTTCTTTTGCCTTTTTCTGAAATAAATGATCCTTTTTCTTTGATTTTCTAATCATTTACTTATATCAAAGTAATCATTACGTATATAAAATTTCGTTTCTTTTTGACGACTCCTTCTTGGTGTGCTGATTTTTTTTTGTCCATGAGTGTAATTTCAGGCTTTATTACTTGTCCAGATTTTTAGTGAAATTTTTCTTTCCCTTTACGCTTGTTATATTAAATATCTAAGTACTGCAATTAAAATTGTGAGGAATTTTATTTATGAATACATATTTGACTTCTTTTCTAAAAAAAATACGCTTCACTCATTCTGTTTTACCATTATATTCACTATTGGAAAAACTTTTCATGAAATATTCCCGAACTGCCAAGCAATATTTCCAACCAAGCTCCCAGAGTTTCTGGCGAGTCACTACAGACGTGTGTGGCCTGCCGTTGTCCTGATGGAACACAACACCTCTTCTGTTGGCCAATTCTGGTCGTTTCTGGTCAATCGCTAGCTTCAAACGGTTCAGTCATTGACAGTAGATATCTGAATTTAGTGTTTGGCCATATAGAAGCAACTCATAATAAATTATTCCTTTCCAGTCCTACCAAATACCCAAGAGAACCTTTCTGGCCGTTAGTCCTGGTTTGGCCACCGTTTGAGCTGCTTCACCGCGCTTAGACCACGATCATTTTCACACAATATTGTCGTATGTGACCCACTTCTTATCCTCAGTCATCATCCGTTTAAGAAATGGGTCGATTTCATTCCGTTTGGCCTAGGTTTCGCAGAAGAAAATTCGATTAATCATGTTTTTTTGTGTTAATTTGTGTGGCGCCCAAATGTCGAGCTTTCTTTTGAATCCAACTTTGCGCAAGTGGTTTAAAACTGTTTTATGGTTGATCTTTAGCTCCTGGGCGATGCTACGACTACTAACATGCCAGTCAACTTGGATTATTTCTGTGATTTTATCGACATTTTCGACGACGGGTCTGCCTGTGCGAGGTGCATCTTTAACATCAAAAATGCCTGAGCGGAATCGACGAAACGAAAATTGCACGAACAACTGTTACAGTATTGGTACCTTAAACAACATTGACAATTTCAGCTACCTGGCTTGCATTTTCGCCTTTATCAAAGAAAAACTGGGAAATGCACCGAATTTTCTTTTTGTTGACTTCCATTTTTAACAACCTGTATTTCACAACTGAATGGACCAAACAAAAAACAGCAAAAGAATTTTTCTAGTGTAAACTGTCTCCTTGATAACGAGCTTAAATATGAAATTGTTTGATCGGTACTTCACGAGATATCGACACTACAGCCATCTACCGAAAAAAATAATGGATTTCTTTTTCCCCAACCTAATATATATATACAGTTTTAAACATAAAAGTAAATTTTCTTACTTCTAAATCTTTTCAAAACAGCAGTTTGACTGAACTCTAGACACTTGTCTATATGCGATGATCCGGCTCTTATATTATTTGTACATTTGCACATATATCAAATTTTATTTGCTTAGCAGTTTTGTCTTTTCTGGAATAAAACACTTCATTATTAATTTCTTCAGCATGAGTCCTCATCGGTGAATTACAAGATGCTTTTTCTTCACTTAGAACTTGTAAAATTTCAGCCTTCGATTTATAACGTTGAGTTTTTAGTATTTGGAAAATTTTCCCTCTTGTCTTCGAACATTATAGTTTAATATCACAATGTCCAACCTTCTTAGGCTCAAAACAGCCTTAACTTTTAGCACCCGAATAAAATAATTCATACCGCTAATTTCCTTAACGATTATCTTTTCCAAGGTAACACGTTTTTAGAATTCCAACTCACTCAACTAGCCACTCTGTGCTGTGCTGATTTAAGATTATTTCAGTTCCCGGCAGCAAAAGATATTCAGGCCCCTTTAGCACTGGCAGATTTAAATGTATAACCAGAAAATCTGGTTAAGTAAAACCTATCCGGGCCCCTGGTTGCTCGCCCTAAACGCCCAATGGATAAACCGGCACTGACTCTCTGTGCTACCACTATGATGCTATTTGTGAAATGAATTCTTCACCATGGGTAATTTAGACACCCCAGTTTATTATAAGCACAATCATAAGTATGGTAAATAAAACATATTACAGCTAGAAGCACACATCATACGAATAAAAGATCCAATCATCACACGCAGCAGATTAATCTGGGGTGATTTAGCAGGGGGAAAATGAACTGGCTAAAGCAGGAAAATTCTTAATCACATAGCCTTCTTCGCCTAAAAATAGTTCTCGCATCAACCAACACTTACACTGATATCTGTAAGGAAATTCTCTCTACAACTGATATTGTAGGAATGATGATGTCATACCCTTCTCTATCCCTAACATACTTATGAAGAATAATGCAGGTTTTAATGGTAACATTAGCAAATCGTGGTTCAGTATTGAAAATATCGATTGAATGTTCTCCATCTGTTGCTATGGTTACCGAAATTACCTTATTACTGGGCAAAATCGATTGTTGAAAACTCTCATTTTGAATGCAAAATGTTTCCGAGCATGAAGCCTTAGAAATTGTTTGTGCATCTCTACAAAAACCGTGGCATTTTCGGACTTATTGCGTTTCGCAGATGCTTCTCATCAGGTAAATTTTTTCGACTGCTTTCTATTGAGATTAAATTGTGTATTGAAATTCAATTCACCTATAGAGGGCGTGGTAATAGAAAAAAGTGACGACAATGTATGATGGGAGTTTTTGGTCGAGAGAAAGGAAAGAGAGACTAACTGTTGATAAGTAGTTTTGAGGGGAATGATGCTCGTAAGAGTGTTAATACGTAATTAAATCCTGTATTAATCATTGTCTGAGCGGAATTTTATATATATATATATAAAAATCATACGGGAAACCCCCATGACACAGAGTACATCAAACTTATTAATGAAAAACATTTGATGTTTGATAACCCGACACGATTCGCAGTCCTTACTGAAGGTTGAATAATGGAAGAGTTTCTGTGTTTCCCACAGGGAAAATTAACCTCCTGTCATGAAGGGTTTTGAGTTGACTTGGTTTAGATTTTCCTTTTTTAGCCCAGTTCTGCATTAGAATATTTGAATTTGAAAAGAAAAAAAAAGAATTTTTGCTTTCAAGAATTTAAAAAATATAAAACTACTTTAGAAAGTTTCAATAAAAGTACTTAAGGTAATTTAAGAAATAAAGTTGCCTCAGATTATTGTAAATGAATAAGTGTGAAAAGATTTAAGATTAAATTAATAGTGGTGCGTATGTATAGAATATAAAGTGCATGTAGTTGAGTTAATGTATTGAGGTCTGTGTCAGTCGCGGTTTGGCCAGGTGAGACGGAGCGCAAGCTGTGACTGACTACCAAGAAGCACGAAAACAAATTATCCCAAGTACTGCCCCTATACAATGAAAACTGTTTGTTGAAGTTCAAATTCATTCGCAAATGGTTCTTACATTTCCTTTTAAAGAGAAGAATTCTCTAAAGGTACATCCACCTTATTAGATATCTGAAAAACAATATATATTTATATATACGTACATATAAAGAGTGTTTTTTTCAGGTATAGAAGTTTAAGTTGGCATTACTTTCCAAGATGGCGACCGATTTAACAGCTGTCAAGTGATTTATTCTCGGTTTGGTTTGGCAATTCATCAAAACGATCATCAAGCAAGGCGTAGATTCGTTGAATGGGCCCAAAACGAGATTGCCGTTGTTCCCGATTTTCATAAGCGAATTTTGTTTAGCGATGAAGTGCACTTCTGGTTGAATGGCTACGTCAACAAACAAAACTGCCGCATTTGGAGTGAAGCTAATCCACAAGTGTATGTCGAAACATCGTTACATCCAGAAAAACTGACTGTTTGGTGCGCTTTATGAGCTGGTGGAATCATTGGTCCGTACTTCTTCAAAAACGATGAAGGCCACTACGTTACAGTCAATGGTGATCGGTATAGAGCCATGATTACTAACTTTTTCATTCCTGAATTGAACAATCATGATGTCCAGGAGCTGTGGTTCCAACAAGACGGCGCAACATGTCACACAGCTCGTGCCACAATCGATTTATTGAAAGACACGTTTGGTGACCACCTAATTTCACGTTTTGGACCTGTGAATTGGCCTCCAAGATCTTGTGATTTAACACCGCTAGACTATTTTCTGTGGGGCTATGTAAAGTCATTGGTCTATGCGGATAAGCCACAAACGCTTGACCATTTGGAAGACAACATTCGCCGTGTTATTGCCGATATACGGCCACAAATGTTGGAAAAAGTCATCGAAAATTGGACGTCCAGATTGGACTACATCCGAGCCAGCCGTGGCAGTCCTATGCCAGAAATCATATTTAAAATGTAATGCCACAAGATTATCTTTCGAATAAAAAATAATTCATGTCAATCGAATAATACATCGTTGTTTTATTGCAATTTAAAGTTCTATACCTCTAAAAAAACACCCTTTATATAACACAGATTCGATGCAAAACAATGTAGTAGCTAAAAAAAGCTCAGAAAAATTGAAAAAGGACATTTTACACTTAACGTGGATTTAATTACATCACAGTACATATACTTAAAAGTGTGCCTAACACTAAACACTGATTATGGTTAGAAAGCTGTTATATAAATTTTTTAGATCGTCTTATTTTTGTGGTTTGATTATAACATGAAATAAACTAAATACTAAACTATAACTTTTAAATTAAATACCAAAAAATTCTTATGTAGTCCGAGATCTAATAAAAATTTACTGAGAATAAAACAATAACATTAAAATCTTGAAGATTTCAAGATCTAAGTACAAAATAAAAAGAAAAGAAAGATCTAAGAGATAAGAAAGAAAGAGATAAGGTAACCCTCGAAAAGAGGGTATTAGAACTAGCGAATTTAAAGATAAGTATAATGCAGACTTGAATAAATATTTTATGTCTAGTATAAATAAAGGTAAAATTAAGATTATGACAGATATATTATAAATAATATAAATCTTCCTCATATCCTTTGTTTACATATGTGATTCGAGATATTAATAACTTTTTAGTACATAAGAACATTTAATGAGATACTCGTGAAAATTATACTACAGAACATGATTGAACTTTCTTCTGAACTGCCTTTTTGAAAATTTTTAAAAGAATCCTTCATAGAGCCTTCTCAACGATTCCTTGGTGCTACCGTACTTTTCGCTAAATGTTTCGCTAAGAGCAATAAAGACGTTAATTTGGTAACCCTAGTCACATCCCTATGATTGCGACAGTATTATTATTCCAGTTCATACTTAGAATCAAACTTTGCCTGTAAAACCCAACCTTTCCATAAAGAGAGCAGTGCTGCAAGGAAAACAATATACGTGACGTGTTTCAGTACCATTAAACTAGTTCAACTTCACTTATTCCGTCCCAAATCCGAAACTGCTTTTTAACTCGTTGGGTTCCTTTTTCAATTTTTGTTTAGTTGTATTACATTTAAATATTTAGTTTGTTGTTTAGTGACTTTTGTATTTTGTTTTCATTGTTTATTCCTCGATATTTTTAGATGTATTTTATATATTTCATTCATTGCACCGCTAATGCGGACATTGTATAATGTTTTTACTTTTAGGTAAGGAAGTTATGAAACGTTGGAAACACCTACGTGACGCCTTTGCCAAGTATGAAAAGACTACAAAAGAAAACAGAACTACTGCCTCACACCCTACCAAAAAAAGAAAATACATATTCAACGACGAACTACAGTTCTTAAAGAAAATATACGAAAAAACAGAGACTACAGATAGTTTCACCATTGAAGAGAAACCGGTGGCCAAGGTGGAAACCGAAAGCATTTCCCAACCACCTGAGAACACAATTCCAATTGAAGTAGTCCAAACTACTGCCACAGATGAAAAAACTCTTCCTAGTCAAGCGCGGAAAAAACACAAAAAAATGGATGACGTAAATTTTAAAATTTTAAAGGACAAAACAGAGTTTGAAGTTCCAAGCCCTCAAATGTCTTTCTATCATAGTCTACTACCGCATACAAAGGACTTTAGTAGTAATGACTGGCTTCAATTCCAAATGGAGGTTCTTCGGGTCATTTCCAACATTAAGAACCAAAAATATGCTACTCCACACTATCAAGGATACAATTCACAATCCTATTTTCAGTTGCAGCATCCAACGCCATATCATCCCCAAACACAGACCTATTCACAGCCACTTCATCATCCTTTCCCTATGGTTCCACATTACACACTATCTCATCTCCCACCTTTCGACTTACCATCAGCTGCCCCAGTTTCCCAAAATGTACTCCCTACTCCTCCATCCCAACCATGTCAAAATCCTTCAGCGTTCACAACTCTGCCTTCATGCTCTTCACAATCTTCTCTCCTTCCCCATCACGACTCATCGTTGTCTCTGCTAATCAAAGAAAAGGTTAAAAAACCTGCAGAAACTGAACATTTTGCTGAACACACTGGTGAAGAAGATCGCGAAAGTTCATCGGTAAGCTCGCTAAATTCATCAAGCACCTGATTCATCGACAAACGTCATTTTTTTTAATAAATATTGTGTTCGTGTGCTCATGAAATGTATTTGTGGATATAAAATGGATTTGTACTAACTGGTTTCTCAAAAAGTAAGATAACAAGCCCCTTTCAGAGAAAACTTTTATTCAGGAGATTCAAAAAGTATATATAAAACGTAAGAAGGCACATATACATGTTACTTCTCTACATAGTCACCATACTTATCGATGCATTTGTTCCATTGGTAAACCAAACAATTGAAACTACCATCGTAAAAGACAGTGTCAAGGTTGTAGAACCACGTCAAAGATGGCTTGCTGAACCTCAGCATTGGGTCTGAAATGTCGTTCTCCGAAGTGTTTCTTTGTTGGTCCGAAGAGATGGAAATCACTTGGTGCGAGGTCATTATGGAGGGTAGTCATATACCTCCCACCGAAAACGCTGTTTCTTCATCTCGTACATCTGTTCTACCCTTGCCAAATTCCGTGTACCGAAACCGCAGATGTTTTCGTAATGTAACACTTCTACCAAATGCATATGAATTTCAATTGGAGATTTTTTCTTTAAATAAAAAACCCGTATCACACTTCTTATTTCAATCACTGATCATGTTTCCGACAACGCAGTTATCTTCTAACTGGGAGATTTAGTCAAGTTACTGGAGACCAGCTCCCTCTACCGGTGCCATTTGAAAGCTGTGATCGTCTTTGTTATCTTCAGATGGATTTTTATTCATACGGGTAATTTTCATACCCGTCAAAACTCTTGTTACCTTACTTTTTGAAACCCCTATGTATATAAAGTTTATAAGTGTTTGTACACAAGTCCTTTAATACAGTTCTTTTTCTCAGTATTATACCAATAAATATGTTTTGAAAGTGACTATATTGCTATTTCTTTGTGTGAAATTTTATAATAAAGTTGACCAAAAATAGTAATTTTCACATGAAATGAATTGGTATTATTAGTTTTAAACTTATAAATTAAAACTTTTATTTGCCTAAATACTATTGTGTGTGTCAACATTTCTACCAACTAAAAAAATTCCTAATTTTTTGATATTTTTGCGCTGAAAGATATCTTTTCAACTGGCCTAGCAGTCAATCAAAAACTTTCATCGACATTCTGAAGTGATTAAAGTATTTCATGTTATCCTGCCTCAATTCTTCAAACATGCAGATTTCCAGGCTCTTCTGCTAACCTCTTGCGTGCCATGTATCCACTACTAGATACATACAATGTTTTGGGCCAAATCCCATTGTAACCTTATGTGGATGCATGGCTTATTTAGCTGTGCAACGAGCATAACCAGCAGAGGAAACATCAGAAGATAAATTTTCTTTTATTGGGTATTTATAAAGTTACGAAAGTTAAATTGCAAAATGTCTTGGTTACAAAAATTTTAAAAAATAAGAAAATTAAAATTAAAAATTTTTGTAAAATTGCTCAAAATTTTCATTGGTACAAAAAGCTTTTCCACCTGCGTTACATAAGTGTATTCTCATTTTGGTTACATTTCTTCCTCTCCATCATCACAAATTAATAAATCCGTATAAGTCACGGGCCCTGTATCAAAATTCTTCGAAACATTTGTGACAGGTCTTTACGCAACCTTCACCAACTAATCCTCTTGGCGAATCTTAGGGCTAGCATTCATGCTTATTTCCCAGCCATCCTTCTCAAGAAGAAACGCAATCGTAGGTCAGAAGGAGTGTGGATTTAGATTTTACGCATCTTGACTAAAGGACGGATTTTGGCTACAAGACTAAATTAGTGGATCAAGAATTAATAGGTTAGGATCGATTAAAGCTAAACTAATCTGATTACGTGCGCTTATTCACTTAACGTGGTTACTTTCTTCATATCACTCTTAGGGTTTCCTTTTGTAGTGATGAGAGGCCGCCGGTCCCTGAGATACAATTTTAATTTGGCATTTGCCCTGTTTACAGGAAACAGGGATTATTAAAAAACTGTGGGTGCGTCCAAATTCATAGCACTTTCTGGCCGGCAAGGTTGTATTCTTACGCGGACTATTGAATCCAATCAGAGTGGTAGAATTGACAGTAATGAATTCGTAGCGGATTCTTTTCAAAGTAGTGCGGTCAGCTTTAAAAGCACTTGCACAGTGATGGGAGGCCGCCGGTCCCTGAGATACAATTTTAATTTTGTATTTGCCCTGCTTACAGGAAACAGGGATTAGTAAAGCGGATTCTTTTCGAAGTAGTACGGTCAGCTTTAAAAGCCCTTGCACACTATTTCTCGAGGCTTTCTAGACAGCACCAACCCGCCACAGAGAGAACTTCTGCCCCGGGTCACCTCCATCCCCAATTCTCCCTTCACTCAGATAAGTACCGTTTTTACTATTGTTTTCAGTATGCCTTGATAATAAATAAAATTGTTTACCATTATACGATTTTAGTGTAAAGTTAGTTTTGTTAATAGATGATTCTTGTTTAACATTGATCAATGATGCGATGTGTAATTATGGAACCTGGGATGATTAAAATTAAATAAGTTAAAATAGCTTCGCATCAGTAGATTACTTTGTTGTGGAATATTACAATTGAATAATAATAAATTAGATTTATCATGGAGAGTTTTGGTCACACACACACATGCTTCGTTCCCTCTCACAACTTTAGGTAGACAAGATAATGAGGAAGCGACTTCAGGGGGAAGTCGCTTACACACTTTTGTAGGAAAATAGAAAGTGATCTCATTCATGATAGTTTACGATGTCATAATGTCATACGCGTTGGGGCCTTTATACCTCGGGAGCCCCGTATCATTGATACGGCGATAGCTACGTCTCTGTGTGAAAAATTAGTCGAGGCTTATACAGGGTGGGATAAATAAAAGTGGTCAGGAACAGGGAATATGATTGGACATGAATGTGACTTGCACATAAAGTGATCGAAACCAGGCAGATGGACTGTGTCAGTGGGAGTTGATCAGTGACATCACTGACTGAGGAAAAGACCCTACAGTTACTTCCAACAGGATGGTACAACCACCCATACATCCCACCGAACCATTGTGATTACATTCACAAAACCTTCACTCCTGAAAGAGTTGTTATCTGAGATCAGTCTGGTCTCGATCGTAGCTGACCACCCAGGACATCTGATCTGTCAGTGTGCGATTATAATTTGTATGGAACTCTCAAGTCTAACGTGTACCGCAACATCCTCATAGTCTTCAAGAAACACAGCAAAAAATTTTTTTGACGAGATCGCAGTGATTCCAGTAGTTCAGCTTCGATCTAATTTTCGCAACTTGCTAATCAGGGCCTAAAGTTGCCAAGAGATGAATGGTGGTCATTTGCAACATTTTTGCAGGTTAGCAAATTATCTCCTTTCCTTTGCCGTGTTTCTTTGTAACTGAGAACTCTGTTCTCCAGGTCACTTTTATTTGCCCCCTCCCTATATATGCTGGAACAGAAAAAGAAGTGCCAATAAAAATACATAATCACTATATAGTTCAACTTTAAAACTTGAAAAATGAATATATGTATATTCATTAAGTAGATCGAGAATTTAATTCAATGTATAAAAATTTCATTATATATTTATATATAGAGAGAGAGAGAAAGAGATTACAGTTTAAGTGAAAAGGTTACAGTTACCGTTAATATCTTTATGTGGGATATGGAGCGACAAAGGCTATTATCCCGGTGAAAAGATTAAGAAGTATTTATTTATGTCGCATTATAAGGCTACGGGCTATTGGCGACAGTTACAGGTTTTGTGGGACATGGAGCAACAAAGGCT
Source organism: Trichonephila clavipes (assembly GCA_019973935.1). Classification (NCBI taxonomy): domain Eukaryota; kingdom Metazoa; phylum Arthropoda; class Arachnida; order Araneae; family Nephilidae; genus Trichonephila; species Trichonephila clavipes. Next base: position 1,338,306 of record BMAU01000607.1, read on the forward strand.
ATTATCACCTATTGGTGATGGACCTCATAATTTTGAATCTAGGTCAAGTAACGTGGGCGACACCTGAGCTGGCACCACTCTCTCCAAACTACCGCACCATGACAAAGGGAGAGCATTGAGCTTCGATAGACTTCACGTGCATCAGCCTGTACATGGGGGGTCTTCAGTGGCACAAGAGCTCGAACTCATGACACGCCAGCCACTATTTCGTTACCTTGATTAATACAGTGATTGGCGTGGGGGGGTGCAGAGGAGGCCAAGGCCCTGGGCAATGGCAAGCACCGTGATATTCAAATTCAAAAAATATTTCAAATTCCAAATCGCGCCCACGCGACGAAATTGACAGAAACGATTGAAAGCTTTAATACTCGCACAGATGCAGGATGTTTATTAGTCGCTATGCCATCGCATTCCTTTTTATGTTACTTAGGCTTCTGGCAACCGGTACTGTGTGAAGTCAGTGATGCTTATATAAAATTATTTGCAAACAGAGAGACTAAATATGCATCAATATGCTTAAAAAACTCGTGCTTTACAGACCGTATTAGAAGCAAGATGAGAGGATTCGTGCATAACGCTTTAATATATGCTTAAAGTTTATGTGATGGCCGTGGTAGCCTAGTGGTCAAGGTATCAGACCGTGCCTGGCGTGTCATGAGTTCAAGCCCAATATCACTAAAACCCTCCGTGTGCTTTAAAGCGATGCACTTAAAGTCTGTCGTGAGCTCAAAATTTCCTCGCTTTGGTGTGGTGTGGTAGTTAGGAGAGACGGGTGCAAGCTCAGGTGGTGACCTCGTCACTTGACCATGGTTCCAAACTACGAGGTCCGTCGCCAAAAGCCCTCGTGTAGCTGAACATAACAATATGATATTAATACTCACTAACTAAAAGATAATGGGAAGAGCTTGGAATTTCTTTTGAATCCCCAAGACAAATCAGGAGGAAGCATGTATCTGGCGACGGAAGTAAAGATGTACAGTTATCGTACGAAAATGACTTGAGGCGAGCAATGTTTTCTTCAATAGACAGAGTAACTGCTGAAATTCGAGAAAGATTCCAACAGTTACAGAATCTAACGCAAAAAAATATGCTTTTTTAAGACCTGAAGTGATATTGAACATGGACGAATTTAACTTAGATCAAGCTTCTCAAGACATTAATAAAGAAAGATTTCAACTCGAACGCGTACGTCTACAAGCTTTCGTAGCTGCGACAGACCCAGGCTGTAAAAAAGAACTCATTAGTTCTGGCTCTCTGGGCTTACTGAAATATATTATTGAGTCCAAACTTGAAGATGGCTTACCAAACATTGTCATAATGTTGAGAATTTTTTTAACATCTGCCATCAGTAATGCCAGTTGCGAGAGAAGCTTCTCTATATAAGCTAAAATTAATCAAAAATTATCTCAGATCGATTATGTCCACGTTAAGGCTAACAAATTTAGCTATTCTGGCAATTGAATAAGACATACTCATTTATATTGATAATTGTATAAAAAAATTTTGCTATAGAAAAAACACGAAAAGTGCATTTTTAATCAATAAAAAAAATTTAAAGCTGCTTTTTTTTTACTTTTACTAATTTTCTTGAATAATAATTAAAATAGAGAGGCGACAAATGTCCAATCGGCCCCAGCCGGCGAAATCCCATGCTACGTCACTGGACCATTAGGCTACAGCAGGACAAATTGTTAAAAAGCGGGACGTCTGGTCACCTTACTTTCGCATCACTCTTTTGAGTTCTGCGAATGGATTTTCCGACGGATCTAGATATAGTTAAAGAAGACTGGCTGCACGACAAGTCACCAGAATGACTGACCATAATACGTTTGTACCCTTTTATTTTTGTTATATATATCATACATCGTCAACAAAATGTCCACTTGCCGACATTTGCATACGGTTTAACAGGTCAGTACCAAACTATAATTTAGATATAAATTTGGCTATACAGGATGCCGGAAAAATAACTTGGACAAATTTCTTGCCTCCTAGAATAATTAACGAATATCCTTTTAATTGGTGTTTTCATATTTCTTTATATAATACTTTAAAAATAAAATATTTTTAAATATATTTCTTATAGTTTTTACTTTGATTTATGTGTTTTTGATAATGTCGAGCAAAAGGTCTGCTATTTTAGATTTTTTCATCAAGGCAAACGACAGTTCGTTAGCTGAATGTACATCGACAAACAGTCTCTGATGCAATCTGCCATTTCAAAGAGCTTGGCAATGATGGTCGACGCTCAGGAAGTTGGCGAAAACGCACTGTAAACACTGGAAGGAATCGTAAGGTCATCGAAAAGCGAGTCCAGAGAAATACGAGGGTTTTCATGAGGCAGATCACTCGTGCAAGGGAATAATTGACAGATCGGTGAGGCGAATAGAAAAAACGGAGCTTGGACTGAAGCCTTACAACTTTTGAAAAGTTCAGCTTCTCACTGAAAAAAACAAACTTGTACGGATCCGAAGATGCCGAAACCTTTTGAGACGAGCCGCAAGTCAGTGTTGGGAGAGATTCCTTTTCACTGATGAGAAGCTTTTTACATTTCAACAAGTTCATAACCCCCAAAACGATAGAATCTCGTGTATGGACGCTCCAAACACCTCGGCAATTGTTGAACATCGCCAATATCCAAAGTCGGCCATGGTCTGGGGCGGAATTTGTGCGAGTGACAAAACACCTTTGGTTTTTGTGGAAAAGGGCGTTAAAATCAATCAAATAGTGTACCGGAGGGACATTATTGAAGCTGTTGTACTTCCGTGGCATTTCGGAAATGTAAATTGGATGCTTCAACAAGACTCTGCACCAGTTTGCAAAGTTAAAAAGGCACAAGAGTGGTGAAAGGTGAATTTTCCAGACATGATATCATCTGAAGAATGACCACCTACTCGCCGGCTCTCAATCCCATGGAATACAGAGTATGGTCCATTTTAGAGTCCAGGGCCTTCACTAAGCCGCACAAAGCTTTGGAAACCTCTAAAGCAATCACTTCCACGGGAATGGAGTATATTAAAGGTAAAAAACGAGGTTTATTGTTGAAAAATTCTGCAAGCGTTTGCGCCTTTGCATTGCTGCAAAAGAACTTTGAAACCAAATAACCCTCTGAGTGGATGACCCGCTAATTGAATTTCACTTCGAAAGCGGTCTACTTTTTCAAAGCTAGTGGTAGCGAAAATGTTTCGGATGAATTTCCCGAACTGCTTCGAAAGCGCACCGCAGTTTATGCCTTCCCCTTAAAACTGCGGGAGGTCCTCAAATGGTTTTGCAGGGGGATGATTTTATTTGCCTTTCGGTTTCTGTGCTGTTCGAAAGGGGAGGTTTCTCATTCACACAGCTGTGGCCTAGGGCGAGGATTGTGAAATGGACATTTTCTCCACTTCACGGCCAACAGAAACTTCTCCCAATTTATTGCAAATACATATTTCATATATTTGGAAAACTTGCTCAATTTCTGATCTAAAAACCAATTAGGTTTTAAGAAATTTTAATTTTCTGAGTTTTGATTTTAAATTCGGTTTCATTTTAAAGCATTTTTGAATTCCTAGATTGAATTAATTAAAAATATTTTTTTAACACAATCCATTATTTCGTGTGAAATGTCTATTAACTGCAATTTTAATTTCTAAAATCCTTTCTGTTTGCTTATGTTTTTAAGTTTTTGAGTTTTCTCACATTTACTTAGACATTATTAAGATTGATTTAAAGACCAATTTATTTTTTGACACATAGTTTATATAATTTAAAAGCTCTTTACTTTGTTTTCATTTTTTTTTTTTTTCCTTTTGAAAAATGCCATGACCAAATGTACGCTGGCTACTGTGATAAATAATACTTGAAACGGATGGAATATGACTGAAAATGGTAAATCTAAAATCCAGCTTTCAGGTGATATTACAATTAGACTACAGAATGCAAATGTTGCAGAATGAACTAAATATTTCCCTGACGTACCACAAACTACATTATAATAAATATATTGTAGTACTACATTATAGTATTTTAAAGTCATGCAACAAAAACTTAAACTTGCTTACCAGCCACGATGGGGAACTAAGAAAAAAAATATTAGTTACAATCTTGGTGATTTCTGGATTACGTTTGTATCACTACTATTTTATGTATAAATATTTTGCATTTAAAACTCTTGAGAATATATAAGGTTCTGATAAAACGGAATAATTGATCAAATTAACAATTGTTATCAATATTATGTCGAAGAAAATTTTGAATTAGAAAAGATATTTTCAGTCATATTTATTTCAAGTAGAATTTTCATGTAGAACATAAGTTGGATAGTAACATATTAAAAAATTAAAGCTTTACAGGCATTGGAATTTTTTTATGCCTTTACAAATTTTAAATGTGTTTTTCTCAGATTTTTAATTTTGAAGATGAGAGTGTATTCTAATCCTTTAGGCGTTTTTTCCTGTTCAAGATAGAGTCGTGAAATATCTTGTAAATATTCCCTAACATATTTTCTAGTAATTTGCTTCTAAAATCTAAGTATTTCTTTTCCCTTAATTTTTTAAACAAATATTTTATCCAAGTTTTTGATGTTTCACGACTAAATCGTAAATATAAGAAACAACCGTCAAATATCACGAGTGTAGACGGCATTCGCTGATATTTGAGTGAGAAAATTACAGCAGCATAAAATGCGACCTCGTTTTGAATTATATCTAATGTGCATATTTGGAACTGTTTAGCGTACTCGAATTAACTCAATTATATATATATATATCAATATATATATATCAATATATATATCAATATATATATATCAATATATATATATCAATATATATATATATATATATATATATATATATATATATATATATATATATATATATATATGTAAAAAGTACGGTCGATAGAGTACCGTAGTTACTGCCAACTCGTGACAATGAATTGGAAATTAAGTTCACAATTCATTGTTATTAAAATATATAAAATTTTACATGACTTATTTTTGTATTTGTTATTTTTATATTCCTTACTGAGAGAGAGAGAGAGAGAGAGAGAGAGAGAAAGCAACAAATGGGAGTTCATTACCTGCCAAAACTGCAGAGGCCTGGTTGTTTACTCCACAAGCTCCTACCTTATGCTTACTCTGCCCTACTAAGTAAAAATGCCGTCTTCTGCTCGTCAAGATCATGGAATTGCAGATATTGTTTTCCATATATTTTAAATATTAGTTTTCTAACTTCTACATCAGCCTTTTAATAGTCAACACTCCTGCAAAGAAGTCTGAATTCAAAACTATAAAAACTTATTATTCCCAACAATGTCATTTATATACCTTTATTTTTTATAATCTATGAATGCGTTAAACTATTAATTTGTTATCGCGACTATTTAATATTAAATGCGAAAAAAAAAAACGAATAAGTTTCAAACTGAAACTTAAATTGAATTTTTCAAAAATTGTCATCGATATCCTCACAACTTTTACATATTGTCATTTTAGCATATCACACATCTATCTTCTATGCAAAAATCTATTATAAGTTCATCAAATGTTTCAGCATATTTTTACTCATAACATGCAGTTTTCAACCACATTGTGAGGCCGCGGTAGCCTAATGGTCAAAGTAACGGACTCGTAGCTGGCGTGTCATGAGTTCGACCCCAGCACCATTGAAGATCCGCCGTGTAAGGGCGCGATGCTCAAGCGTCATCCTCGTCACTTGACCATGGTTTAAAATTACGAGGTCCGTCGCCAAGTGAGTGAATATTAACGTCACACTGTTCAGCTACACGAGGGCTTTTAGTGATGGACCTCGTAATTTTGAAGCATGGTCAAATGCCGAGGGTGACACCTGAGCTAGCACCCCCTCTCCTAACTACCACACCACACCAACGAGAGGACATTTCAGCTCTCGATAGATTTAACGTGCATCGCTGCCCTACACGGCGGGTCTTTTGTGGCACTGGGCTCGAACTCGAGACATGTCAACCATGATTCGATACCTTGACCACCTGGTACCCCGGCCACAGGTCCGTCGCCAAAAGCCCTCAAGTAGTTGAGTAGAGAAGAGAGAGAGTGCGACTTTAATATCCCCTCACTTAATTAAATTATATGAAATTTAAGGAATACTTGAAAAAATATTAGAAGTCGAATATATATATATATATTAAAAATTAATCTAATGATAATTTTAAATATCCAAAGAATTATTAGTATTTATGGTAAATAAATGTTTTTCAACTGAGTATGTGAGACACGTATAAATATCTTTTTCGAAATTCCAATGCAGAATCTCAGTGGAGCTAATACAAAATTCCTAGTTTTGCATGGTTAAGATTATAAAAATGTCCAAATTTTAATAACCTTTTCTTCAGTCAACCACTAATGGAACATGAATGATGAGGGATTAAGCATAAATATATATTTTTTAACTTGAATTTAAAAAGGATCTTTATATTTATTTATATGCGCAAATGTTAACTGTAAATTTGTCCAGATGCTTTTAAATACTCTTTATTTGAAGATTCAAATTCAAAAATATAAGCTTGTATTTAAAGTTCTCAATGAATGAAATTAATGTTCAGACATTCAAAATTCAAATATAATTTGTTATCTGAACAATACAAAACAAGGGATTCTATGTAAGATGCCCTGAATACCTGGTTTTAAAATTATGAAAAACTAAAAGATTTAAATAGGGTTTTTTTTAACAATGCATAAAATTTTTTTGCAAATAATGTAATACAGAAGCTTAAAAATTGTTCATGTTTAGAAGTGTCCGAAATTTTAAAAGATTTTAAATTTTGAACCTTTTTTTTATTTTTTTGACACATAACAAAATAATCATTTTTAAAAAAAAATCCCTGAAAGTATTGATTAAAATAAGAAAAATGAAACAGTAAATTATTCTCAATGTTTTAATATATAACTTGAATTTAAATACTACAGATATTTTTTAAAAACTTAAGACTTACATTATAAAAACTTAATTCCATTTGAGAATTTTAAGGTAAAGAAAAAAATGAGAATTCTCAACTCGTTGACTTGCAATTATTTCCGTACACTTTAGGGTTTAAAGAAATTCTTCCCAGTTTTTTACGATTGCTACAGGGGAAGTACCGGTCTCCCCGTGAGCCATAAAACTTCCCCTCAATGCCCATTGTGTCTCCCCGACCGTCTCTAATATTATCTTTCAAGATACTAAACCTTTAAAGGAGGGAAAAGAATTCGGAAAAACACGACTTTACCGTTTTTGAACACATTACTTGAGGAGGAAAAAATCAGTTTGGTTAATTTTTGGTGAGTCCCCGGCCTTACGAAAAATTGAGTGTGGTCCGTTTTCGAAGCCTCTCTAGTAGGGCAGAAAAATCCGTGCTGTCCGGTTGGAGGGTTAAATTTATTTATCAGTACTAGTGTACTCTTAGCATTGTGTTTGTTAATTTTTTTATAAAGTTTTCAAAATTGTTTGTGTGTGTGTGCCCGGGTTTTTTTTGTCGCACCCTGCATTTTTGTGAATTTTCTCATTATTGGTTATTGAAATAATACAATAAATCCATATATTTTTGTAATACCCATATGAAAATCGGATAAAAACCCGAAAACACGATTTTCAAAAAAATTACATTAAACCAATTTAGAAGATTTAGGAGAAAAATGATTATATGGTAAAATAATAAATTACCAGGTTTTTGCACTTGATGTCGCCAAATTAGCTTCTAGAACCAAAAATGTCTTGGAGACAATTATTAAGAAAGGACAACAGGAATGGTTAACTTATTTTATTCAGGTTATTTACATCAGCAACAGATGTTTAAACAAGCACTAAAATATACTTATTACTGCTCTATGTAATATTGAAAAATTTTATATACATAGGTAAACAAACAAATCAAATGCCAAACTAAAAAGGCAAAAGACTCAGTTTTTTTTAAAAAAAATTTTTCTTAATTTTTAGTGAAAAAAAAATTAACACAAATGCTTAAAAATGTTTGTTGATAGTTTCTGATCTATAGCTGAGCAAAGTACATGTATTTATAACATACACATGAGGGATATATATATATATAGCATCAAATAAATCTCAATTATTTATCGGTGCTCATTCAAATAATATTCAAAACTGCATATCACTTTTGAATCACAATATTTAACTCCTTTATTACAGAAACAGACCAAAATTTGAAGCTTACTTTTCTTGTCTATAATCCCTAGTAAATACAGCATGTGGTTATTTATAAAGAAAATGAATGCATGTTATGTTTGACACATTCACACTTTCCACTAAGCAAGCTATATATTCATTCGAATTGAGAATATTATTTCAAATGAAAATGTAGAGTTAACTTAATTCTAGCTGAACAAATTTTGGTCCATTTAATGATTTACAAACAATTTACAGAGCTTTCTGGGTACTGATTTTAAAACCATTTCGTTGCAAAACATCATTCAACAAAACATGAAGGAAAACCATGGGTACAATTCGTATTTTCGCAACGGAACGGCCAATTCAGCGCGTACAACACATGAGAAATCAAGGTTGCAAACTTGGCGAGTTATCTTGAAGATTGGCATTGTTGCGATGATACGTAAATACCAAACGGTGCATATGCAGAATCTCATCGTCCATGTAAGTTGGCGCAATCTCAAGTAAATTTACACCGATTTAAATACATTATTGGCGAAATATTGCCTCATCTGGCGATATTTTTCGAAAACAGTAAATGGTATTTTGCAGATGTTCGAGAAAAATATGCATTTGTTGGAATCAAATTAAAATCTACACACTAAATTACAATTATAGCCTATTTTTTTTACGGATTACTCAAAATAAAAAAAAAAAATCAATGTTTTAAAACTTTTATTTCTTAAAAAATTTTCAAAATAATTTTGTATTAAAATTTGTGGTTTTAATTTACTGCTAGGTACAATTTCTTTGAAAAAAATATTACATAAATTTAGAATATTTAATTTATAGGGTGAAAAGAATAAATATAAGATCGAAATAAGCAGAAATTTAATTATTCAAAAAAAAAAACACCCAAGTATTTTTCATATATCTGAACACAAATGCTCAAGAGTTCTTACTAAAGAAAAAAAAATCAATAAAATAATTATATTTTCTTTTCTGCTTACTTATGCCAGATATCTTACAAATTATAAGAAAATGAAATATATAACCTGATGTAAAAGAAATATAATAGTAAATTTATAATTTATACATGTAATAAGAACATGTGAAACATAGTACATTATATTACAGTGTTATTATATAATAAATTCTTTTTTTAAAAACAAACTTTTTGAAATTTTGCTAAATTTGAAAAATGTATAATAAAGTTTTTAATGCATTTTCTGGACAAAGAGGATATTTATACTATGATTTTGAAATTTTTCACACACACACATTATTCAATTACTTTACAACTTTTCATAACTTCAAATCATAATTCAAAATTTTAAGAGCCATATAAATAGAGGCAAAAACAACCTTAAATTACCTTCATTTACAACCGCCCCACCTCCAAAAAAAACCCCATTTATCTTCAGAATATAAAATCAGGCAATGCACCTGAATGCAAGATGAACATTGCACCAAAACTTTATTTTATTTTATATGAAAAACCAGAATCAAAGAAGCCAAAATGAATGATTTGGCTAGAAAATTTATTGATGCTTGATAAAAATGATAAATAGATTTCCTAATCTACTTCAGTACTCAAAGAGCTCTGCAGATAGACACATTATACAGTACTATACAAACAACAACACTGTATTCATCCTTGGTTACTTTACAAGCTGTTAAATGCAATGACTGGAATGTAAGAAATTTCAGCATCAAAAATCTAGATACTTGATATTCCTGTAAAATATAGAAGTTTGCAGAAACAGTCAAACAGCAGGAACTATGGATCTTTCTATACAGTTCGCTTACAAAAGTATTGAAATGAAATTGCTTTGATTATTTCTGTTCTGAAAGGGCAACATTGAATAAGAGCTTTCTGTTGTGGATTTGCACTGCAACATAACTAATCACATTTAAAACTAGATGTTTTCTGCAATCAATTCAAAAGATTAAAAATGATATCTCACATTATTTCAGTAATTATTTGTTCATGTGGTTTCAACCAAAAGTATGAAAAAATGTATAAAGAACAATAGTGATAGGAAATTTGGTATGATTAAAAATATGCAGAATCTTCCATGGTAAATTAAAAAAAATTTCCATGCATTTTCATTTAAATATTTCTTCAACACTCTTTTCCATACAAAATTTTAAGATTTAAAAAGAATTGAATTTTTATTGATATTAGAATTTATGATTTCAGCCAATTAAATCAAAGGAATGGAAAAAAAAGATAAAAAGGACAAATATGGATGCATTAAACATTCATGTAAAAATTACTAAAATTCAGATCCAATTGTTTTAAACATAGATTTTGATTGAAATATTTATCATGTGTATTGTTTGCAATTTAAAACTGTTTTAACATTTATTTTCTAACAAAAAAAAATGTGAACTGAAATAATTACAAATCAAATAAAAAACACAAGTTATTTCTGAAGAACAAAAGCAGAAATAAAAATTAAAGCGATCAAAAAGTATTAATTCTTTTGAAGGTTATAAAATTAAGCAATTTTATAAGTAACATACAGAAATACATTGAAAAAATATTATAAAACATCCCTTCTTTTCTAAAAAGCCACTTATTTCTTAAAATAATTCACTTCAAAAACTGAAACTTTTATACAGAAGAGTAGAAAATAATTTTAATTGATCTTCTCAAGTAAATTAGCATAATATGGGGTTTTTTTTCAATAGATTTATTGTGATTTATTTTTATCAAAATTATTTTAATAAGAAACTAAGAAGAAAAGTATAAAAAAAGTATTGATTTCAGGTTTGATCAGTTATTAGAAATACATTTAATTCATAAGTAGATAAAAAAAAATTCAATTTATATGTGAACTCAGATCTTTTTGTGGTTTATTTAATACATTGTTAAGTCCAATAAGCTAGAATATATTTAAACAATTTAATAATAGGTTAGAAAAATTAAAAAACTTTTTCTTTTAATAATTCTAACTTGACTTTTTTAGTTTTAGGATAAACTGGATTGGAAGCATTTTCTAGATTTGAAATGTTGTACTACTTTTTATTGTTGTATAATTTTATGATTCTGTTTATTTAACTAGATAATAACCCAGATGTCCCCAAAACATAATTTTTAAAAAACATCTAAATACAAATGAACTAAATGTCGATGAACAATTACCCATTTTGTTATCTTTTCTTGAAAAATAATTCGATATTAATACATGAAATAACTTTTAAATTTATATATATACATATAAATCTGATTTGCTAACCATTTAGTAGTTTGCATTTTTATACAGTGAAATTTTCAAATTTTTGTGTAAAGATGATAAATGCTGACATAATTATGATACTTATATAATAGATAGAAAAAAATATGAATATAAGTAGAATTTATGTATATATACAACCTCCTAAAAGTAAAAATCTGATCATTCTTAGCACTGCACACAAAATATTGAAAATAATCTAAGAATTAATGCATCTACCTCATTCCCTTAATTTAATGACTTCAAAATGTTGACAATAATATGTATTCACCTTTGTTACCTATACTGTGAAAAAAAATTAAATTTGAAATAACTTACATCATACTTAAAAAAAATTTGTTTTGGCAATGTTCAGCAAATTTTATCTTTTAATCAAGCGCAGCATGCAGGTGTAGTAAAACTTGTTCAAACTAAATATGACATCAATAACTATAATAAGCTCGACATAGATAAAAAATCTGCATATTGAAGTCGGTAACTACATTTGATACAACAACATTGTTATAAACAAATAACTGATAATTTTCAACTTTGTAGTTAAATAGTCAATGGCTTTATATAGTCTTGCCAATTACAGTAAAAGCATAATACAAATCACATATCTTACGAACAATACATAAAACTCTATCAAATTTAATAAATAGTTAACATGACATAAAACAGCAATACTATTTAATAATGAATGTTGCTAACTACAACACCAAAAGTGATTCAGTTAGCTATAAGCTACATATTATATTCGTCAATCTCCTTTCAGACATATGTAAAGGATACACAAACATATCTCTCTAATGAACAATATAATATTTCTACAAATCTCAACAAATAATACACCAAACAACAATAGGTTATACAATATACAGTATGCATAACTTTACAAAAATGAAATTGGCATTTGGTCATGGTAAACAGTGCAAAATGGCACATAGATATTGTGCATTAACCAGAAACGGGGAACGAAGATTACATGAGAATAATACAGTTTGTAGTTTTGTCTATCATCTCAACACCTCAGATGTTATTTATTTATGTATGAATTGACAACAGTAGACAATGGTCCCCCATTATCTAACTAACAAGCAACAATATATATTACAAAGCAAAATAAATAGGGTCATTAAACATTATATGAGGATTCTAAAGATTGGAGAAAAAATTATAAATACAAAACCAATAATCTATTTTAGATAAATGTAAAATATGATTAAAAAAGTAAACAAATTTTATAACTTTATTTTAATTCACAATATTCCTAAATGTTAATAAATATCATACAAATATAGTTCCAATAGTTTAAGAGTGTGAATGAATGCATGTAACATAAAACTAATTAAAATAATAAATTACATCAAAAGACAAATGAAAATGTTCAAAACAATTCATCATATATTTTTCATACATTTGATCAAAAAACGGTACATTAAACTAGTTAGATATTAAAAACTTTATTCTGTTTTAAAAATACTAAATATAATAAACTCTCATTAATAACAGGTAACACGGATTCTCATTTATAATTATTACTTTTCTTAGCACAAATATATTTAAATGATTAGAAAAAAGACATTTTTTAAACATTTGAATATGATATCTAAAGAAGTAGTAACTTAATATTTGTAACAATGAAACAAGCTCACAATTTATATGCATAGAAATGTAATCAACTTAATTGTTCACAAAACTGTTCAAAATTCTTATCAGAAAATCACATAATACAATATCTTTTTATAGAGATCAAATTTCAATAACATTTATCACCAATCTTAGATACAAAATAGGTAATAATATATATCATTGAAATTTTATGTTGCACACTTTTTGAATACTTTTGAAACTTGAATTGCAGTTATATTTAGTTATAACTGCCAAGCAGATCAAGAATTCCTGCAATTTATTTTATATTTACTTTCAGTAGAATCAAATAAATTATTTAATAGCACTAAATTTGTTTAATTAATACATTAAGCAAATAAATAATTATCTAGTTTTAAAACTAAAAAAACCCAACTAAATTACTAAATACAAAGGAAGAATTCACATTAATAGCTATTAAAATAACAGAATGAAGTTGGCTTTATTAAATGAATATAAAAGAATAAAATATTTTTAAAAAGTATGTATTCAATGTAAAACAAAAATTTAGAAAACAGTAAACATAAATAAAACTGAAATTTTCAAAGTATTTGAGATAACTATAGACATATTCTAATGCCTTCAAATATTTTTTTTTTCATTCTCTGTCAAATGTATGCATGCATCAATATTCATAACAAATTTCTTAAGAAAAATTTTGTGTCATTTATCATTAGATTTATATTAAAATATACCTATTTATTTATACAACAAATAAGGTTAACTCAATGTCAATAAAAAAAAATTAAAATATTCAATTAGAGGGAAAAAAAACCAATCTTCTGAATTTATCATATAATTATTTAAGATATAGAATAAAATTCTATACATAGAATATAATTTCATAAATGTACTTTTAAGAATCACTTTTATGTACATTTTCACAAATGAACAATATTTATAAATGATACCAATTTAGGTCAATGGGGGTGTTATATTTATCTTTAAGATGTTAATGTGTGATATATATTCTTCTAAAAGATAAGCTTAAAAATTATTTTCAGATAATTAACACTAAATACTTGTTGTAAATAATAATATAAAATTAAAATGGTCACTTTATAAATTCATTTCTCATTATGTTAGAGATCAGCTGCTAAACTCTCTAAAAAAAGAGTTAAACAGTGATTTCATACTTTATTTAAAATAGAAATAATCCTTGTAACTTTCCAAACAGTATTAATACTGTAGATAAATGATTCCTTTGATATTCATCTTATTTTTTTAAAGTGTGGCTTGAATATATACCTTAAAAAACTGATATAAAATCACTTACATAATGTATATAAATACTTAGGATTCAAAGACACATTATCTCTCATGTCAGTTTTTTTTCTATAGTCCTTACGTACAGAAGAAACAACTATAAATTGAAAATACATGAAACATTGGATCCCAGAACTTTGAATAAACAATCAGACTTTGAGAATGATTTTATACAGATACATTGCCCTCTCAAAATTTCCCCATCATACCTCACAAGTATTTTGAAATTAAAGGACACTTAATATGCTGATGACATGTCTTTGGTAAACATACTCAGATCACAGAAAATTTATTGATAACAATATCTTAAATTAGTTAGTAAAAATTTAATTATTTTTCTCGTCATATTCTTTTCAGTAGTGCGATTCAAATAGCTTAATAATTGGTCCATGATGTTAATGACATTGTAAGCACAAAAAAATATAATATTCAAAGATGATATAATGTTTCATACAATTGATACTCTAAAAACTAAAACTAAAATAAATGTATGCAAAATTAGGTAATAAAAGTTTTAAAAAATGCAATGAATGAAAATCTAACATGTCTTTGATAAATATTACAACAAAATAGTTACTTGTGACAGTTGCATATAGTATTCTTATTTACTGTTTTCTCCATTTCTATTAAACATCATGGCCTGTGTGATTTATCTTCAAACTTCCTTTTAAGTGTGAATATGATTTTATTCTTTTAAAGTTAAATCAAAGCAATAATCCAAATTCCTTTTAATAGTATGGCAGCCAAGTTCAATAAATAGGTATCAGATAATTGGTAATAAAAATATGTATCAGAAATCCTAAAAACTAGGGCAAACCAGATAGTTCTTACCACTGGTTAAATTTGACTATACCATTAAGAGGTACCATTTATTTAATATAAAACATTTCAATAATGCAACATACTGTATTTATTTGAATCTAAGCTGCTCTTTTTATCCGTTAATGCTACTGAACATCAGATGCAGCTTAGAACTGAAGGAAAAATTTGTTGGATGGGTACAGGTTCATGTATATTTTTAGAAACTTTTACGTAGGTAAAATAAATTAATTATTCACTTCTTATTAATTCTTATTCTAGTTTTTTTCCAACTTTGTAAATATCAGAGTGAGAAACCTTTTTACATTATTTTATATTTTTTCACAAAAAGTGTTGAAAATTTGGGGTGTGACTTAGAATCTATGGCAACTTAGATTCGAGTAAATATGGTAATAAAAAAAACAAAGGAAGATAAAATTATTTTAAAAATAGGGTTACATGTACATTTAATTATTAGAAATCATAAATCCAGGCAATCATTTATAAATAAAACAAGATTTAAATAATTATTCAGAAGAATGTTTAGTAACATAAATTCTGATATACAATTATATTCATTAAAAAAGCCAACTTCTTTTAAAATTAAAAAACATAATTCTTACATTAGAAACTATTAGGGAAGAGTAGAGGATCGCTGCATATTTGATCTCATAAGGTTATCCATAATATATACAAAGGCTGAGAGCACATATCTTATGGAGTTCTACTACTACAGAAGATGATTACAGCTACATATTTCTGTATAACATTTTGTGTAGTGCAGGATTTTATCACCAGAAATAAATTTCAAAGTTTATCCATATACACTAAGATTTCAAATCTATTACAGTAGCTTATATGTATTTATGAAAAATTTGACATGGGAAAAAAATCACAGAAATTGAACCTTTGCAGCAAAAAATCCATCTTTTGTACTTTTTGTCACAAGTTCTGTTAACTTTTTATCTGCATATGTTAACAGAATAATTAGTAAAATAATGAGTTTCTTAAATAGGAAAAAATGAGTAATGTTCATTTAGATTTTAATTTTTTTCTCTTTTTTGTAGCAAAAGATCTACTTGTAATCTCACTTTATCCATGAGGAAAAGTTTTCTGGTATGACTTTGATGAAATATTCTTTGGCTCTTTTTTGAAAGAGAGAACAATCCTGTTTCGACTGCTTGCATTTGCACTTGCATCTCTTTTTAAAAAGGAAATTAGTTTTAGCTTGTTTCAAATGTTGTGCCAGTTATACTGGATTTGCAACCTGCAGCATGTAAAAGGCAACCAGTTATGGAATCTGTAAAAAATGAAAAATTATCAAAATTTAAATATGTGAGTTAATTAACAACACTTTTAAGAATAATGCTGTTTAATGAAGACTTTCCAAATATGTATTTATATATGCACATATATGAGTTTTCATTACAATTAAATATTCAATTAAAAATATAAACATAGAAAATTCTCCAAACTATTAATTTTCTCTATTCTCTCTTTTCATTCTAATATTTTATTCTAAATTTGTATGATAAATTTAACTGAAAGTTAGATCAAATTTCAAAATTTTCATGACATTTATAAAGTAAATATGCAAGTAAGTATTTAAGTATGTGAAGAAGATTGTTTAAAATAATGCTAGTAGAATGAGAAATCAAAATGCAAAACTTTTGCATCTCCTTCAAAATACAAAACTTTTGCATCTCCTTATAATTAAAAATGTACCAAAATAATTTCACAGAAATTTTATCTGAATTCCAACATTAATTTAGTTCATAAAGCTCAATTATGATCGAAGATATTTTTAAAAACCTACTGTTTCCTTAATAAGTTTTACTATTAGAAATATCAATTTCCAAAGTAATGCAACTTCAGATACAGCTGTTGATTTGAGCTCCTGTATTCTACAACATAAAACGATGGATATTTCTAATATTAAGACTTTCTCCAAATAATTCATCAATTATTTTATGAATAATATTTAAATTTTATCAGGAATCCTTTATTAATTTGCTCTCTCTTACCACTAACTTACTTAGCTAACTTAGTATCTTGTAAATAATTTAATACTAGAAATTAATCATATTCAATCAATATCCATTTCCATATTAAACTAAAATGATTGTAAAAATAATATCAATAATAACAAGTAAAATAAAAAAAAATTAAGTTAATTCCTACTTAGGTCAACATAGAAATTTTTTACTTTAGTTACTTTTTATTAAATAGTTACAATTAATATAAATATGCTTATATATATGACAGAATCACAATATTAAGTGACAAAACAGAAAGCGATTGCTCTTGCAATTTTCCATTTCCTTCCTACATAGGGTGTTGGACTATTTTTTGTTTGTTTGTTACTGTTTATTCATTAATTAAATTTAATTACTCCAATAAAATAGTATAGTAAAAAAGAAATCACAGTCTCAGAAATTAGGTCATCCCAGGTGGCATTTGAACCCATGAACTTCGGATTAGAAGTCCAATGTGCTATCCATTGCGCTACAGGGACAAAATGAACAATTTTCCATTCTGTATGTGCTGTTGAAATATTTTTGTTTATTACTATTTATTAATTTTTAATCTAATTAATGAATTAATATTTGAAAAAACTGTATTAACAACAAGTGTCATCCACTAAAAGCTTAAGAAAATGTATTTGAACTTGAGTGGATAAATAAAAAGTATTTTATTAATGATTGAAATTTTTTTAAAATTTGTATTGAGAACATTTATAACCCTGTGCACCACAAAATATCACATGGAGGCTTACATAGAAGTATATGTGAAGCACACATCACAAAGAAAAGAAGGATTACAACACAAACATCCATGTCTTACCCGGGATTCGAACCGAGACCCAACGGCAACGCAGTCAGCATCACTAACCACTCTACCAGATGGGCAACTAAATTGAAAATTTGAACAAGATATATCTATCTATCTCTATATATGCAATAATTCCCTCTAGTATCTTTTTTATTAACTCTTTGTACTAATATTTAAACAAACATTAATTCTTTGGTTTAAAAAATAACACCGTAATCTTAATCGTAATCGGCTAGTCCGAAAGCCCTGTCCCGCCCATTCTACCCAATCAGAACTACTATTACATAATAATCACGCGCTTGCACTGCTGGTATAAAAACAAAAACCTTGTGTAATCGGCCTCTTTGTCTGCTTGCCATCAGCAAGTAAACGTCCACGTATGAATGTAAATAACTGCAGCTCTCTTTGTCTTTGTGTTGTGTCCGTCAAGATGTCGCTTCTGTTATATGTGACTGTTTTCGTGTTTTTAACAAATAGATGTGAAATATAAAAGTGATTGACCATTTACTCTATGTGTCCTTCAAAATAAAAAGATGAAAAGTTATTTTGAAGATGCTTTCACTAAACCAGATATGACAACAAACCAACACCGGCCAAAGCTACTACAATACTTAACACACACATATATAAAGGGAGAGAGTGAACTAATAGAAGGGATTGAAAAATTGGCTCCATTTGGCACATGAAACAGAACAAAAGAACATAATTCATTTTGTCAGGTTCTCTATTTTTGCATAAAAAATACTGCACATACTCTTTTAAATTTACATTTATAGAGATCAATACAGTACACATCAACAAGTAGTTTGGATGCCAAAATAAATGTGTCACTAGTAAGAAGCAAATGCTATATAATTCCTAATTTAAAGAAAACATACCTTGACTACTAACCGAAGGAGAAGAGTGTGAGCCACTCTTACCATTAGGTTGCCCTAGGTAAGAAGCAGGAACCCAGCCTCTCTTAGTAGTGTCCAACACCCGAACATACCACCAGCCAGCACAACCAACTTTCTCTACTTCTACAGTCTCCCCTTCTTTCAAGGAGGCTTCCCCCACATCAACAGCTTCATAGTCACCAAGAGCAACATAACGACCACCAACCTATATAATATTAAAGAACATTAAATGCAGTTAATCTACAATATGTAATATAATTGTTTTTTCCTTAACATTTTCGAAATATTTTTAGAAATTATTTAGTTTATTTTTGTATCAATAGAACATCTACTTATAAAAGTTTTTCACTTTGAGATTTAAACAATATGAGGCATAAATTTTAAACTATGCAAAAATTAAATCCATTAACTAATTTAGTTTTGATGTATGTATTTCATTATTTTCTGCTGATAAATAATGTATATTAGTAAAAAATGTTATTAAACAATGTGATTGCAATCGTTATATTAATTATCATAGCTCTTCCTTTTAAAATGCTCAATTAGTGATATTTTGTGTAGAATAGTTACCAAAATTAGGATATTTCTCATTTATTATTTTTTGAAATTAAAGCATTTATTATGATCATGTAAAGATAAAAGGATAGAAATATGCAAATGGAAAATTGCTTTAAAAAATAGCAAAAACAAAACAAAAAATGAATCTTTTCCTCTATTTTATATCCAAATTTTTGTATTGAAAGTTTCCGGTTCAAAACTAGTTATTCACAGCTTAGAAATCTGTACATATTGTAGAAACATACAAAATTATGACTACAAATTTATTAAAAATCACAAAAATATTGACAGCTTTTAATATAAACAATTTAGGTTTTCAGTAATAACATATTTTCTTAATCAAAAATGCTATACCTTATTTTTAAAAATAATTTATTTATCTTAATGTGCAATAGTGCTTAAGAGAATATCAGCAGAAAGATTTAAGAGAGTTAAGATTTAAATATTAATTTTGTAAGTGTGAAGACCTAGATTTATTTATTTTTTGAAGTTAGAATTTAATTTTAAGAGTTACCAGATGATTCAAAAATGTTACTTCTAAATGTTACAAATTAAATCCTCAATTTGAATGAATTTATTATGATAAAAATTAAAATTAGTTAAAAAACAGAGAGATAGAAGTTAATTTTTTATTAAATATTTTCTTTCAAATGAAACTCAAAAAATAATTAATTTACTACTGCAATTGCAATATATATATATATATATATATATATATATAACAATTAATTCCTTTTAAAATACTCAGTAAGAAAACTAGCATAATATTGGAGAGGAACAGAGTTTGCACTAAATCTGTTTAAAAAACAAGCAGTGAGTTCCTAAATTAATAAGAATTATATAAAATAAAGTTATGAATACATATTCTTAATTTATTTTTATCACATATATCAACAAATGATACATCAACATATTTCAATACATTATGTATTAGAGTCACTGCAACCAAATTGGTGCCCCACGAATCACTTTATTTTCCACCAAAATTCATGATTGAGTAATTTTTTTCAAATAAAACGTCTTAAGAGTTTTTGTTGTTTTGATATTGTGGCATCAGTTTTGGTGCAGTGACACTAATATGCAAGTACCAAAATTTTTGTTATTTTACATTCATCATTTACATATTATATAACCATTATAATGAAACATTTTAAACTATTACCTCAGTTGTAATAACGAAAACATCTCCCTCATCATCTTCATCTTCTGTCTGAGAGAAATCATCAGCTGATGACCAGCCATCATCCGAATAGGAAGTGCTATTCCTTTCCTCTCTGCGATATGGCAGTGAGGCTACTGTGGCACGACGACCTAGTTCTCCTGGCTGTCTGGTGGTCACTGGACTTGTGCGGTACGAGGTAGGACCATTATGCCAACTGAAACTGCTCCTGTTACTCCTAGATCGACTATAAAGAGTAAAAAATGTTTATTATTACAATTATGTAGCAATCAGATTAATTTATTATAATTGACAATATATTTTTAAGTAAATTTATTGTTTTTATTTTTTAAGCAGCATAATTTACAGTGTATTACACCATAATGAAGTAGGAGAAGGGTCATTTCTAATTTGGAGACTCAAAAGGAAGAATACATACATTCTTCTTAAGGTTAATTTAGAGGCCTTTTAGCTAAATACTTATTTCCCAATGGATGACATACACCACACATGTTATGTAAATGTTATTGTTTCTTATCCTCAAATGATTTGACATGTCAGATCAGCTCCAGAAGGTTGTTGACCACTAAAAAAATCTATAATAATAAAGGGACCCGATGTTAATCCCCCTTAGAAACTCCAATGCATTTCAGAATGTGATCCAGTGAAGCTGGATGGTCACAGCATTTCTTACAATGGGTGGATTTTTCTGCCACTATCATAAAGATATTTCAAGTGGACACTTGTTACTCTAGGTAGAGCAGTCTAGGAGCCATGGTCATATTTGATTTCCAGCAGAGAGCCAGAGGATGTTCCTTGTACCATTGGTGCATAGGTGGAATAAGCCATATTAAATTTAGTACATATGGAGTATACATTAGAGAACAGTTCTTGATGTGATCAAAGTGCCAGTAGCTGTTTCATTCTCACTACCCTCTTTGTCCTGTCTATCAGAGATCTCATTACTTTCAATGTTAACATGTGATGGTATCCATTGGAGCCGTAACAAACGATGAAGCCAACATTTCTATTCTGGTCAAATAGAGAAAGATCTCTCAGACCCAGAATGTCCACATTATGTAAATAATACAATTAAACAATATATTTTAAAGCTTAAAAACAACATACCAATTATTAAAGTAATACAAATGTTGATATAATAAGACTGAGAAACCTTTATATTACATATTAAATTAGAAAAAAGAGATAGAATATTTTCTAGATTTCTAAAAATAATTTGAAATAATTACATAACATATAATTAACACAACAAGGACTTCATGAAAAAAAGTCAATGCTGAAATAATAACAAATAAATAAAATAAAACATATAATTAAGATTTGGAAAGAAAAAGAATTAATATTTCAAATAAAAATACCATTTAAATTATGCATCAACACATGTGTATATCTTAATGCCTAATATTAAAAAATGCATATGGAATCAGATACATACACAGGAATTAAAAATCAAATTTTACTAAAATGATGAGTTTTACCTATGAGTAATTCCTTGAGGTGGAGTAATGCCATTGATATATCCAAGTTTTTGAATTTTATCAGAATGCTGCTTAAGATTTTCATCTGAAATCATTTATAAATTGATTAACATTCTTGTATCCAAACCAGACAAAAAAGTAACATAATTATCAAAAATGCTAAAAATTAAAATTCACAATAGTAATTAATTAAAAATACCCTTTTAGCTCACATAACGTATCGAGACTAATTTTAAAAGCAGTGAAAATGTTTTGCAAAAAAAATTATTATAAATTTTTGATAAACATGGAGGGATTGAAAAATCTTCAAAATAAGAACATTAATTACCTTTCAAATGCTCAAACTGTAAAAGCAGTACTTTCTTAATTTCCTTTACCCAAATCTCTTTCACTTCTACAGAAGGTGCCTATAAAAATGTCAGTTTACAACATATGAATATTATTTACATATACAATAATATCTAGCAACTATTTTGTTTAAAATGGATTAAATAGATAAATTGTTTTTGCTTGATTATTCTTAAACCACAGATATGCAGTTGTGGTTATTGAAGATGAATCTAACAATTAAAACCACAATTGTAAGATAAAAAAATTATAAGAATAAAACTAGTATCTTATCCTCCAAACTTCTACATCCCAATTAATTCAATGAGCAATATTTGATAATTTTTTTAAAGTCTTGAAGCTTATAGCCTTAGTTAAAATTAATATTTAATGATGTATTTAATATAATAGCCCAATCAAATGAATCAAAACTAATAAGAAATACTTACAGATTCTAGAACAGATATCTTTTAATATTTTGAAAAAAAAATGAAATGTTTTCAATAATGCATAGTTAAATCATAGAAAATATAAGTGTGATGGAATAATTGTTAAAATATAAGTGATGGTTAAGTAAAAAAAATATGTTTTTTTTTCAGGAATAAAACAAATAAATAAATAAAATAGAGTTCAGTGCATCATAAAAATAAAAGAAAATGAAACAGAAGTATGAAAATAACTTAAATTATACACATAATAGAATGTAAAATTAATTTTTTATATTATGACTATTTAGACTTATGCTGATCAGTTGAAACACAGTTACTTGATTTTGCCCTCTCTATGCTTAATATTAAAATCACTAATAATTTTTAACATATATTAATCCTTCCATTTTTAAAAAAACAAAATATATAAATTGTTTATAAAATTTTAGAAAAAAAAAAAATTCAGTGGCATTCTTTTATGATATTCAGAAAAAAAAGTAATGTTCATTACAGTTTCTGTTATATGAATATAATGATAGTATTGAAATAAACCATTTTTAAGACTTGCTCCTGCAATGTGATAAAGTATCAAACTACAAAAATTTGTATCACAATAATTTAAAAGTTTCTATATTTGATAAAATTTGAAAAAATATTTTTAAAGTTAGAAATAATTAATCAGTTTAAATGCAAATTTTTTTAAAAAAAAGTAGCTGACCTGTATTATGAATACCTGAGACCGCCCATGCAGCCATAATTCAAACTTTCTTTTATCTCCTCGATATCCTTTCATATTTTCTGTCAAACCAATTTGGGAAGTCTGAAAATTTAAAAGCAACTATTTAATAATTCACATATTTAATAACATCGAATATTCAGTATTTTTTATTATGTAATGAGAAATCATAATGTAATACTAATGATACAATGATATTTACAGTTGGATCTCTAAGCATGCAAAATAAATAGTAAATTGACAATGAATTTAAATCATTTGAACAATTTTGAATAGTTTTGAAATGATTATTGGAAAAATATACCTAAGAAACTTTTAAACGTACAGGTGTTTCATTTTAAATAAATGTTTTTATATTAAATTATCAATATTTTAAAAAGTATCAAATATTTAATGAGTTTTGGACATAAAATACCCTTAATTTAGAACATTAAAAATGCATGCATATTACTTTTGGAAATTTACTTTAATTTTGTGAACTGGATTTCTTTTTTGTAATAAGCATAAAAAAATAATTCTTTATATTTATCAACCCTCATTATCGAAAATTTACATTTGTAATATAAAATACAAAAATTAAATCACAAACATATAACAATATATTATATTAAATAAAATCTTAAATAACCAAATTATCAAATTGCACAAACCTTTAGTGCATTTTTAAATGCATAGCTAGGGTTATCATCTCTACCATATTTCTTAGTAAAAAGAACTAACTGCTCATATAAAAAAATGTAGCGTGAACGAGGCTTAAAGCGAAGTTCACGTATTCTTTCTTTTTTCCTTTCCATCCAAACACTGAATGCACATTGAAGTAGAAGCTTTCCATAATCAGCCAAGCTGCCCTAAAAAAAATACAGACAAAAAATTATATCGTATAGTTACTTTTAAAGTTCATGTCTCTATCTCACTTTTACACATATATAAAATTTATATAAGCCTAGGGCACCTAATATTCTATAAAAAGACTTAATCCTTTTTGTACATATATAATAAAATAGATCTAGCAAAAAAAAGGGACATAGTATATGCTCTTAACCTCTTAAATTATTAAAGTTAAAATAAACTACTTCATCCATTCTTGACAAATTGTTTTAAAATATATTAAAGATTGTGCAACAGTTTGTGAGATCTTACAAGAATTTTTTAAATCATTTATATTTAAAAACTACAATGTATTGCAATTTGAACAATAATGTAAGATTTGAAAGCAGTTCATGCATCCAATTGAACATTTAGAGCATGCTATCAAGCAATCATTCATGTGCTGCTGTTTCAGACATTTATTTATGAACAAAAAAAAAAAAAAACACATCTAAATGTTAAATATAATTATTCTCAGATAATCAAAAGAAAAATTTTCAATTGTTATATATAGTTACAATATTTAATATAAAAAATAACCCACATGATTTTTATATAAAAGCACCTAGAATATTAATTACTAAAATATTTTCTTATTAATTAATTATTAACTGTTACACATAAAGTTCATCCATTTGAAGAAATTCGAAACAAATTTATACTAGAAACTGTTTAAATGTGTGGATAATTGCAGCTTCTTCAAGTAAAATTTTCTTAAAGAGAGAAGGAAAAACACACACATACATACACACACACAAAATTTACAATATTTATTGCATTGTATAAATTATTTATTACATAAAAGAAATTAGTCCAAGTGACTTCAAAAATTTGTATAAGCTATTATCTAAGCCTAACCTTTAAAATAAATTTGAATTCAATTCAATACATAGAAAAATAGTAAAGTGTCGTATAATATTAACTCAAAAAATATCTCTGAAAGTAACAATTTATTTAAGGTTATCTTCCCCTTTAAGCAAATCTTTAACTAATAATCTACTTTTGATCAGAATAACTCTCAGTCTCATGCTAATATACACATAAGTTACTTACATAGAAACCCGTAATTGCGATCTGGTGCATGCTGTCATTAACATATTTCAAAACTTCTAGCATAGCATCTACAGCTTCTTGAAGGTCAGACTGACCCGTGCCTTCATCTAAACACTTTAACAAATCCTATATGAAAATTTTAAAAATAACTTAAATTTAATTGTTATTAAAGAAATCTTTGTGTTTTTTAAAATTAAAGAAAATGTCTTCAAGTTTTTCAAAAGATGGAAAAGTTAATCACCTTCAAAAGTAACTGATACTTTGTAATCCTTTGGACAGGTTTCAGTAAATAAGCTCCGAGAGGCAACTTGTGGCCTAAATTCTTTTGACATTCCTAATAGAAAGATAGATAATAATATAATAACAATAGAAGTAAAACTGTAATAATATTTTAAAATATGGATAAGAAGTTTATGCTTGATAACCTTCTTTGACAAATTAATCCCAAATTATACGAAAAGAAAATCACAAACAATTATAATACTTGAATTTAGATATATCTTTCCTTTAACACATTGTTGTGCTTCTCTTTGATTAAATTTTAATGTGATGTACAAGATGAAATGTAACATTTACTTAAAATTGGAATAAAAAATTATTATACAAAATTATGAGAACAAAACCTACTATCATAACAACCATCATTTAATTTATTTAATGTATTTTATTCATTTTTACAGTGTTTAGAGAATGGATTAAATAATATTTTATGGTTTGTAATAAATTAATATTTTTGTATACAAGATAACCTAAAATTTTTGCAGAATTTCAGAACTCTTAAGCATATGAAACTTGTCCAGATATGTATCATTAATTTGTAGAAGGAAATCATAAAGAAAATTTGATAATCTATGAACATATGCAAGATAAATAAGGTCAAACTATTTTGATATTTTTGCAATACTAAGTTTGATTATTCAATAATTTAAAAAAATAAAAACATATATAAAAATAATATATATAATAATTTTTTAAAATTATCTTTTAAATAAAAAACATGTTTTCTACTCTTATAAAAACCTTTGTAATGCAAGAGAAAGAAGAAATGTTTAAGGCATTTTTCGGCTAATGTTAAAGAGTAGGATCTAAATTCGGAATATTTTTTCAGATATAAAAGTACCTGAACATTAATATTATATTCTGGCTTCACTATCCTGTAAAAAATCACTTATTTTATCATATTACTCATTTTTATCCTATACCATTATGCTAAATGAAATATCTTTTTACATTTTAAAAGGAAAAACTATGAATGAAATATTTTGAAATTTTCAAAACACTATATTATAAACAAATACATGAGTCACAAGTTTGTATACAAGTTGAGGCATTTTTTCTGTCCGAAAATATGCTTTGTGTTAAGTTCATGCTCACGTGCATATGGCAAAAACAGCCTTAAATAAAATACGTATGATTTTAAAATCAAATACCTTGAAAAACAAATTATCATCTCCACACTGTCTACGTAAGGCTTCAGACTTGGGCTTGTTGAGACAGTAGGTAGTGTACAATTTATGGAAGGCATCCCGCTATAAAAAGAAAATGCATAAATACGGTACTTAAAATGCTTTTGTCAATTGATTAATTTCATTACTCAAAGTATCAAACAAAAATAATAATTTGGGCAACATTCATGCTTAAAAAAGTAAAAGGACTGCTATGTACCAAAATATATGAGTAATATTATATCATTACTTGTTTAATATTAAATTTACTTTGTCTGTTGTAGGACAAAAATTCATATTATTTTATTGAATTGAGATAGAAGTTGTACTCTAAAACACCTTTAGGTGTACATCAAGTTTAGCTATATCAGATGATAATTATGAAAAAGAAATAAGTGCATTATAACAAAGATTTGGTAATATAAATATATTATTTGATACCCATTTAAATATTTTAATTAAAATCTAATGTCAAAAATTTTAACAATTTATATAATCTTTGAACACTATAAGATACATCAAAAACACAAATCTGTAGCTTAGAATTATTTTGCCCCATGTGAATGAAATGAATTCCAAATGAATAGTATGGGATTTTCATTGCAAAAAGATGACAAAGAATTTGATTTGAAATCCATTTTATTTCTCCATAAAAAAATTCAGAGTTTGGTGCCAACTTTTTAAATAAATAAAACAGACAAGGATAATAAATATGAATTTAAATTTCAGTCTAGAAATAAACTTTCAGTCAAACAAGAATAGTCAAGGTTAAGAAGAAAAAGACCTATGTGCAATTGTTTGATTTTCTATATTGTTCATGATGTGTAGTATGCAAACTTAGAATTGAAAAATAAAATTTTTGTTAACTAATACTTAGCTAACTCATTTGAAACCACTGAACCCCTAGAAGCATCTATAACAAAGGATGGTTGTACTTCACTTACCCTGTTTACAAAACAATGCCCAACTAACTCTGGGGTGCTGCTACAGGCTTGGAGGTCTCTGAGGAAGACACTGAAAAAAATATATTATCCATTTAAATATTGTACTCATTTCACAAAAGAGTATGTGATATTAAAAATATATCGTACTTTCCTTTCACAATAACTATAATTTACAGTTTTGTTTCTAAACGCTGAATGAACTTACTTGCTGTGGAATGAATAGATATCCTCCATGTTTCCAAACAGGATGTCAGCCTTACCATAGAGAGAAGAAGGCACTAAATCTTTCATCGCACTGTTGTTCATCTCACGTTTGTAGCCCTGAAAAACATATATAAACTCTTGATTAATGGAAAACCATTAAACACAAAAGGCTTGTATAAAAAAAGGGGGTTTTGAAGTATATTTGACTTAAAAAAAAGAAAAAAAGTAAGACTTTAGAAATGTAAAATAAATTTCCATATATTAACAATGGTATTTATGTTACAAGACTTAAAAGTCTGAAAAATATGATAGCATCAAGAGAACAGATTACATGAACCAAATATTTCCTAATGGAAAATTTTTACATTGTATTGAAGATTTCAGTTTGTTTATAAAATGTGCATTACCAACTTATTAAAATTTTTTAGAATCATTAGTCCAGTGGCTGAGTGGTAGGGTATTGCACTTCCACACCACAGGTCTGGGGGGGAAGACCTGGGGGAAAGGTCAACTCGGCCTTCAATAAATGAGCACCAAGCTTGTGTGTTTGGGGACTAAACACAGGGGGTTTCCTGCTAGACTGACCAGAACATTTGCTCAACTCAATGTCCAAGGTCATGGATATTGAGATAGACATAGGCCTTGGCCCCAGTGGAATAACATACACCCTCACAACCAAGGGGGCCTACAGCCTGACTGATGCCAAGTTGTAATTATTTGTAAGATCTGGCTTGGGGCTCAAAATCTGACTTTGCAGGGGCCCTAATATTCTTTGTTATGCCACTGCTTGGCCCTCATGAGCTGTTGTGTCACTGAATTTAGTTTAGTTTAGTATCATTAATTTCTAATGAAATGTTAATTGATAAACAGGTTCTATTTATTCAACTTCCCAATATTGTTAGAATAGTCCTGGATTTTATGTTTTAAAATATGAAAGAATGTTGTGATTGGGTATATTTACAGAAATTTTAATACCCAATTTTATTTCTTTTTTTCAGCATTACTGCCATTTTGATAATTATTATATGTAGATTCTGTTTCATAAATACTTTTAAAAATTGGTTACATCAGTTTGACAGGTAAAGTACTGTAAAAATTAAATATAGTCCCGACATTTAAAAATGTTTTTTTTTTGTCTTCTTGATTTATAGTGTAAGAGTTAAAATTAACAAGAGGTATTATTTCTTTTAAAAAAAGAGAGAGACCAAATGTAGAAAATTTAAATATATTTGATAAGTTTCCTATAATATCATGTCTTTTTTACACAAAAAGGAAATAAACTTTGTATAGTTTTTTCATGTGAAATTTAAAACAAAAATTTAATCTATATTTATAAAGGAGAAAAGTGACTCACTCATCACAATATCTCAGGAACTATTAAACCTACAGACTTGAAATTTGATAGGCCTGCTCCTTTCATGAAGTAGAGATCCACTAAGAACGGATTTTGTTAAAATCAATCCCAAAGGAGTGTTACAGAGGATTAAGTGGCATTATGAATAATTATTCCCATCTTTAAAGTACTGGACATACAGTCTTGAAAATTAGTGTGCAGATTCCTTTCATAGAGAAGAGATCTGCTGCAAAATTGTTTTTATGAATAAAGACACCCAAGTGGCATTGAGCAGGCTTAAGGGGCATTATAGGTAATTATTCTGCTTTTAAACTCTTATATGTACAATCTTGAAATTTGGTAAGCAGATTCCTTTTATGGAACAGACATCTGCTATAATATGATTTTCACAAAAATGAATACTCAAGTGGCATTGGGGAAGATTAAGGGGTGTTACAGATATTTGGGTTCTTCAAATTTGATAAGCAGATTCCTTTTAGGTAGAGATCTAATACAAAATTGTTTTTACAAAAATTGACCCTCAAGGGGCATTATAAGTAATTATTCCCATTTTTAAACTATACAACATGCAGTCTTGAAATTTGGTACCAAGATTCCTGTAGTGTTTCCTCCCTTCACCAGGAGGCGCACTGTGCTCCCCTCCGGTAAGAATGTGTTTGTTTTTTGTATAAGTAGAGAGAGAGAGAGTTTCTCGGCACCGGCGTGTTAGGTCGGAGGCCATTTTGAAACATTACCTGCGTGGGTACTTTAATTTTAAAATTTACATGTTTATATTGAATAAAAGTGCTGTCCATAAGAATACGTCTCTCTGTTGGGGAAAACTACAACAACATTATACATTTTACCACAACGTATCACATTGGCGCAGTCGACAGGATATAGAACGCCTGAGGGAGTCAAGACGTCAAAAGGAACCATGAGGTAGGCAAACCTTTTGTATTGTTTTGAGCGAATTCAGCAAGGTTTTTTTTTATTTCTTTCTAAATTTTCTGGGTTAATTCATTTGGTATAATTCTTTCTTTCTAAGCATGTTTCGCGGAGCTAGAAAGGAAGAATTAATATTAATTGCGGAGGAATTGGGTGAGGAAATAACCCCAGAAATGAGAATGATAGATTTGAAAAATTTAATTTTAGATAGCGACAAATATAAAAACAATAAAGAGTTTATTGATGACTATTTAGATTCGATTATTTCGGACAGAAAATCAAAGGAAGAGCAAGCGCGTGTAACGGCAGAATCGCGACTTGAGTTTGAAAAAATAAATCTGGAAAAAGTTAAACTGGAAATAGAATTGGGAAAAATAAATTTAGAAAGGGCAAAATTGGAAAGTCAAAGGGATAGCAATGAGTTGCAGCATACAAATCCCGAAACAAAGCAAACTTCGATAGAAAATTTGGTTCTAAGTGTTCGTACTTTAACTCTTCCGATTCCTAAGAAACAAGAGTGGTGGAATTTATTTTTCTCTTCTTTAGAACGTTCATTTAAAACCAAAAATGTGCCGGATGAATTTAAAGGAGAGATTCTTTTAAATTTGCTAGGAGAAAAGGCCGAAAATATTTTGGTTTATGTAAAAGACGAAGAAATAAGCGACTATAATAAATTAAAAAGTTTAGTTCTAAGAGAATTTGAGCCAACACCTTTAATTTGCTTGCAAAATTTTCAAAAAGCGAAACGAATGCCAAATGAAACGCATGTTCAGTTGGCATCTCGTTTGTTAACGAATTGGGATCAATACTGTAATTTGAGAAATGTAAATGATTTTAATTCTTTAAAGGAGTTAATTGTTAGCGATAAACTATATGAAACATTAGCTAATGAAACTGCCATTCATATAAATATAAAACAGGAGCAAAATTGGTTCAAACCAATTCAAATGGGAAAAGAGTGTGACATGTTTTATGCTTGTAAAGGAAAATCATTTTCGGAGTTTACACATAGAGCATGTCATAATCAGAATGACTCACGAAAGGATTTTAAATATATCCCTCCTAACGCGAGATGGGAAGTAATAAATCTCAATTCGAAAGAAAACAAATTTATTAACTCAAAACAAAGTAGGTTAAATAAAAAAATAGAATGCTACATTTGCGGTGAAAACCATTTAGCTTGAGATTGTAATAGAAAGTATTCTAAATTAAAAAATGAGAAAAAAGAGACTTCTCAAGTGCAATATGTACAACCGAAAGTTGACCTTGAGCCTTTGAAATATGTAATTGTTTATATTAACGGGAAAGCAATAAATTGTGTTTTGGATAGCGGAACCCAGATTTTTATATGCAATTCCGATACCTTTCCAGATAGTTCTAATGATGAATTCGGAAAAATTACTTTAAGCTCTGCATTTGGAGAAAATGTAGAAGCAAAACTAATTAAAACCGCTATAGCTCTTGATAATAATTCTTTGAATCATCCAATGGATTGCTTGGTAGCGATCACAGATAAATTAAATGCTGATGCTTTAATACCTCCTGCTTTATATGAGTCTTTGTGTTCAATAAATGACAAAAATAATAAAAAGGAAAATGAGATTTTTGCCGAATCGGCTGGTAGTTCTATTACGTTTTCAAATGATGAAAATGAAGCAGAGTGTGGGAAAGATATATTTTATGTTGAGAGTGTCTCAGATAACATAAATTTTAATTCGGATTACACTAAAATGAAAGATGAGCAGAATACTTGTGATTCTCTTGAAAAGGTTCATGCAGAGTTAAAATTAAACAAAGGAAATTTTTTATTAATTGATGGATTAATTTATCACAGGGATAAAATTCTAAATGAACCAGTTATGCAATTAGTTTTACTGCGTTGCAGAATATATAAGGTAATGAAAGTAGCCCATGAGTCAGTTTTTGGAGGTCATATGGGGGTTAAGAAAACAAAAGAGAGGATAAAATAGAATTTCTTTTGGCCAAATTGCTGAATTCGTCCAGACATGCAAAGGGTCAGCTTCGGAAGCCTGAGAAAATTGGAGATAGAGCTCCCATTACACCAATTGTTCGTCCTGAACTTCCCTTTGAGATTGTTAACATAGACGTAATCGGACCTATTCAACCGCCATCTGGTAGAGGGCATAAATACGTTCTTTGTATGATGGATCAACATACACGTTGGCCTGAAGCAGTACCACTTAGATCCCTAACAGCCAAAAATGCATGTGACTCTCTATTACAAATATTTTCGAGGACTGGAATTCCGAGTATAATTGCCAGTGATCAAGGAACAAACTTCAAGTCGACTTTAACCCAAGAATTTACGAAAAGGATTGGATCTAGTCCTAGGTTTTCCTGTCCTGGCTACCCGGCCAGCAACGGACTAGTTGAAAGGTGGAATAAGGTATTGAAGGACATGATTCATCACGTTATTTGTGAAGATCCACGAAGCTGGGATTGACAATTACCTTTTCTGTTGTTTGCATACCGTGAAGTACCGAACACTACCACTGGTGTATCACCATTTAGGTTACTTTATGGCAGAGAAGCTCGAGGGCCGTTAGCCATTCTTAAATCATCCTGGGCAGGCGAAATACATCTTCCGACGAACATTTCCCAGTCAGCTGCTGATTACCTTCAGGAAATGAAGATAAATATGGAAAAGGCTGCTGAGAGTGCCTCTTTAACTGCTGCTCAGAAACAAAAGGCTTATGGAGATTACTTCAACAAGAGGTCATCTGTGAAGAATTTTAGCATCGGAGAACAAGTTGTTTTGCTGATACCAGATTCTAGTAATAAGATCTATGCGAGATGGACTGGACCTGGAGAGATAATTCAACACCATCCACCCCATTCGTATAAAGTTAAACTGTCCGATGGAACTGTAAGACATGTTCACGTGAATAAGATCAGGAAGTATCATCCTCGTGCACTTGTGTGTGCAGTTGGGGTCATTTTTGAAGGTGACCACAAATTCGGAGAAATCCATCCCACTCCTAATTTATCGAGGTCCACATCTGAAAGAGTTCTACATGAAATCAATCTGAATCATCTGAAGGAGAGTGAGAGGGAACAAGTGGTAGCGATTGTTCTAAAACACCAAACACTATTCACAAGTGATGTGAAAATAGCGAAAGTAGGGACTCATCGAATTCGCTTAAAGCCGAACATTGTACGTAAAAAGCCGTTCATATATATCGCATACCAGAGTCCTTGAAGATTAAAGTTGATGAGCAGATAGAGGAGCTTTTGCGACTTGATTTAATTGAAGAATCTGATGCAGAAATAGCCTATCCAATTGTTTGCGTTAACAAGAAAGATGGTACCCTACGACTTTGCGTTGACTTCAGAGCTCTGAACTCGGAGAGTGTGTCTGATGATTTTCCGATGGAATATGCAGTGGAGCTCATACATTCTATTGGAAGAGCCAATATCATCACAACGCTAGATCTCTTGAAGGGGTATTGGGCTATACTCATGGCTGAAGACAGCAAAAATCTTACATCTTTCAAGACTCATCGGCAACAGTACCCTTTCAAGGTGATGAGTTTTGGTTTGAAAAATGCCTCTGCCACATTTCAGCGTGAAATGAACAAAGCATTATCGTGTTACAGAGAATTTTCACGTGCCTACATCGACGACATTGCAATCTTCTCCAAAAATTGGGAAGAACATCTTCATCTGGATACTATTTTAACGAAACTTTCAGAGTTAAATTTCACTGTGAACCTCAAAAAGTGTGCCTTTCGAAAAGCTCAAATTAAATATTTGGGTCATATTATCGGTTCTGGTAAGCACGAACCAGATCCCGAAAAGACTGCAGTTATCAACAACTTACCAGTGCCTAAAACGAAGAAAGAGCTTCGTAGTGTACTTGGACTGTGTAATTACTATCGTGAGTATATTCCTAAATATTCAGAACTTGTGTATCCATTGACAGAACTCACCAAAAAGAGAGTACCTGATTCCATCCCATGGACTGAAAAACATGATTCCTCATTTCATCTTCTAAAAAAGGCTTTAGTAGAAGCACCTTCACTGTACTCTCCAGTTCCTGATAAACTGTATGCCATTCATTCAGATGCATCGCAAATTGGCATAGCTGCTTGCCTGTCACAAAAATGTGGTGATAAGTGTTACCCAATTGCTTATGCAAGTCAAAAATTAAGCAAGACCCAACAGTCATGGTCAACTATTGAACGAGAGGCATTTGCAATTGTGTGGAGCTTAAAAAAGTTCGAAGTGTGGGTATTTGGGACTGAAATTGAATTTTATACTGATCATAACCCTTTACCCTACTTAACAAAAAAGTGCACCAAACCCCCTTTACCCTACTTAACAAAAAGTGCACCATAATCTGCGAGGCTACAAAGATGGGCTTTTGCACTACAAAAGTTCAATGTGACAATCAAACATTGTCCTGGTGTGAAAATGCCTCATGCTGATGCACTCTCACGATTAGTGTAACAAATGTGCTTTTCAATTTTAAAAAGAAAATTTTAGATTTAGTGAATAATTATTTTCTTTATCTTATTTTGTGTATCTCATTATATTATTTGTGTGTCTATTTACATTTAAAAATGCTAGTGTTTCTTTTCGAGTAACAGTTTTTTTATATTAATGTTTATTATGTGAATTCCTTAAATTTCAATTTTCTTGATTATTATGGTATAATTAATCATATCAAAATTGTATTCTTAATTTAGTTTTGTGTAATTTGTTATGTATACTTATTTTTCATATTTTTTAAGTGTGAGGTAATGCTAATTACTTGTATTTTAGTGTATTATATGAATGTATATTATTTTATGCTTTATAATCAGATTGAGTATCATGTGTGACACATCAACCTTGTGTGGGGGGTGTAGTGTTTCCTCCCTTCACCAGGAGGCGCACTGTGCTCCCCTCCGGTAAGAATGTGTTTTTTTTTTTGTATAAGTAGAGAGAGAGAGTTTCTCGGCACCGGCGCGTTAGGTCGGAGGCCATTTTGAAACATTACCCGCGTGGGTACATTAATTTTAAAATTTACATGTTTATATTGAATAAAAGTGCTGTCCATAAGAATACGTCTCTCTGTTGGGGAAAACTACAACAACATTATACATTTTACCACAACGTATCACAATTCCTTTCATAGACTAGAGATCTGCTACAAAATGGGTTTTGTTAAAATTGAACTTCAAGTAGCTTTGCGGGGGTTTAAGGGGCATTATAGGTAATTATTTCCATTTTTAAACTATTAGATGTACAGTCTTGAAACTTGGTAAGCAGATTCCTTTCACGGAGTAGAGATCACCAACAAAATAGGATTCAATAAAACTGACCACCAAGAAGCATTATGGGAGAATAAGGAGTGTTATGAATAATTATTTCCATTTTTAAACTACCCAAAGTACAGTCTTGAAATTTGATATGCAGATTCCTTTCATGGAGTAGTTAGTGATTCCCTATAAAATGGGATTTGCGAAAATTGAAACCCAAGTGTTGATGCTGTTGCTTAAGTGGCATTACAAATAACTATTTCAATTTTTAAACTATTAGATGTACAGTCTTGAAGTTTGGTAAGCAGATTCCTTTCATGGAGTAGAGATCCTCTACAAAATAAGTTTCAGGAAAATTGACCCTCAACAGGCTTTGTGAGGGAGTAAGGGACATAATAGATAAATATTCCATTTTTAAACTATTAGACCTACTTGCTTTAAGATTAGTAGGCATGTTCCTATCATGGAATAGAGTTCCTCTAATAAAGAGTTTTGAGAAAGTTGATCCAGAAGGGGGGTTGTGAGGGGTCAAGGGTATTACAGAAAAAAATTCCTATTTTTGAATTGTTAGACCCACATACTTGAAACTTGTTAAGCATGTTTCCTTTTTGTTAAATAGAAATCCACTAAGAATGGGTTTTACGAAAATGGACTCCTGGGGGGAGCAAGGTTCATTGGGACGTATTGACAAAAAAATTTCCTGTTTTGAACTACTAGGACTATAATAATGAAATTTGGTTTGCATGTTTCTTTTGCTGAATTGAAATCTGTTAAGAATGGATCTTTTGGAAATTGACTCTCAATGGGGTTACGGGGCACATTGATAGTAAAAATTCTGCTTTTGCTCTATTGGATTTAGACTTGAAATTTTTCACGAATGTGTATTTTATGGAGTAGAGATCAACTGAAAATTGGTTGGGCAGAAATTCACTTGGTTATTGGGTTATGAGAGAGCAAAAAGTCATTCTACTTCATTTTTAAAGATTATTAGAAATTATTGATTAGAAGTTCTGTATTTTTTTATATCAAGAGGCAATAGTTACAGGTCTAAGTATAATTTTCAATATACCTACAATACAATCGAATTATTAATGCTTGGACATAGATATCAATAATTTATGTATACATAAAAAGTACATATTTTCCTCCAGAAATACCCAGCGAAGCGGGTGGGTAATGGCTACTAGTAAGATAAAACTAAAATGAATAGTTTAAATTTCATCCTGAACAATTTTAAATAGAATTTTTCAACTGAAGTCTATTATAGAAAAATATAAGGAATATTATGTTTATATTTCAAATTTAAGTAAAAAGTGACACATTAAATAGTGAAAAAATGTGTAAAAGTGTAAAACATGAGTGATAAAAATGAAAAAAGTGTTAAAAGTGATACAAAATACAATGATTATATGCTAGTAATTAATGTTTTTAATTATTACAATTAAATTAATTTAAATATAAATTATTTAGTGCAACAGACTCACCTGAATTATACTATCTAGCTCTGACACATATGCTTTTTCGGTTTCTATGAGCTCAGACATAACATGACTAAAAAATATACGGAGATATATCATTTAAAAGTTAAAGTAACACTTAACATAAAAATATTTTAAAAATATCTAAGTAAGCATATAGTAAGTAAAAAAAAATAAATACATCAGCATAAATATATTTCACAAAACGTCTTTCTATACTTATTTTCCTTTCTTATTTCACACAAGAATACAATACTTGGCAAACAGCTCTGCAATGAAATTTAATTTTTATAATGAGTCGATAACTAAAACAAGATGCAAAAGATGCCTGGTTGCAAAGGTGCCTCCTTTTTAGAAGTTCAAATTAAAAAATATATATGCTATATAGTTTTACTCAATATGTAACTATTTGGAATATTAGAAAGTTTAAAATAACACACTTGAAATTTTTATACAAGCTAAATCTACATTAAAACTATCGAACATTCTTTTGGTAAAAAGAAAGTATTAGTTTAGGTTATGAAGTGAAGAGCTAGAGCACTCTTTTCAGCCCTCCAGATTTCACTTAATG
Source organism: Trichonephila clavipes (assembly GCA_019973935.1). Lineage (NCBI taxonomy): Eukaryota > Metazoa > Arthropoda > Arachnida > Araneae > Nephilidae > Trichonephila > Trichonephila clavipes. The sequence continues at coordinate 1,375,885 of BMAU01000607.1, forward strand.
GATAAATTAAAATTTATTCATTTTTGTTAATACAGTGTTATATTAATTTTATATTCATTAGTAAAATGAAGTCTCAGAACGTCATATTCACAAAACACCATATAAACTTTAAAAATTATAAACATTTGTTTTATACTGATTGTATTAAAATCCACTTAAACACTTTCTAAGGTCACAACAATCATTCTAATGATATCTAAGTGTAAGCTGACTTTCCAATTTTGATCTAAGCATTTCAATGAGAAATTGATTAAATAATAATACACATTACATAATTTGCATAAGTGAGTATATTAGATTCCAAAATGTTGAATGTAACCATTTAATTTTACATGCTTAACTTGAAAAATAAATGAGATTTTTTTTTTTCATAAATAAAAGATCAGTGTGAAAGTGGAGATGAATGTTAGATTATGGTAATGCTAAAATCTAGTAAAGGATTGAAAAAATTAACATAAGCATACAATGAAATATTGATATTCATTTAAGAACAAAAATATAAGGATGGGGCAGAAAAAACATTAGAATAATTCATTTATTTCTCAGGCAATTTAATATATATATGACATGTTTCAAGTCGAAACCAAATCTTAATTTTAAAAAAAGGATCTTTATTCAATGAATTTTCTACACATCATGTGATGCTGAGAGAAAAAAAGCGCCAAAGTGAAATCTAAGTGTTTTTACCACTTAAGCCTAGATGTGTGAAGTATCTCTTATTTTATGATAGGTATTTGAAAGTTAATGCTGACCTATAGAGCTATTAAATAAAATGATCTGGGATTAGAAGTGTTTAGAGGTTAGGCCATCTGTTTCAAAGAAATAATTGGGTGATTAATTTAATACTTGAAGATGTAATGGAAAATAAAAGTTAAGAGCTATATATGGAATTTAATTTAATTATCCTTATATGTATATATATATATATATATTAACAACAGTGAGTTCATTAATTCTGATGAATAATAGTCTTACCAAAATAGAGGTTTTAAATAAGCCATTATACAGAATAACTTAATATAATAAAATGCATGGAAATATCAAAAATTCAATTTCTTTATTGAAATCTAAAACTGATGAAGAAAAGATTTAAATAAAAAAATTATAAATATATTACAACACATATCAATGAGTACCAATTTATGACATTAAACTTTCAACAGTTACTTACTTTCTTTTGTTTTGAAGCATTTCCTGACAACTTCTAGGAGATGGGGATCTAGATTCACTACTATAATCAGGAATTTGTAGCAAATTATTTGGCTCTGATTGTTGGTCTCCAAAGCGGACTTCAATTTTAACCTACAAGCAAAGATTGGATTAAAAAAACAAGGGGCTTTAAATTCAAAACCAGTAAATGAGCTAATTCTGTAATTCAATTCTTTTCAAGATATTTTATAAATTTTTTTATATAAATGTTCTTTAAAAAGAAAGCCTTCAGAATAATTTAAATGAAATAAAAATGAATTGGTCCATATTATAATCATATATAGCTTAATTAATAAAGTTAGAGAATATAATTCACACATTTTTAAACAAAAAATATTATAAAGACAATTCGAAATTTAAAAAAAAAACAAGCATTTTGTAGTATAGTCACCATTTTTATTTTGCATTTGAAGATCATATAGAAATACTTGTATCATTATTTAAGAAGCATGCAGGTGAAACATTTTTTTCCGTCTTTTGTAAATAAAGGAAGCAAATGAGTAAAATCTTTGCAAAATAATCTTTACTAAAAAATGAGCACAAAAAATATAATATTATATTACAAATCATCTGTACATAAAAAATTAAAATAATATATTTACAATGAAAAAACACTGAAAAAAAATGCCAGCTGAATTCTTTATACCTTAAGAGTATTTTCAACTTCAATACATCTTAAGTAAATTTGATTTTCTATAAAAAAATGTAAGAACACATTTCTAGAAACTAAAAACTTTGTTATTTAACAAGATTTTTTTGTACCATATAAAAGTAGTTATAAATTTATATTCCAAAATTTAAAATGGAAAAATCATACATCAATGTGACTAAGCACTTAAATGTTATTCAATCTAAAAATAGATTCTTACTTCCAACGCAATTTTTAATTCATGCTTTAAAATGTTAATTCAACTAGATTAAATCAAACTCATGATTAAAAAAAAATTCCAGTATATAAAAAAGAAGTTTGATAGTTTGATTTAATTAAATTACAAATTACTATAGAAATATAAAATAGTTTGAAAGGAAATCTGCATTTTGAATAATAATTCAGGTGACAGGAGCAACATATCATACTTCACATTCCAAACTTCCTTAACATGTTATATAAAGACTTAGTTTCATTATAACATTCATTAGACTTAAACTTATTTTTTTAAAAACCTCCGATCCCCAATTTGCTGCTCAGACATCAAATCTAGTATCTCCGAATTTCTAAGTGCACTATGCCAAATTAATAACAAAAAAGTAATGGATTCAAACCCTGAAACCATCAACACTTTATGTGAAACACTCTCAATTTTTCTTTTGCATTTTATATCTAATCAAGTCCCTAACTACTTATGTAGTATTTTGAAGAAATTGAGAGTAATGTATTAATGTATGCATATAGTTTTTGCTATCTGATTGATATCCAAAGTAATTAAAGTTGCCAATGTAACTTTAATCCAACAAATTCAGCATAATTAAGTTATCCTATACGATTTTTAAACAGAATCATGTTCTCAAACATAAAACATTTTCCACTAATAAGCATCTATTGTATCATAAAAAATGTGATTTAATAAAACAAAATGTGATGGAATTCTGACAAAATTACAGAAGTATAACATTCACTTAGATAAGAACTTATAATGTATTAAGGTGATTAATTAAATTTACTTTAGGTACAGTCTTAGTCTTTCTGACAATTTTTCTTCTTCCTTCAGGAGACTTTCCTGAGATAGCTGGCAGAACAGTTGCAGGTTCTGGAACAACAGCTTGAACTGGAACTTTGTTTCTAGATACTATTCGCTGTAAACTACATTGCCGTTTCTCACACATCATTTGTACATCCTCTATTCTCTTGAGTACCTTTATAAAATTTATTTACTTTATTATATTTATATTCTGTTACTTCATATGTATAAATACTCAGCATTATAAACAAAAAGGGGAAAGATTGGCCAGCCTCAAAACTTGTTTAACCCCACTTTTATGTAAACTACAACTACTAAATACAACAGCTGTCCTAAGTCAGCAATGTTTATAATACTCTACCATCCATCTTTATATATAAAAATCTTCTGTGCGTGTGCATGTGACTAAACTTTCCTAAACGGGTGAATGGATTTTGATAGAATTTTTTGTGTCTGTTCTAGTGGATTCAAGAATGGTTTAGATTCACAATTCGATCCGATATCGCAATTGGATATAAAAAGATATTAATTATATACCTTAAAATGCATAATTGTCTTACTCTGTGTGCTATTTATTCTGCTAATGCATGCCAAAAAAAGCCAAGACTCGGTATATCTTTATATATAAAAATCTTCTGTGCATATGTATGTGACTAAACTCCTCCTAAATGGGTGGACCGATTTTGATGAAATTTTTTGTGTCTGTTCCAGTGGATTCGAGAATGGTTTAGATTCACAATTCGGTCCGATATCACAATTAGTTAAAAAGATATTAATTATAAACCACTTTGCACTACGAAGAGTTTTTTTCGACATTCCCTTTAGATTTTTTTAAAGATTAAATATTTAAGTGATTTTTGCATTTTTTACAACAAATGGATTTTAATTTGTTAATTTGGCAACAGTCATTTTTGTTTTGCTCATATTTTATTTGATTATTTCAAACCATTTCTTGATGTTTATTTGATTGTGTCATTTCTTTTTCAGCCTAAAAAAATTAATGCAATTTGGTTTAACGTTGCTTATATTTTATTTTATTATTTCAAACTATTTCTGGATATTATTGATTGATCAAGTTGTGATAACCGTATATGTAATGGCGTTAGATGTTGTAATAACTTTTTAATACAAATTTTCATCAAAACAGTTCAGATTGTTAAAGCTTATTCATAAAAATTTGTCATTTTTGAATTTAAGATGTGTGTACATGACGTTTGTCGGGTCCGCTAGTATATCTATATATTTTTTTAAATTCCAATATCTATTTCTTAGGTTTCATTCTGTTTCAGTTTAATATTCCATTAATTTATTCAATAAATATATTTATAATGATTTCAATGAAGATTTTAATTAAAAACATTTCAAATGGTACAAATTTTTCAGGAAAAAATGTTGCCTTACTCGCACTGTGAAATTTTCTTTTAAGGTGTAATGATAAAGAATAGGATCCAGATTTAGAAGATTTTTTTGAATAAAGAAATATTCCAAAATTAATACAATATCATGTACAGCAGCATATTTCATCATTCTATTCATTTTTATCAGAGTTGATCAATTTCTTCTGATGTAAAATGTGTTTTGTATTTTCTTTCCTATACTGTAACGTTAAATTAGGTATCCCTTTACATGTTGAAAGGTAAAAATAATTTTTTATGGAATATTTTGAAATTTTTTAAAAAAAGTTGTATTATAAACAGATGTATGAAGTACAACAGTGCAAGTTTTCATGAGAGACATTTTTTGGTCTGAAAATGTGCTTCGCATTTATTTCAGACTTTCATACATTTGGCGAAAATGGCCTTAAACTATAATATCAGTATATCACAGATATGAATGAAAATAGTAATAAAAAATTATAATATGATAATAACAATTTGGTTAATTTATTAATTTTTTTTTATTTAATAGTGTACCTTTTTCAGTTTTTATACTAATAATTGCACAATGCTGGCTTTTTTGCATGAGTTGGTTCTTTTTAATAAGTAATTTATACGTTTCTTTTAATTTGTATTATTTATATTTATTTAATACTAATTATAAATAAGTTATTTACTTGTAAAAATTTTCTGATTTTTTTTTCTTCAATTTTCAAATTACATATATAATCTAAATATCATTAATAGCTAGTGTAGTGCAAATGAAGCATCAATTCTTTTAAAAAGACATATGAATTAGCCAAAAACTTCAAGAGTATAAAATATATGATCATTAATTGATAAAATATGTATAACTGAAATATACATATGAAAAATGATACATAATTTTGAGAAAACACAGTTCACTAACTTGCTGCACAAGTGCTCTAGATTCAGGAGTAATTACTCCTTTGAAAAGTGAGTGTATCTCTTTTGGGTCATTGAGGCAAAACTCTTTTGAGCTCTCTAAAAAATATTCTATTTCACGTAAGGCAGCCTGAGCAAATGTTGGAGAGGAATACTTCTCAATTTGTTGACCAGCCAACAGGTTTACACCTCGTGTACACCACTTGTTAGCCTAAAAGAAATGCACAAAATAAAATCAGAGCATATGAACAAATAAACTCAAAAGACAGTATTAAAAATTTTTTTAACATAGATATACTTCTTTTAGAATCAAAATTTGTTATGGCTCAAACAACTGTCGGGAAAGAATTAATGTTTATGAACTACTAGCATACTCACCTCCAAAAACACCCCACCAGAAATGATTAAAAATAATAAATTCTGATATTTTTCAATATTAATAGAGATGATCTTGTAATTTTTAAAGGAAATAAATAAAATTACAACTATTTTTTTTAAGAAGTTTTGAATAAAGACCCCCTCTCTAAGTTTTTAAAAAAAAATACTTAATGTTGGAATAAAAAGCACATTAAGTATAAAATGAATGGATCTATTTTAACTACCTAAATATATCATGCTTTTTAAATATATCACAAAAAGTAATTTTGATATTGATATTAAGAAATAATAGAGAAGAAAAAGTTTAATTATATCCTAAAATCAATTATTTTATTTCCTTCAGTAAGTTAACAACATTAAGTTCATTCATGATACAATCTTTAAAAAATTGTGCATAAAGTGTCACATTGCAAAGCACAATATAGAAAAGAATATTTCAGAGAAATATTTATAAGTGTTATATAAAATTGACAAATTTTAGAATCATAGCTAAATACCCATCAAATCAAAATCACAACAATGCATATAATGTAGATACATAAGATTTTAAGATAGAAGTATTTTTGAAAAAGTAAACTTAATTTAATAAGAATTTTAAAAAAGGAAGGAAATGGGGAAAACTCCTAAGTAATTCTGTATTTGTGTAAAAGTAGAAAAATAATAGTTAATATTAAGAAAAGTTGTGGTAATTAATACAGTATAAAAACACTTTATAAATAATATTTTAATATATAAATTATAATTTAAAAGATCTAATTATATGGTAATGAAAAATATCTACATCATGACAAGTAATAAGGAAAATAAAAATTTTTTTATTATTTAAAACCTTACTTTTGTGTGCTTAATTGAAAATCAATGAATTGCTACAAATTATTTTTAAAAAATTCTTTTTAAAATGGCAATTTATATGTTTGCAAATGAAAATTTCTTAAATGTACATTAATATTAATCTTGGTACTTAATTACTAGACTTTCAATTTATTTTGTCAAATCAAAAAATGTTGCCAAATGTTGCAATATCCAGCCAATAGTGGGAAACCATTTCCACGCGTATTCAAACATAATAAATCTTGATATCACTTGTGAATAGCTTGTAATATTCTTCTTCTCTTATTTAGTGGTGAAAAATGGTTAGAAATTTGGATCTATTTTCTGTGGAGAACATAATGGAGTATTTTTAAAAAATATGACCAGAAAGACTATTTGATGCAGCAAAGCAATAAGCATTACACAGTTGCACAAGAATATTTAGATTTATACTAATACAGCATTTAATTCTTCTAAATCTTCATCAATTTATTTGTTGATTGGATAATATGGAAGAATGCATGGGAGAGAGAGAGTTTGTTTTCTCCCATATGCAAAAACAATAACAGCATTTGGTGATAATTTTTTTTATTTGTCAATATTCGTTAATGGCATAATGTGTAAGTACCAATGTTATTCTTATATGAATCACATGTCAAATTAATTATTTATCAGATATATAGTTGCTATAATTTAACAAAAAAATCGTCTCTAACTTAACAAAAAAATCATCTCTAACTTAACAGAAAAACACAAAATTAAATAAAAAAAAATGTTTTTTTATAATAAGATTTATTATTTTTTCTATCTTTAGGCATCGTTCATGCTGAAGAAATATCACCAACTGCTGTTTTTTACACATAATTTTTTCTCTTATTTTTTCATCATCAACAACAAAAAAAGATAGAATTTATTGTATAACATATAAGCAATGTATAGTAAAAAATATACTTTATTTTAATTTTAAATCACTAAGCAATATATATATTGAACCTTTTCTATTCTGGCTTGAAGATCTCGACTCTTTCTTAGGATTTCAATCCGAAATGCAACTTGCTGACGGATATCAGCAACAATCCGTTCAAGCTCAATGCACTTTGGTGCAATGGAATCCACAGCATAATGATTAGCAGCAATCAATTTTTCACCATCTTGTTGGAGCTGATCAGCTTTATCCAAGTCTTCCTATTCAGGAAAAAGAAAAATTAATTTCAACACGCAATTTTAAAACACTTGAACCCTTAACAAAATAAAACATTAAAAAAAATTCTAACTTTTGAAAAGTGAAATTTTAAAAATGCTCAAGAAAATTAATATGAAAGAATTGATTATACAATTCTATTTGTGACTCCAAATGCTATGGTATTTACAAAAGAAAGAGACAAATTCATCAAAATTTAAATGACAAGTCAGGGCATTGATAAAAATTAAACTAGCATATGCATATCATTCTATATTGATAATTATTAAAGTGCCCAATTGGCTTGGGTGCCCTCGGCAAAGTTAAAATTCCTAAGTACAAATTTCGCATCAGCAGAGCTCAGGTGCCCTTGGCAAAATTAAAATTCCTAAGTACAAATTTCGCATCAGCAGGTGCATCCCTCTGGGAAAGAAACTGAGCATCAAAATTACTTGCAGCAATTGGTATCACCTATATGGTGCCGAAATAAAAAGTGATACCAGCTCCTGGGGAATGAATTAGGTCTGCAAAGTTAAATACCAATATGCAGCCTCATTAGAGAAGAAGATATTGATAATTATTATGTAAGAAATTTAAATGCATAAAAATGTAGTAATAATTAAATCAATTTGTAACATGTATAGGAATTATTGTTATAATTTTCAATTAAAAAAAGTTTCATACTTCAATTATCAATTAAGAATATACACAATATTAATGACTGATATTTTTAAGAATAAACTAAAAATTATATTTAACAAAAAATTTTAAATCTACCAAAACTTTACAAATTTATCTTGAACAATTCAAATAAGCAAAAAAAAAAAAAAAAAAAAAAAAATCACATATTTTTAACTTAAATGACTTTACAGGACATCAAAATATCTTATCTTCGAAAATTGCATACTAGAATAATAATTATTACAGGTTTTACCTCTGTATCATTGCGGAACTTTTCAAGAGCTGCAAGCAGGGAGTCAACTTCAGAAACAGAATCTCCTGTTTCAGGAATATCTGCTAATTCTCTGAGGTTCCCAGCAAGAGCAACTTGTAGCTACAAAAAGAAATAATAACTGTTTGATTGTTCAGGTATTTTGTGCTTAGTGTAAAAGAACATGCTTACTTATTATGCTACGGCAATGCATAAGAATTAAAAAAAATAATAATAATAAAAATCCAAAAGTTATTTCAAATTTAAGATATATGATGCATTATTTTATGTACATTTACTTAAACAACCTATCAAAAAACAATGTTACAGATTTCTGCAAACATTTGATTCACTTCAGCAGATTATATATAAGATTTAACACTGGTCAAGACTTTAAAAACATTATTACATTTCATAATAGGCATCACTGCAAATGTTCTTCCATTTATTAACATTACTTTTAATAACAATATAAAATTTGTGTCACCATATGAAATAATGTATATAATTGTTGATTTTATTGCAACAGAGAACAGAAATAACAGACATTGTACATTTTAATTGGAAAAGAATTACAATATAAGAAATATTGCGCTAATTTGGTAAACTGACAACAAACAAAACATAACATAACAAAGTAAAATAGATATCTAAATAAAAAACCTTAGCACTTAGTATTAAAAATAATTAAAATTAATTTAATATGCATTACATCCAAATTAAAAACAGATAATACATTCAAAAAGAATGGATTAATTCATGCATTTTATACAATTTTGCAAATTCTTTACAAACTGCATCTTAATCTAAGTTATTCATTTTGGGTTTGAAGTTATTATAGGTATATAAACCATAGTAATAAACATCATAGAAATATTATTTGCGATACACTTATCAACATTACATACATTTAAAAAAATATTTAAAAGAAAGAAATGTTACTTCTTTAAATTCTTGTTCAAATTTCCTAAGTTCAAGGCACTGACTGAGCCGCTTTTCATGTTGTGACCAAAAAGTATCAAAACCCTTTTCAGTCTCATCTAATTGGAGTAACAATCTGAAAAAAATATAAATAATTACTGAAATTAGTCATGCATTTACAAAATTCACATATTTTTTTTAAGAACAAGTTTAAAAAATAAAATTAATTTCTATAGCAAGTATTAAACTACTTTAAGACACAACTCAAATATGAGAAAAATAGAATCAATACTACTAGAAATAAAATTTCAAAATTTATCCACAGATCAAATTAATGTATAACTGGTTGTGTATGGAGCCCAAACAATTATAGATAGTTTTTTTACTAATCTAGTTTAGAGTCAAAGCTAAATATTGATTTCTGTATTATATTAGCATTTTATTAACAGTAGTAATATTTATGTTAAAATAAACAGACATTAATGAAAAATCAATGTAGTATTTCCCATCCTTGTTGGTGAGTGAGGCTCTAGGTAATACATAATGCACACACATCATATTCTTATTATAATATGGATCAAACTTTAAATATATCACATTTATCTTATCTATGATCAACTTTTATTATAGTTATAAATAAATTATAGATTCAATCAAATAAATTCAGTTTTATATCTATCTCTTTTAGTGTTAAACAAATACTGTTGAAAAGGATCCCCATAAGCAAGAACATATTTATTCCAGAGACTTCATACATTGAACAAATATTTTAGGGTTTTCTAAGTTTTTTAGTATTTAATATTCAAATTATGCACACAAATAATTTATAAAAATTTTTGACATCCTTTATATTTAACAGGTTACAGTCTTTGGCCTATTCAGCCAAATGGATGATATAGCTCAATCAACAGAATTACTTAGGTATTAAAAACTGACATTGGAATCTGTTTTCAGGGTTGTTCAACACAATACAGATATGTTCACAAGAAATAAAATTAAATTCGAATCCAAATATATATTACCTTAAATCAAATAAGGACTAGGTTTTTGGATGTATAAATACATTTAAACATGGAAAGGTTGAAATAAAAAAATTCATTAGCAGAATTAAAGGAGGGGGGAGCATTTATAAAAAAATAAATTATCAGGTAAATGCCCCAATTGTTTTAACACATTAGTAAAATATAGTAATTAAAATACCAACCTTTGCACTGCTGCTGCATTAATAAATCTATCAGAGAACTTAACATGATGAATGTTTTGAGTAGTGGGTCGCCTGATGCAACTAAGCAATGTTTCTCCATGCATAGCTGCAGTTCGTAAATCTTCTTTTAAATTTTGATATTCTCCACCCTGATTCTCAAGAAGAGATATAGTAGATTGAACATCATTGGGAAACTCTGTTTCTTGGAGTCTCCGTGTCATTTCTCGTAGTGAAGAAGATATCTCTTGGAGGTTACTTGTAAAATTCTCAACAGCCTAAAAATAATTCATGGTCTTTAAATAAACACAAGTAAAACAATATCAGATTATCAGCCAATACAATTATAAAAAGGATTAGTGGAGCCAAGGTGAAAACAGTCCAGCTCTTTAATTTAACAATAAAAAAATAAGTTTAAAAAATTCCATTAATTTAATTTTTGTTTAGTACATCATTCTTTTTTAAAATAATAATTGATGTATTCAAAGTAATTTTCAGTTAAAGGTTGTTGCCTAAATACATGGCACCTTACAGTGGTATACGCAAGAATTTTTCAAGAAAGGGGAAGGGTCAAGGAATGAGTGAGTGAGTGAATATTAACGTCACACTGTTCAGCTACACAAGGGCTTTTGGCGACGGACCTCGTAATTTTGAACCATGATCAAGTGACTTGTACGACACCTGAGCTGGCACCCCTCTCCTAACTACCACACCAAACGGATGCCGTTTTAGCTCTTGACAGACTTAACATGCATCGCTCCCCTGCACAGTGAGTCTTTAGTAGTATGGGCTCAAACTCGTGACATGCCAACCACGATCCGATACCTTGACCACTCGGCTACAGCGTCCCAGGGTCAAGGATCAAAAGTTCACCATTCACCCCAATACATTTCCAAACATATTCTTTTGATTTAGTTGATTGTCAGGAAAAAAAGGAGTACACGATTAATTATTGAGTAAATAATTAACATTAATTAATAAAATAAATTATTAATAACAAATAACTAATTAAATTTTACACACTATGCGCATAGGATTATAATCAATAAAAAAAAAACATCAAGGCTGATGGCATATTTGGACTGGTATAACTTTAAAGGAACAAAAAAAAGCAATGCAAAAGCAATACAAAAGCATTCTACTTGTAATTTGAATAATCTATAGACAATTCAATTGAAATATTTAGTATATATATTTGGCATGTAGGAAAAACCATTGATAACTATATAAAATAATAGAAGCATTTTTTTTCTTTTATCTTAAAGATTTCACAGAAGAAGTAAAATTTCTGTGCTTTATTTTCTATAATAATGAGGCAAGATTTCCTTTTATATTTATTATAATATTAATGAAATAAGATTTTCTATTGTTTTATAAGTTGAAGTTAAAATCTCTTTCTTCCAAAACATACAATCAATCAATATGAGTAATACATTCTAAATAAAACTTAACATTGCTTCAAAAGAACAGTACACAGACTCTGATTTCCATTTCTTATAAATCCTATTCTATGTAAACATCAGTTACACACATAATTTTCCTCTTTATTAAAGAACATTTTAAATCAGAAGAAAAGCATCAAAATATTAAATAAGCAATATAGAGAGAAGCATTTACCACTCTTTGTTGGATCCATTCTTCATGATTGTATGGTATTGTTCCACCTAAATCAGTTGTTAGTTGACTAGCATTAATGTGTTGATGTAAATCTTCAACACTACTACAAATCACAAGCTGTAAAATTGATAAGCAACCATTAAGTATTATATTCTTTCACTAAAGCATGTACAGTTCAAGGAATAATTCAATGAAACAGAATTATTAAACTGATTCTTAAAAAATACACTTGATTAGATCACTTGAAAGAAAACAATTAACCCACACTAATCAAAGTTTTATACATGATAGATATCCCATAGTGAGCTACTAAAATTTTAAAGGGAGGTAATAAAATTTTGAGAATGTGCACTCCACTTTTAAAATATTGATACTTATAAGCATATTTACAGCAAACAATATCAGACTTTTTGGCTTTATGACTAATAAATAAATTAGTAATGACATATATAAAATTAAATAAAGGAAAGTAATGGAGAAAAAAATCAAAGAAAGCTTGAAAAATACTTATTGCTATCAAAAACAAAGAATATATTCAGTACAGATAAATCAAGAATGAAATAAAAAAAATGTAAATGTGTGTAAATGTATATATATATATATGTGTATATGCACATGATATTAATTCATATATAACTTATCAATTACTATATCACAAATAAAAAAAAATTCTTTTTAAAATTTACAAACAATATATTTTTGGTACTAACCCGAAATTTAAATTCTTCTCTAAAGAACTTGTTACTAACTTCCGAAATAGCTTTCTGTAAAAAACCCAATGGACGAAGAACAAACACCACTTGTATTAATCCTGGAAAATATCCCTACACAAGAAACTTTTATAAATAACATGTGAAAAATAAATAAAATATTATTTAAAATTATATAAATACATATTTGAGACAAAACACGTAAAAATTAGAATATTACCGAAATTTTTAAAAGAACTGTTTTAACTGCACTCCATTTATCATTTCTTCTGTCTATAATGAGGACAAATCCCAAGTCCGCATCTTGTAATCTGGAAAGATACATTAAATTTTATTAACACAATGCATAAATATTAGTTTTACGATATGAACTATCAGATATTCGAAACATTAACAATTTTATGATTTCATAATGCAAATGTTATTTATAAAATTTATATAAATTCATGTATTTGCTTCAGTCTTTCATATTTTTGTTATATTACAGTAGTAACTATATTGAAATAAGCATGAATTAACAAAATCTGTTCATTGCAATTGATACATATAATATTCTAGAGTGTAATAAAAAATGTTTTAAAAAATCAGATCAGATTTTAGTATTTCCTAGTGTATTAAAATGGAATATGATTCTATGCAAACACAAAAACTCATATTCTTTTTAAAGTAAAAAAACCCCCTTGTATTAGCCCATTTTAAAATTTAAATACGAAATGAGATTTAAAATGAATGCTTCTAGCTTTAATAATGGAAATGTCAACATGATGCATAATTTAAATTATTTGTCTTTTCACTAAAATGTATTCTGAATATATGAGTGTATTAAATAAGTATAAATGTAAAATATAATGTATTAGTAAGTAAAATTGATGCATTTTAAAATAACAAAGTTGTTTAGATAAAAATGGAAGGCACTGTTTCAACAGTGGTGTTGTGTAATTATATCCTTAATAGAACAGGGGAGTGATGTGTATGACAGGAAAGAGGGAGGAGCGTATGAGAGAATTCAAAAGTGAAGTTTGTGGGGTTATATGGGTTTTGTGAGGTACTTCAGTTTAGTAGTGGCAAAATAAAGTTGTACATCATGTAGCAGAAAAGTATTCACAAAATTTGTAATGGTAAAATCCTAGGAGAGCCCACAACCTTGGCGACAAACCGAAAAAAGCGCCACACCAGAACAAGATGGCGCCAAGTGAAGCCGACAATGGCGGCAAAGGAATATAGCAGGATAAGGTGGATGCATAATGAAAATATATGTAAACAATACAGAAATTAAACATTTAAGATAAAAAATATAAAAACAGCACTTACTTTCTTACTGCTCATCTTTTCCAAGTGGAGGGTACAGCGTAACAACAGATTTTAAAAAGCTTTAAAGGTCTCATCGCTAAGCGAATGATCGTGTGAGCGCCGCCATATTTATTCTGCAAGGTAATGGTCAAACATACATTCGGCGTGGCTGGTACAATTTCGAAGAAAGCGTTTTATTGTCGACCATGTTACATCATGCCGATCATTACATTTAGGACATTCATAACTCGAAGCAATCAATCCTTCCTTCATACACCATTCAATCAATTCTTTCTAACCTTTCGCATTCAACAAAGTAAAAAATTCTAAAGTATATTCCCACACACACGCAGCCAGCCCGGAGCCCAACAACAAAATGAAATTCGAAATGCGCGCCCACAAAATACGAAAATGCTAGAAATAGTTAGGGTTGCCACATGCAGTGTTTAAAAAAGTAGGGTTAGCAAGATGGCACAATTATCGCCAACCAAAGTAATTCGCACAAGGGGTGTGGGCTCTCCTAGGAGTGAACCAATATTAGACCCTCCCTGCAAAGTCAGGTTTGGGGCCCTAAGCCTGATCTTAGAAAGGACTACAAAACCATAAAATAACACAGGACCCCCCATAAAATAACACACACACCCTATAATCCTGGACCCCCACAATGTGAAAGTTGTGGGTGAGTACATAACACCACTGAGTGAAGTTCAAAGTAAAAGTTCACCATTTAGTAATAAATTCAACATCATCAAATCTTCATTAAATAACATTTTAAAAATTTAAACTTTTAAACAGTGTTCAAGCAAAAACTGAATAGTAAAAATACTTAATATTTTTTTTAAAAAAAAAAAAGATTCAGAAAAATAATAAATACAACAGGAAAAATGTTTTAAGTACATATTTTGCCTCATCATTCACGTTCACATTTCTTTAAAAAAATTTTTTTTTTGTATATAAAAATTACTAAGTTTGATTTATCAACTGATCCTTTCCAGTGGATTTAATATTCTTGTAGAAGTACTTTTGAACAGAAATAAATGTAGAATAGATACCTTGATCTATCTTAAGGTTATAATTAAAAAAAAGTTATAGAAGAGTATTCAGTACAGGTTAATAAGTAAAAAAAAGATTAATCTATTCAAATATACTTGAAAAAGTGTAACTCTTTAGGCATTGTGACTAAATACATACATGACATGGAAGAATCAATAACTTAACAATAATAATAACGTAATCAATAACTTAAGTAAAGTGTTTCTAAACTCGCTTACGTAGGCACATTGGTGAGGTATAGAATCAATTTGTGGTAGTCTTCATCAGAGAGACTCCAAAAGGCTCCTGCATCAGGAAATATGATGATGGGGTAACCTTCTGCTGTCCGGCCACCTAAGAAAACAAAAAATTTATATTTATCATAACTTATAATAATTTTATAATTTACAATACTACATTGTTCTAGCTTTTTTTCTCCTCCTTGATTCAGTTATCAGGGGGCCTGTCGCAAACTGTCCCATTCTATGGGAGACCATTCAATTATGGTTCAATTACCATTTTTTAAAGCATCAGTGATACGTAGACCATTTTAAAAACCTAGAAAACTTTTATCATTGGTCTTATTTGAAACCATAATCAAGTGAGAAAATTATCAATGAATGTCACTTTTTAAGAACCTTAATGTCCAGTTCATTTAAATCAACATTACAGTAGAATTATGTAAAGATTGTGTTAATAATGAATCTTATTCTATAAAATCACAGAATAGTGATGATGAGCAATGGAAATTAGGAGAGTGAGATACCTGTTCACAGAAATTGACCTTATCACCCAACTTAAGTTTAAAAATGTTAGGTTTGTTGCCAATAGCACTTAAATTACATTACTATGAACAAATCAATATGAACCCTGGCAAATGAGGGAACAACAGCTAAGTTCATAATTTATCAATTTTTACACAATTATGTCATATAAAAAATTTAAAATCATTAGAATATAAAATGTAAAAATCCCCAATATGTTCTTTGATGAGGTAAATACAAACACATAGCTTAGTACTCTATCAATTAGCTTACCAAAATCATCTCTGTATGATGTCTTCTAACCCATTCAAAAGCAGCATTTTCCAATGTTTCTTAGACTAATATATGATGGGTTGTTCAAGGCTCAATCTTCTGTGCACTAAACATGACCCAAGGTTATATCGAATACTACAGTGTGACTATGGGTAAACTATTTCAACAGGATGTTTTTGTCATAATTTATTACTGTAGCACTAAGAAACAACACAAGTTATTGGAAATAGACTTAGTTTTGAATAATGGGCAAGTGATAAGAATACCTGAACTGGACACTCCCCTATACTTTTTACTTTCCCATTACACCAATATAAGGACTTTGAGCCTCAACAGATTGTGTATCAAAATTTTACAGAAAGTTTTGTAATGAAACTAGCAGTTGAACATGCAGTTTAACTGAAAAATTGCTTACTACATATAAATATAGGTGCACAATTCATATAATTTAATTCTCAAATGATAAATAGAATTAAATTTGTAAAAAGTAAATTCAATTAGTACTACACCCTATTTTGCATTTTTGGCAATTAATAATGTAAAATGTTTCCTTTTAAAGAATACATAGTAAATACTATCATTTTTTAAAATTCATTTAAAATTGACTGCTTAAAAAGAATAGTAAAAATTACATAGAACTATTAATTTCAGATTAAAATAACAATTGATTGTACATATAAAGAACTATATCAATAAGATGAGATATAAATATGATGATTGATATAGAAGTTTGATTTTATTCTTTTCAGATAAAATCCAGGCAAATTTTCAATAGTCTTTATATAAACTTGAGCTGGTTTTAATGAGAAAAAAATATTATGAATTAAAATTCCCGAAATTATCAATAAGAACGAACAATATTATTTAAAGTGCATAGCACAATTAATATACATTACCTGTTATTCTAGAAAAAAAAATAATGGTGGACATTGAAAGATTTCCTAATAATCTAATTTTTGAAGAAAAAAAATTATAATACAAAATATATAAGAATTTAAATTTCAGGAATTAGAACAATGAAAAAATATCTATTAATTATCTAAAGAAAAAAAACCCATTGATTCAAAAAATATTGCTGAATTTTTATAAATATAAATATAATAAACTGGCAAAAAAAATTTACTTATGTTAATTTTTCCCACTTCAAAAATAGAGAGGCATATATATATAACTATCAAGGATTACTAATAAATATATATATTCTTTTTCATATTTATCCCAAAATGTTTAAGGATTTGAGATATACTCTCCATATTTGGTTTAAGAAACACTTTCAAATGAAAGGGAATGCATTTGTAACAGATTGAAAGTCAAATTAAAAACAAAATATCTAAAGATAATTTTGTTTATACACATTTCAAGATAATGAAATGTTAGATAAGCTGTTTTGATAGTCTGATACATTAATACATGATTTAAAATATAAACATAACACATATTTATAAACAATACTTTTATTTATATCTTTTCTATTACAAAGAAAAATACTGCAGACATTAAATACACACAAATTCCTTCATTAAAAACGTTATTTTTTCAAAAAAACTTTTCAGTTATTTTTTAGTTACAAGATCATAAAAATAATTTGTACATTTTATTCTTTGGTACAAGTAGCATCAATGACATTATACTTTATAAATGCCCTTACATTTTGAAATTAACACAGACAAATATTTTTTAGTGATGTTTCTTGTTTAAAAAAAAATACATATTAAAACCATTTTTAAAAAATATTTTATTTTTGTATGAAACAATTTAATATTCTATTAACACACATACATATGATCATTCAAATTCGTGTTAATAACAATACCAAAATACTTTATTAAAAAGGAGAAAAAAATTTCAAAAGCTAACACTATAAATACATTGACATCACACAACTTAATTAAATGAAAATATTTTTCCACACATTCTTGTAAATTATTTCAAAAGGGCAGTGACTAAATTCTCTATAACATTATCCACCTAATATCAGCTTTACATCAGTTTCTTCATATTTAATTGCTTAAGATAGATACCAATTGTAACACTTCATAACAAAATAACTTCAGATCTCAATAAAAATATATACCATTAAAAATTTTGGAGATAACTTTTTCTTCAATACATATAAAAATTGAATTATCAAAATACTTTGTGTAGAAAATGTTTAAAAAGTTCTTTTACACAACATGTAGTAAGGTTAAATTGCTTTAAAATTTAATAAAGGTAAAAATTCTTTGAAGTATGAAAAAATTATCCACATTTTGAACAATGCTAAAAGATATGGGTTTTTATAGCATTTTAAAAGCCAAGGAATTTTTGTATATAATTCAAATGACTAAAAATCATACAACTTCTAAAATGATCGATACTCATACAATTTCTCAAAAACTAAATAAATGCTTTTGTAAATAATCAACATATGGCTAAATATATATAATAACTTAGTGTTACTTAGAGCCAAATTATTTATTTTTTGCTAAAGAAAAAAGCACTACTCATTACATATGGAACATGAAATAAACAGTCTTAAGCACAATGCTATATAAATCAATAACTAAAAGTTAAACTATTCAATTCATTGATAACATGTGAAAAATAAAATACACAACCTTAAAAACAAAATCCGTACAATAAACCACTTTGAAATAAATATATATATTTGATCTTTGAGATAAAAATATCACTTTTTGTCAGAAAAAAAGCTTTTCAAAACAATAACTTGTCCAATGCCTATCATAAGAATGATGCATGTTTCAGCTACCGACCAATACAACACACGATCACACAAGTCTTCCGCAAATCTTCTACCCTTAGCTTCCATAAGACGATGATGAGTTTGATAGTCAACAATTGTGTTTAAATGTTCATGTATATTTACTGAAGAAGATTCCATTTTAGTCATCTGAGGCAAATTTTCAATTCCCGGCAAAGGTTTTTCTTCTCCAACTTCAAAATCAACATATACCAATTTATGACTAAAAGTGGAGAATTCGTTGCTAAAACATAAGGTATATACTCCGGTGGTGTCAGCTTTCCAGGTGTACGTGTCGGCTTGTTTTTTGATACCTCTAAATAGAACCTGACCAGTAGGCGCTTCTAGAGTAGCATCCACATCGTATTTGCCACCATCTAAAACTTGAAAATCTATAACTGATTCAACACCTTGTTCAATAACTTCATGAAAACATTGTTTCTCTTTATCTGGTAATTCGAAAGTTAATTCTACACCAGCTACAATGCTAACGTAAAGAAGTAAAAGTGAATATGATGTGTATGTCATCGTTAAAATAATAAAGTTGCAAATGAATGATCAGTATTAATTTTAGAATTAAATATGGTAATTCGGCGTTTTTGCTCGTTTGTTGATCGTCATCGTCTGCTAATGAACGACGTTGCCAATAAATATTTTTGTAATGTCATTATCAGTATTGCCAATTTTCATTTGAAATGTAATTACAAAAATGTAATTTACTCTCCCAATTTATTCACTTGCCGTAATCATTATTAGCTTTCAATTAAATGTACTCATTTCAAATATTATGATATCATAGATTTGAAGGAACTGTGCCACACATTTTCTATTTGAGAAACATTTTAAAAAATCTTGAAGAAAAGGGATTGAAAAATCAGACTAAATAATAATATTGAATTCATTTCGCACTAAATGTGAAACCACATGAAGATAAAAAATAATTTAAGCTATGGTGAAGTGAAAGGAACGTCAAACGATCCAATACTTCTCTTTTCCCAAGCATTGGCGTAGATAGCCCTGAGTGACCCCTGTATCAAAATTTCTTGGGGTCTTCAATATTTTAAGATTTTTTTCTAACACATTTTAGGACTCCTGAAGCGTGGTGCCCCCAGATCATTGATACGGCTTATACAATGGTAGGTAAGGCTCTGTTCCCAACCAAAGGCGGATTAAGCGAGTGGTAGCCCTGGCGGGAACCGAAGCTTGATGTACTCCATAAATTCAACGTGCAACAAAAAGATCTTGAACCGATATTGTAACCTCGATGATTACCTGTATTTGAGTCGTGTAGCACTAACCACCTTTTTTCCGTATATCTGTATGTTGCAAACTCTAAAAATTTTTTCACATGCGTTTTTTTTTGTTTGTTTGTTTTGTTTTTGCCCAAACTTTATTTCAAACAAATGAATACTATTCAAGTCAAACAAGTTCGTTTTTAGTTCGCATCCGTGTTTGATTACTCTCGGGTACATTTTACACTGATGGGGGGAAATTCCCAACATCAAGAAAAAAATATTGTTGTTGAAGGCCACCGCAACGAACTCTTTCGATGACGCAACGCGTGGGTGGAGTCTTCGAAGAAGAGCTTTTTCCCTATTGGACTATTTTATTTCTATAACTTTTTATTATGTTAACTGTAGAATTAACGGAGAAATCCTTTTTTAAGAAATTAGTATTGCGCGGGATTTGTTATGTATATGTAGACGCTGCCCTCGTGAATTGATATCCGTATTAAAGTTGATATAGAATAATCCCTGGTGTGATTATTACTTGAACCTGCTTGTTGTAACCCTGTGTGTTCAACATATTGTGGCGTCCGCGAGTATTTCTCTCGTTAAATATGGATATCGATATACTCAAAGCAAAACGGAAGTCTTTGAGAGCAGCATTCAGTATGTGTTGTAATGGTATTAGCAACAGAATCGAAACCGAAACTTTAAGTAAAATTGAAGTCAATGCTTTGTACAAGCAGTTGCAAGATAAATTCTCTCGACTGGAAACAATTCAGGAAGAAATATCTGATTTATTATTAACAAGTTATGATCTTAAGGATACATATCAAGAAGATTTTTCAAAAGCTGAAGAATATCGGGACAAATTCTGTCAAATTTTTTCAATATCAGAAGCTAGCCAAGAACAAAAGATTTTGGTTTCCGAAGAAAACAATTCCGTTCAAAAGCGAAAATTTAAGCTCCTAAAATTGGAGTTAAGAAAATTTAGTGGAGAACCGAAAGACTCTTGCGTTTTGGTCGCAATTCGAGAAAATTCACATGGATGCAACGATTGCAGAAGAAGACAAATTCCAATACTTGTTGCAGTGCCTAGTTCCAGATTCTAAAGCAGCTAGATTAGTATCAAGTTTTCCGCCTACAAAGAACAACTATTTAAAAGCAATTACGCAATTGAAGGAGGGTTTCGGAAGAGACGAACTTCTAGTGCAGATATACGTACGAGACTTGCTCTCCATCGTAATGAAAAATGCAGCTGGTCGGATTAAAGGTGATTTGTCGGAGCTGTATGATTTATTGGAAAGTAAGCTCATGGCACTCGAGAGTCTTGGCCGTACGAAAGAAAAGTTTGTTGAATTTCTGGAGCCTTTGGTTGAATCCTGCTTACCGGAGAACGTGCTTCGTGCGTGGGAAAGAAGTCACTCCATGGAAGATTCCTCACCGCAAGATAGTGCGCGCTCGTTGGATAAATTATTGTGCTTTCTTCGGAACGAAGTGCAAAGTGAGGAGATGATTAAGCTCACCCGTACCGGGTTGGGAGCTTCGCGCGTGTCGCATCCTCGTTCGCATCCAGATGAGACGGATTGCTCTACAGCTGCAGCCCTTGTGAATTTTCAAGACAATTAAGGTAGGAGAAATTTTCGTTACATTTTTTGTGATAAACCTCATAATTCTTCAGAATGTTTTTCGGCAAGAAAATTGCCATTAGAAGAAAAACGAAAATTTTTGGTACAGAAGCATGCCTGTTTTCGTTGCCTTAAAACTGGTCATGTCTCTCGTTCATGCAAATATAAGGTGAAATGTTTATCTTGTGATAAAAATCATTATACTATTATGTGTGCAGACAAAGAATCTGCTAAATCAAATGATGAAAATACTGTTGTATCAAGTAGTGTACTTTCTAATCAGTCTGTTAATGAAACTGTATATTTGCAAACTCTTGTTTTAAGAATAGAACACAATGGTAAAGAACTCAAAGTTCGTACTATTTTGGATAGTGGTTCACAAAAGTCTTATATATCGGAGAGGGTCATTACAGTTCTGCAGTTGCGACCCAAATCAAAACAAACCGTTGTCCGCGGTTTGTTTGGGGGAGAGAAACTAGCCCTCACTCCCATTTAGTTTTTGATGTTTATTTGAAAAATTTTGAAGACACTTATGCTCACTCAATTGAGGTGCTATCTCAAAAGAAAATATGTGGGTTTGTACCCAAAATAGTTGATATTCATACTTTACAAGAATTGAAAGAAAAGAATATTACTTTATCTGATTTAGAGGCTAAGGAACATGACATTGGGTTGCTCTTAGGAGCAGATGTCATTGGGAACATTTTAACTGACAATTCTTTGAAACTAAGCTCAGGTGTAACTGTCGTACAAACTAAATTTGGTTACACGGTGATAGGAAAAACAAATACTATACATAATAGTTTGTGCAATAATGTGGTTTCATTGCATTGTGCTAATTTCACCGTAACTGATCTGTGGAATTTAGATGCCATAGGCATTACAGACCCAACTGAAGATGCTAAGCGTAAACATGCACATTTTGATTTTATAAATCGATTTAAAGAAAACTTATCTGTTCTTCCTGATGGACGGTATCAGTTACCACTTCCCTTTAAATTCGAAACCCAGCTACCAAATAATAAGTCTGCTACCTTTAAGAAGCACCAAAGAATGTGCCAAAGAATTGATGAGCAAAATCTATTAAATGAGTATGAGGTAGTGTTTAGGCAATGGGAAGATCTACAAATAATAGAAGAGGTTCCTAAGACCAAAGTTGATAATTTCGGCTATTATTTACCCCATAGACCTGTTATGAAACAGGCTAGCCAGACAATGAAAATAAGGCCGGTGTTTGATGCTTCAGTCAGAGATAAAAGTCAACCGTCCCTTAATGACTGCTTGAACAGAGGCCCTAACCTAATTGAGCTTATACCTGATATAATTGACAGATTCAGGCTGTACCCAATTGGTCTATCGTCAGACATCGCGAAAAAGCGTTCCTTCAGCTCAGTATTATCCCAGAACACCGAGACTATTTGCGGCTTTTCCTTCCTAATGTTGAAGAATCTAAAATTTACAGACACTGTCGAGTTGTGTTTGGAATCTGTTCTTCTCCATTCCAACTCTCTGCTTGTATAGATCATCTCCTGGAAAATTCTCCAGCCCGTTTTGACGATGTGACCCAAAAATTAAAACACTCGTTTTACGTTGACAATTGTGTCACTGGTGTTACCGATATCAAAGAGCAAGAAAGTTTTATAAATAAAGCAATAGAGGTAATGGCTAGAGGATGTTTTAACCTACGGGGTTGGGAAAGTAACGTTCCAGGTCGCTATATTTTCCGTAGTTCAGGTGTAACTTCTTTGCTTGGACTATTGTGGGATTTAGACCAAGATACATTAAAATGTAATCTCAATTATTCAGGGGAGGGTGAGATAAGTAAACGTAATGTTTTGGCTATGGTACATAAAATTTTCGATCCTCTAGGTATTTTGAGTCCGACCACTTTGTTACCTAAGGTATTGTTACAGGAAGCTTGGAAACTGAAGTTAAAATGGGATGACCCTTTGCCCGAAAACATTCAGAAAATTTTCGGAAGTGGCGGGATGAAATAGTGTATCTTGAGAAAGTTAATATCCCTCGTTACGTTGAAATAAACGAGAATTCGGAGTTACATCTCTTCGTCGATGCATGCAAGAGTTCCCATGGGGCTTGTGTTTACATTCGAACTGTAACGCCCTTAGGAGTCAAAATTCGATTGATCAGAGCAAAGTTCAGGGTAGCGCCATTAAAAACTATGACTATTCCCCGGCTGGAATTGATGGCTTGTTGTATTGGTGCGAGGCTGGTTCACTCCGTGTACGCTGCTTTGGATGTACCTGATTTAAAAATTATTGTATGGAGTGATTCTATGGTAGCACTTTGGTGGCTGAAGAACCATGGTGATTGGTCAGTTTTCGTGGCCAACAGAGTAAATGAAATTAACAGCCTAGTTCCTTCTCAATTTTGGCGCCATGTGCCGGGCGAATTAAACCCCGCAGATTTGCTTCCGAGAGGCATTTCCCCTCGTTTATTTTCCGACTCTCTTTGGTGGGAGGGTCCTTCCTGGCTCCTTGAACCCCCTAGTAACTGGCCCATAGACCGCTTGGCTTGCGAAACATCAGAGGTAGAGCGAGAAAAAAGGAAAGTTAGGTTATGTAATCTGGTAGCAGTTGAAGGGGAAATACCTTGGTATGCCATTAAGTTTTCCAATTTTCAGTCAATTATTTGTTTTGTCTCGTGGATGTTGCGTTTTGTGGAAAACGTAAAGAAAAAACGCGAGTTTCGAGAGATCGGAGATCTGACTATTCACGAGATAGAACACGCGGAGAAAACTCTTATCAAAATTGTCCAAGCTAAGTTTTTTTTTCCTTCTGAGAACTCGTTTCCTAATATGAATGTCATTACGGACGAAGAGGGTATTAAAAGAGTTAAAACTCGAATTACTGAGCGATCAGACCATCCGGAATTTATTTACCCTATTATTTTACCAGGCGAGTGTCTTTTTTACCCAACGGCTCATTGAATACTATCACCGACAAAATTGTCATGCTGGAACACATATTCTGCTCGGAATATTAAGGGAGAGATTTTGGATAGTGAGGTGCAGAAGGGTGGTCAGGAAAATTGTAAGAAGTTGTATAAGATGCAAACGATATAAATGTAAATTTCCAAATAGTGAGCCAGTGTCCCTGCCTGGTGATCGTGTCAATGACGCAGCGGTGTTTGAGGTAGTGGGTGTTGATTTAGCAGGACCCTTATATGTGAAAGGAGGTCAAAAGTCTTGGATTGTCTTGTTTACGTGTGCAACATATAGGGCCGTTCATTTAGAATTGACATCATCATTGTCCACTGATGCCTTTTTGTTGTCGTTGAGACGTTTTATTGCCAGGAGGGGAGACCACGAGTAATTTATTCCGACAACGGAACAAATTTTCGAGGAGCTCATGGAGAATTGAGTGGTATTGACTGGGAAAAAGTCTTGAAACTAGCTACCATACAACGCATAATTTGGAAATTTAATCCACACACAGCCGCTTGGTGGGGTGGTTGGTGGGAGAGGTTAGTTCGTGTGTTAAAGGAACTGTTGAGAAGGACTCTCGGTAACGCCATTCTCACGACCGAGGAGTTGCAGACAGTACTGTGCAACTGTGAATCTGTAATTAATTCTAGGCCACTCACTTACCTATCCGAAAATTCTGATGATTTAGTTCCTTTGTCCCCAACCATGTTTCTTGTGGAAAATCGCAACCTGGACGTTCCCGATATTGATTACAGGGATACTGTAAATTTACGTAAAAGGGTTAGATATCGACAAAAATTGTTAAATGATTTAAGGCATAGATTCCGAAAGGAGTATTTAGGTCTCCTTATTCAAAATAAAAATAAAAAGGGTCCATTGTCGGAAGTACGGCTGGGAGAAATTGTCCTCATTGGTGATGACATCAAAAAACGGGGATGCATTGGTCTTTAGCTAAGGTAATTCGGTTGTTTCCTGGAAAGGATGATAAGATCAGAACTGTGGAACTGAAGACTCGCACTGGAACAATGTTACGACCCATTCAACGAGTCTATCCCTTGGAAGTGCAGTCGACAGAAACCCCTAATGATCCTTTAAACGATTGTACAATTACTAATCCTATTTCTTCCATTTCTAGTGATAATCTTTCAGATCCTAACGACTCCAGTAACGTCTTGCCTAGAGTATCCAAGTATGGAAGAGTCATCAAAGTACCAGAGAAACTGGACCACTTCAACCAGGTGTTATATGTTTTTGAGTCCAAGTGATGTCGACTCAAAAAAGGGGGAGGATGTTGAAGGCCACCGCAACGAACTCTTTCGATGACGCAACGCGTGGGTGAAGTCTTCGAAGAAGAGCCTTTTCCCTATTGGACTATTTTATTTCTATAACTTTTTATTATGTTAACTGTAGAATTAACGGAGAAATCCTTTTTTAAGAAATTAGTATTGCGCGGGATTTGTTATGTATATGTAGACGCTGCCCTCGTGAATTGATATCCGTATTAAAGTTGATATAGAATAATCCCTGGTGTGATTATTACTTGAACCTGCTTGTTGTAACCCTGTGTGTTCAACAATTGTCAACTAATGAAACTTCGGCAATACTTTTGAATAGGTAGCATATTTAGTTGATTAAGGTATCCGACTACGTTCGGAACCGTGACTTTTCAAATGCATACAAACGAATATTTGTTTAGGCATTGGCCAAGTTTCCACTATTACAGTGATATCATTGTACTGAACTGAACTGAACTATTTGTTTGATATTATGATAAGCTGCTTCCTTATTGGTCAGGCATCTAATTCTTCTCCGACACCAATAGCACAAGAGAAAGTTATGATATTAGATTCCTTATCTTATGATTTTATATAATAACAAAATGTTAAAACCTTTTTCACATTTTATCCATTATTTATAAAAATAATATAATTATTTTTAAATTTTATGTAATTTTAATAAATATATTTTTTATTTTAACTTACCACAAAATCTAGCGTATAACGCATACATATACAATGGTGGCAAAAAGTCCTAAACACACTCATTTTTTAGCGTAATTTTTGTGTTTGATTTCATTTTTCGTTTTGAAATTATCGCACTATCTTAAATATTGTTATTGATTTTAATGTATTTTTTTATGCTGATTTCAAATCTACTACTAATTTCTTAATGACTAAAATATTTTTGTAGTAAAACTGCCTGAACACAATAATGTGAAATATGTGCAGAATAAAACAATATAGAATAATATAATATGCAAAGAAAAATAACACGAAAATTGACAAATACGGTATATTTAATATAAGCATTTTGAAAATTACATTGTTGTCACATGTTAGAAAATCAATATTTTATGGGCCAGCCGTTTGCTTTAATTACGGCTCTACATCTTTTTGGCATGGAATGCACCAATTTCAAAAGAAGATCTTTCGTGACAATATGGTTGAAGGAAAATATTAAAGCTTCAATTAATTCACGTTTGTTTGAAGGTTTTTTCTTTGAAATTTCAGAACCAATTTTAAACCATAAGTTCTCTATCGGATTAAGGTCGGGAGACTGTCCTGGTCAGTTCATTCTATTCACAGTATGGTCTTTCAACCATTTCTGGACTACCTCTGCACGATGACAAGGGGCGTTATCGTCCTGAAAAATCCATGACTGATTCCCCAAAAGATCTTTCGCAGTTGGTAGCATTTCAGTGTAATCCATGGCTTTTTCACTGTTCCGCTAACGATGTGAAGTCTTCCAACACCATGAGAAGACATGCAACCCCATACCATCACTTTTGTCGGGTACTTTACTGTGGGCTTCAGACACTGATGGCTGAATTCCGCATGAGTGCGTCGTCTTACATAGGCACTACTTTGGTTGCCAGAAATACAAATTGACTCTCGTCACTAAATATTACCTTTTCCCAGTCTTTAATAGTCCATAATGAATGTTTCCTTGCCCACGTCAATCACCTCTTGCGTTGAAATTCGGTCAGTAATGGTTTTGGGCGCGCTTTACAGCCTCGTGAACCCATTTACAGCAGTCTTCCTCTAACAGTTCTTGGGCACACACTCACATTTGATGTCAAAGTAGATTGTTTCAAAATTTGCGAGGAATTAAGCTTTCTGTTTGAAAGTGAAATTCTGTGCAATAACCTGTCTTCACGTAAAGATGTTTTTCTTGGTCGTCCTGATCACCCCCTGTCCGCAATAAAATTAGTTTCAGAAAGTCTTTTCAAAGTTCTCACAACAGTAGAAAGGCCACATGGTACTTTAGCAGCAATTTGGTGCATAGAATAACCTTCTTCCTTCAAATATACTATTTTGTTCCTTTTATTCTCAGGCAGATATGAAAATTTAGTCATAATTCCAATATTTTCCACAAGCGCACTTCAAATTGCTTTCAATACACTGTTTTTCACAAGCACACAACTGCATTCAATACAATAAACCACGTTTCACCTTTTTCTTTCAACCTTTTATCGCTACTGCTCTCTGATTGGTTGAAATAACGGAGCATTTTATTGGTGGAAAACACACTCACTCATTCTTACAGTGCCCTTGTGCTTGCTTGTCAAGGTTTTTTCAACATATCAAAGAAACTATTTACTTTAGATGAAATCTACAAACAGATTTGAAATCAGCATGAAAAATACATTAAAATCAATAATAATATTTAAGATAGCGCAATAATTTCATAACGAAAAATGAAGTCAAACACAAAAATTACACAAAAAAATGAGTGTGTTCAGAACTTTTTGCCACCACTGTATGTTCAAGCTACAATTTTTAGTTTTTCGGTATATTCCCCGTATAACGCCCACCCCCTTTTTTTCGAGGAAACCTGAAATGTACGTGCGCAATGCTCTCATGTTTTGAAGTCATTTACTCGAGGTATTATTCTAAGCCTTAGTAGTATACTTCCAGAACTTCATAAGGAGTGCCATTTATTTTAAAGAACTATGTAGAAGACTAATTTTTCTATGCTCATCTTTTTTTCAATTCCTACTATTAGCTCACAATCTCTATATATTTGTTTGTTTATTTATTTATTTATCTTGGTGGAATTTTCAATCGTTAATAAAATATATTTTAAAGCGCTCAATTGAGCTGAAATTTTATATACATGATTATTTTGGATGACAGTACAATAATTTAATTGTAATTAATAAAAATTAATTGATTAAAACTAATTATTCAAAGAATTACAAATACAGCCACGTTGGCATCATTTTTGGCGACTTAGAGACCCTTTTGGCGACTTGTGTCAAAACTTCAAAAGGTTTTTTTCTCACGTTTTAAAGCATTCAGTTGAATTGAAATTTTTATTCACGATTGTTTTGGATGGCAATACGATACTTTAATGATAATTAATAAAATTTAATTACCACTTAATGTTGTAATTTTGTTATATGTGTATACATATTTATATTAATTGTAACTATTTAATAAAAAGAAAATAAAACAAAATTTTTCTTTGTTGATCCAATTGACTTAAATTTTTTTTGTATTACTTGTTTTCTTAAAGCTATCATTTTTATACCCGGCGTATAACGGGCACCCTTAAAATTAATGAAAATGGTCCTGGCTGAAAGCCGCGGTATGAATGAGGGAAAAAAGACCACGATACTGGAGTGCGTGAGTGATTGTAGGGTTTATTGGCGCAAGAAAAAAAACCCAATTCTGGCTGTGTACTGCGCCAAACATTTGTTAAAATATTAAAACAAATGATAAATATTTAGAAGCAATTGACAAGATCACAATACTGGAGGCTACTTCCTTTTTAAAACAGATATAAAAATATTAAACTTCCCTAATGATCATGATTATGAATACCATACTCCAGAGAATAAATGCTTCTTGCAAATCATTGCAATAAGTTGAGAGTGAATAATTAAAGGAATCTAGCTTACTAAAATCTCTAGAATATTATATTCAAAATTTCAGAAACGAATTTGGGGAAAATGGAACAAGGAGCAACTGATTTATCAGGTTACTCGTTTGAAGATGAAGCAGGACAAGCTAGCAGTCCTTAAAAGAGAAAAAATTATTTTTGGTGAAAGTGAAGAGACTGGTTATGAATTTTTAAAAGAAGGGAAATTTTCATAGTGAATTCATTTTATGTCACATGGAATAGGGCAAAACTATCCCGAAGAGCTGAGATTTATCAAACTGTTATAAAACACTTATTGAATTTTTAACGAGAGATTATAACCCGAAATTAAAAAGAAACCTACACAAAAATTAAAGGAAACTTACGAAGACGATATTGAATCTTTTAATTTTTACGATATGAATTGGAACTAGAAATGAGAAGATTTTGAATCACCCCTTTCTTAGAAATTTATTGAGTTGAGAGAGAAATCTTAATGCAAAAATACTTTTGATAATATTTTTAACAATACCCATACCTGAATGCATCTGTGAAAGATCTTTTTTGGCTTTAAAACGTAATAAATATAATTTAAGAAGTACTATGAGAGAAAACACAAATTGAATAACATGGCCATATTTTATACAGAACATACAAAAAGTTTTGCAGAAAAAATAGATATGTTAAAAATAACTGATGAAATAACCAAAGAGAAATCAAGTTGTATAGCAAAACTGTAAGCTCTCTCAGTAAGGTGTTTTTTTAAATTTTATATACAATTAAGATTTTTCTTTAGCCGTTGAGTTTTATTATTAGCAATACGTTTTATTTTGAGAATTTAAAAATTACGACTCTTTTCACTATTTTAGTTTTTCGGCTCTTGAGTCCATGGGCCTCAAAACCTTTTACCGTCTTAATCCTCCTCTGTTCCTAACACTAACACAGTAGGAGGACACCGAGTTCGAGTTCCAATGAACATATAATAGTTCAAACTACGATTGGTTTTTAGTGAATCGAGATTCAAAACTACAATCATCGTTCACACATAACATCGTTGGCACGAGCTCCCGACTATCCTCATTTGGCTACTTAATCTCACAAACTCGGAGGAATAGCCTCCAAATGCCTTATAGACTAGTTATTGTGTTCCAAAACTATTAACAAGAAGGTCAAAACGAAGGAAGAAAATGGAATTTATGAAAAGAGAGGCTTTTGGTTCTATATTTAACATATTTTTTCCTTGTCCTTTCTTAAAGATAATCTGGTGACAATAACAGGCGATAATTTGGGTCGATTCCAGTGGTTTAGAGTTAGCGTGCTCTCTTCGTAATTCTAAAGTTGCGGGTTCAACTCCGGCTGGAGTCGATAGATTTTCAAAGCGAAAATCATAGGCACGCATGTCACATTATTATGTAGTATGCAAAAGATCCCTTCAGTATCGATTTGGCTCTGGTACACTTGAGAGACCACGGTAGCTAAGTGGTCATGGTAATGGACTCACGGCCGGCGTGTCATGAGTTTGAGACTCATACTGCTGAATACCCACCGTGTAAGGGGAAATTTGTCTAGGCTCAAACGTCCTCTTGTTGATGTGGTGTGGAATTTAGGAGAAAGGGTGTCAGCTCAGGTGTCGTTCTCATCACTTGACCATGGTTAAAAATAATATGCTCTGTCACCCGAAGACTTCGAGTAGCTGAATATAATACTTACTGACTCACTCACTGGTACTCTCAGCAAAATTGAATCATGGCAGTATTCTGCATCCGTTGAGAGAGCTTGGATTAAAAAAAATATGAATTCAAAAGTTCAAATTTGGTAGCGACGCCGCTACTAGATGGTGCCACAATGAAATGACCTCTCACATTTGGGAACTTACCGTGTTTGCAAAGGCTAAGTTGCTAAAATGCAGCCCATGGAGGGGAAAAAAATTCGTCTCTTTGAATTTTTGCACAACTGCATTTCACATTGAATTTTCGAATACTTTTCCCTTCTATTATTATGCGCATGAGAAACTTTCTTTCTCTTTAAAAAATAAATCTTTTATGTTTCAATAATTTCCCCCTGGAAATTATTTGAGTTTTGTCCCATATTGCAATTTATTCGATGCTAATCGAAATCTAATTAACATAAAAGTTTTTATTATTGGCATATTAAGTATACACACAATATCCTACAAATTTAAAAATTACGGAATTTTTTTTTCTGCATGAAGCTTGCCACAAAATTTTAGTTCTAAAAACAAATTAGTATTTATAAGATATTTGAAGATTTCTGAACTCATGTTTTGGTTTTGGCTTCATTTTAAAGCATTTTTTCACTCTTAAATGAATTAATTAAAAAAAAAATTTGTGACCATAATCTACTCTTTTAGAGTGAAATTTTTATTAATTCCAATTTTCTTTACTAAAATAATTTCTGCTTGCTTATGTTTTGAGTTTTTTTGAGTTCTCATAGTTACTTAATTAAATTTGATTTCAAAGCCGATATTTTCTTTAAATAATAGTTTTTATAACTTACTAGCTGATATATCCGGCGTTGCCCGGCATCAAAACACTTACATGAGCAACTTTTTGGAGAAAATAAATACTTTTATACAATAGAATAATGCATATGCTGTTTTAAACTTAATTAAAATGAAAATTCCATTGAAATGACATACTGCTTTGATTGACACAAAATTCGGCAGTAAAGTAGCACACACACACATATATATATATATATAAAATTGAATGTGTGTCTGTCTGTACTCGATAGATTCAAAAACCATATAATTATTGATATAATATAGATAATTATTGATTTTGTTTTATGTATAAATATATATGCTACTTTACTGCCGAATTTTGTGTCAATCAAAGCAGTATGTCATTTCAATGGAATTTTCATTTTAATTAAGTGTTTAAAACAATATACGCATTATTCTATTGTATAAAAGTATTTATTTTCTCCAAAAAGTTGCTCATGTAAGTGTTTTGATGCCGGGCAACGCCGGGTATATCAGCTAGTATATTTATACATAAAACAAAATCAATAATTATATACAGAAATGAAAACAATATTAAATTTTTGTAAGCTATCAGATAATGACATACTGGAGACTTAAACAGAATTATATGTATAAAGTGAAAATAGCATAAAGTAAAAAAAAGGACATTAATAAGGTATGTGATTTCCCCATCATCTGGTATCACCTGGGTCTGGTATGTATATGGTATCACCTTCTGACCATGCTTTCAATTAGGTGGTAAACCACCGCAGAATTAAGCAATCGCCATTCTTCTTGTAGAGCAATTTCCAGTTCAATAAGAGTGGCTGGAGGTGGGAAACGTGAAGATACGCCATACGCGCAATCCCTTCTCTTCAGATAGTCATCCACGATGTCAGCTCTCAAACAATAATTGAAAAATTATAAATGAAATGATTCAATATTTTACTTAATTTTAGATTCATAACATAAGGACAAAAAAAAACCCCATAATAATTTGAGAGTATTTTGTTAACAAATTACAAAAAAAAAAAAAAAAAAAAAAAAAAAATCATACCTCAAGTGCAAGCGGTTTAAAGATATTAAAAATGTGTGCTTTCTCTTTTCTTTCTTTTAACCAGACTGAGCCAATGAAAAAAATGGCACGGTACAGCTAGCTATAACAACTTAAATGATAAAAAGCTATCAAAAAAACAAATTATTAATAACAAATTATCAATATTTTGATGAAATCACCAAAAACAGTTCCAAACAAAGCTACTTAGGTGCTATTGCAACTGTCAACCCCAACTTTGTATGTGTCATACACGGTGAATTGGCAACCAAGGGCTAATGTTGGCAATACGGTTGCGATAATACATAAATACCAAAACAAACACAAAATATACATCAGAAAAACTTAATTTTTCCATTTGTATTTCACAGTAACACCAAATAAAATTTTGAAATCACACAAAATAGGTCTTTTGAGAGTCTAATGTTATTGCCCCAACTTGTAGAAATTTCAACAATTATTTAGTGGAAAAATTCACTGCCAAATACAAAAATATATTATTATTGTACACAAACAGGCATAGAATGATTTTCCCTTATTGAATGCATATTGCAACATTTGTTGATGTCTTGTAATTTTAGGAAAATGGTCGACTAAAAAAAACATAAGTACCAAAAGATAAAAATATTATATATTAATTTAATTTAGAATCATTGGAGAAAGATAAAATAGGTGGAAGATTTAATCGGTACGCTTCTCATTTGTGGAGAGATTTTGAAATCAGGCCAAACATATCCATAGTGTAAAGAATTAAAATTAGTACTTTATTTATAAAAATTATCCAAAGTATATATCCTGAGCTAAAAAATAAATTGAAAAACAATATACACACAATACTAAAGTTAATTTCCAACCGGATGAGCAACTACCCCTCGCACTGCGTTTGCTTGGCCAGTACGATGACCTAAGTTCGAGTTTCTGCAATGCAATAATAAGGGTTATTATTTTGATGACTCAAAATATATATCAGAAAATCTAAATTTTGCCATTTGTATTTCAATAACATCAAAAGAAATTTAAAAAATTGTTTAAAATATAGAAACATACTTATTATAAATTCCGTCCATTAATTTCGCCAAATATTGCGTTGGAATATGTATGGAGCAGTATAAGGAAAATTATAAACAACGCACGTTAAAGATATCGGAATGTTGCCAAAACTACAAAACAAAAGTATGAGTTGTTAAAAGAATTATATTTCAAAGAATGATTTATTCGAAAAATAATCCCAATTATACGTATCAAAGAACAAAAAATAGATAAATATAACAACCAATAAACATAACTATAGTAAAAATATGCAATAATTCGGAAAAAAAAAACTATGCGTAAAGTTTAAATTTTCGCATTCAGAGAGAATCGTGACATCCTATATGGCGTCATAACACCAAAAAATCACTTAAAAATTAAATTTAAAAAAATTTAGAGTGAATTCCGAAATGAAAAGTTTCAAAAACCTTCCCGGGGATATACCTAATAATTTCCCAAATTTTCACGGCGATTGGATGTATGGTTTTTGAATCTATCGAGTACAGACAGACACACATTCAATTTTATATATATAGATAAGTTTCATCATTAATTTTTCCTGTTGAGAAAATGCCATGGTCAATATGTAATCAGGTCGCTGTGAAAAATAATATTTTGAAGAGATGGAATATATTCCTGAAAATGATGTATTTAAAAATCAGTCCTCAGCTGATACTGCAATTAGACTTCCGTGAATACAAGTATTCTGAATTAAAGTATTACGGATAAAACTGAATATTTCCTTGATGTACCAAACTAAATTATAATAAACATATTGCAGTACTATATTTTAGTATTTTAAAGTCGCAAACAAGAACTAAAACTTCCTAAACTGCCCCAATTAAAACTGAAAAAAATGAAGTTTTATGTAAAAACCTAGCTATTTTTTATTCAACGGTAGCGTCATTATAATTTTGTACATAAATGCTTTGTGTTCAAGCTGAATAAGCTATCGTCGCAACAAATGCTATCAGTATTACGCAAAAATATATTTTTTTATTTAAAAACATATTTTCAGTCATATATATATTTAATTAAAATGGTGTTTTAATATAGAACATACACTAGAAAATAACGTATTAAAAATTAGAGCTTTACGGTTATTATAAGTTTATGTTTTATGCTTTTACAAACTTTAAATGCGTTTTTCTCAGAATTTTAATTTTTAAGATACTAGTGTTTTCCAAACCCTAAAGCTTTTTTTTTCTGTTCATGATAGAGCCTTGAAATTTTTTGTGTATACTCCCAAACGTATGTTCTATGAAAGTTAGTATAGCTTTAGGGTTGAAATCTCTAGTTATCTTTTTAATAATGCTAAAGTTAATATTTAAAAAAATTTCATGTTTTTCCAGGCTAAAAAATAATTATTAAAAATCAACAAGGGAATAGATTTTCAAATCCATACTAACTTTTGTTTGCAATGATCTAAAAAATGTAAATAACTTAAAATAACTAAACAATTTTAAAAAACGAGCATTTTATAAAAGTTGGAAAAAGCTTTCAAAATTCTTAATTTTTTAAAATTGTAAGGTAACGGTTGGTCAAATTGACCTTTTGCTTCCAGAATCTCTCTCAACTAAATAGTATAATCTCAATATAAAACATATATTATTTTTACTGTTATTGTCTCTAAATTTTTTTTTGCAAAATGGTCACAAACATTCATATATATATGATTAAAAACATCTAATTAATTTATATAATATTGCTTTTGTGTTAGTGTTGATCTGTTAAAACTACTCAATTTTTTGCAATAATTGATTAATTTCCTATAAACTAAGAAAAGATTTTATTATTTATTATCTCTTAATATTATTTACTATCTCATCTTTAAGATATGATTTTAAAATATAAAGTAAGGATTTTTTTTTAATGTAAGATCTTGAATTAGGTATAAAATAAAATATCCTTATATTTACATTCGAAATCACTCTTTGCATTAGAGCGGAAAGGCAACGACGAAGACATCCATTTATCAGTCATACTCAATTCAAATAAATTTTGACT
Organism: Trichonephila clavipes; assembly: GCA_019973935.1. Classification (NCBI taxonomy): domain Eukaryota; kingdom Metazoa; phylum Arthropoda; class Arachnida; order Araneae; family Nephilidae; genus Trichonephila; species Trichonephila clavipes. The sequence goes on from BMAU01000607.1 coordinate 1,412,138, forward strand.
TCTATTTTAACTTAAATAAACAATAAAAAGGGCATAATATATTGGTCATTTGTAATAAATTGATGATTAGGTGTTCTATTTATGATTCAAACTGTTCTTGAAACATCCTGTTCAATGAGTTTACTTATTGACTTGATATTCAAAAGTTCTATAGATTAGGTAAAAAAATTAATTTCTTTTTCAGTTTCTTTTCAGTTACAATCAAAGTTACAAAGTTACTTTAAAGATAAAAAAATGATTAAAAATATTTAAGAAAACTCACCAGTTATGATAGCATGACGGGCACGAAGTAAATCCGCTACATCTTTGACAGTCAAATGACAACCAGTTTCTTCCATCGCTTCATCTGGAGAGATAAAATATGATTTTAGCTTCAAATCAATAAAATAAATGTATACACTTTTATATTATAGAATGTAGGATTGCTACATTTATTGAACATTATTTACAAACAGATGAAATTTTAGCAAATTAAAAAAATATTGAAATAAATTTGATACCTTCGCTGATTTCATGGTAAAAAGATATATTTTTTCATATAATTTAGATTTTGGAGCATAAAAAAAATTTATAATTTGACTCGTCAAATGATATAAACCTTTTTAGAAGTTTAGTAATATTCTTCTTTAATGGAGCAACAAGAGCTTAAGTCTTATAAAATATAAATTTTTACAGCAGATATAATAAAATTTTGATGAGAATTTTATTACTGCTTAGTCTGTAGCTAATTCGTTGAAGCGTCCTTGATATCCCATAATTGCATAATTTGATATCTCGATCATATTTGAAGGAAAATGATCATATTTTGTATTTGAAAAAATAATAAATTATTAAATATTTTCCAAAGAAATTTTTCTTTTAAAAAAAGACCCATAACATATATTTTCAATGTGTACTTTCGGTGCCACCAAACATTTTATAACTGAAAAATTTAAGAGATCTCCAGAAAACATTTATTCAAATACAAAATTCATAAATACACGCATAACATGCACTAAGTCCTATCAATAAAATAAGATTTTAACACGAACATAATATAAAATTTAATATAACTTGTCTAATTGGTAAAACATACATATACACAAATTCATATTTTAAGTACTATAAAAGCATATTTCACATATACAGCAGTTAGTTTTAAGTAAATTGCAGAATATTTGAGGAGTTAGCTCTTATATAAGCAAAGATTTTGATAACGATCAAACATAAAAGAAAATGGAATACTACCCTAGAGGTATTAGGTAAAACATCCTGAAAATGGCTAAAGTAACGATTATTATATACATTTCAAAGAATATCCTAACAAACGCCATTCCTTTTTTGTAGGTTACATTCAGCCGCTGAATAGGTATTACAAAACCTACAGTGGGAAAATAGCCCAAGAAAAAAATTAACCTCCAGGCTTTCTGGTCCCCTTTTAAATGCATTAAATAACTCATCTTTCAAAGTCACCTCGCAGCATGGGTATTTAATTTTGAAGAAGAGGCGTGCTACGAAGACGCTATCTTTATTCAAAAGTATCCCGCAGAAAATGTGTTTTATAGAAGATAAAGGCGTCTCTCCCGCTTCACTTCGGAGTTCTGGGAGTGCATATTATATTAAATATAAAGCCTCTCCTTTCAGGCAGTAAACTTTTAGTTGATCGCAGCTGTCGCCAAGATATGACAAAATGGGAAATATTTTGAATATCTGCGTCACAGAATACGTCAGTGGTGTCCAAAAAAGGGGGTTGACTAAAAAGTGAACTTAGCAATTGACCTGTGGACTCAGTTTTTAAGATAAATAAGGGTTATTCGAATCGCCGAGTGCGGTTCAATGAAAAGGCTATGGAATCCCTATGAATTTTTTCATTGGATTTATTTCTTCGAAGATGGCCAAGTTCGCTCAGATTTTCAAATAATTAGATTAAGTAAATAATGATTTTTACTCAATAAACTTCTCATTGAAAGGAATAACAAAAGAACATCCCTTACACGAGGTGAACAGGGTATTTTAAATAGTATAAATAAGTAATATAATATGCAGGTTGCAGTTATCACACAAAATTTAAGCCTAATCCAGACTCAGTTTAGTACTGTCAATAAACAGAACTGCTATTCTTTCTACATGCGGCTTCATCGTGAATAATCTGTTCTATATTTTATTATTTTGAAACACGTCACCATTTGTCTTCTCGAATGACTTACGCGAAAGAGCTTGCACAGAAAAACCGAGAGACGCAGTTCGCGTTTGAATGCTTACCTATTTGCATTAACTTTACAGAATAAATTAAGTTTCTCTGGAAGGACCAATACAACAACAAAAATTCATACTAAATAATGCAACAAAAGTAGATCTCAGGATAAAAATATGAAAAATATCTCATTAAAAAAATTATTTATTGTTATGGAGATTTTATGTAACATCTACGAGTATACTGAGAACTTAAAAATAGAATAGGAGGATACTGCAAAATGCAGAGGTAAGTATTAATATGGTTTTGTGAATCACATAATACGTGAAATAATATATATATTTAGTACTTAATTTAATAAAGATGAATTTAATGTTTTTACCAGGCAAAAACCATGTCAAATAAAATAATTTTTAATGGATAATATACCGTATTTTATTAATTTTCTTTTATAGATTTCAATACTTAAGAATCTGCGTTTAATTTCAGATATATTAACAATTATCACAAAAAGCTAAAAAAAAGCAGAATTAATTTTTTCCCTTGGATTTTCTGCAGAGAAAGATCGCATATCAAAAGTATCATCATTGATAAACGCTATGAAATGTTAAATTTTCTAGTAAAATATCAGAAGACATCTTTCTCCAATTTTGTTCTAGTTTACTTTAACTGCCACATTTTTTTAATCTCTATTTTCTGATTAATTATGTTCAGATAAATGTTAAACACATTCTTTTGACTTTGGTAATTTTATAAAATTTACTTATTGTTAGGAATTAAATGAATAATAATTCATGCGTATTTTAACACAGAAAGTTAAGAAATATTTTTTATTATTATTATTACCTTATGTGTGTGTGTGTGTGTAAAAACCCCTCGTGAAATTTTATTAACTTGATAAAAATGTTTCAATTTTAGAAACATGAACATACATCCACAATAACACAAAAAATAACATGAAAATCAGTTGAGACATAAATATATTTACATTGTATTAGTCAAAGAAGAAAGTTTTGAATTTTGTTCTTATTTTATTTATTTAAATTATTTGTTTAATTACATTAAAAATAGAGAATATAACTAATGAAATGGGAGTTTCGGTACTTACGTATTATCGCAACCTATTAGCGACATTATATGAAACGGAGAGCACCTGGTTGCCAATTGAGCGTGTACGACACGAAGGAAATCGGGGTTGCCAACTTGGCGAGTTATTAATAGAGTTGGCGATTGTTGCGGTTATACGTAAGGAGTTCCTTCCAAGCATTTAATACTTTTGAGTGAGTGAGTGAATATTAAACGTCACACTTTAATACTTTTAAAAATTCGATTATAACACAGCAATTGAAATTTTTTGAATTACACCTAAATACTTATTTTTCTAGCATAATAAAATGTTTTACGAATAAAATGTTATAATTATTTTTAAAATTTTTCATTGAATAATCTTATTAATTCTTTTAAAAAACAAAATGTATTCGAAAATACACTTGATACTTCAGGCAACTACAGAGAGAAATGAATCTCATTTACACGATATGAATCTCATTTATTCTGTATCTAATGCAAATTAAAGGCAAAAGAGAATTATAAGTTAAAGTACGTTATAAGTTAATTTTAATCAGTTTAAATCTAATGGGATAGCCGACTAGGTGGTTTGTCGCTGGCCTTCTGTACCTAAGGTTGTGGTTTCGATCCCGGCACAAGTCGGTGGATTTTCATGGTGCAGAAAATCGACCGAGGACTTGTATGATTATACGGTACGTAAAAGATCCATAGACTGTCTGTTTGGCTTGGGTGCCCTCCGTAAAATTAAATTCTAATACAGGTTTGCATCTTCAGAGCTCAGGTGCCTCCTATTGTGAAGGAAACTGGGTGTCAAAATTACCTGCGGCGATTGGTATCCGCCTTTTTGGTGCCACACTAAAAAAAGAGATACCAGTTCCCGGGGAATGTACTAGGTCTTCAATGGTAAAACACCAATTCGCAGCCCATTAGAAATAAAAAAAAATCTAATGGGATAAATTTATGACGTTCACATGATAGATGCAATCAAATGTTGCTAATTGAATTTGAAACTGAAATTAGACTTGCATTTGTTGTTCTGCTTGCTGTAACATTTAGACTAAATTTTCTACTTGATAATTTGGTAAAGATGCTCAAGATTAAGATTCTGCAAAAAATTTACCAAAATTAAAATGAATTGTATTATACGTTTAATTGAAGTGCATTTTGTTTGCCTTTGTACTTTATTACTGTTGATAAATATGTACTTGTAAAAAGCAAGTTTCAGTAAAATCCAAAAGATGGCTGCAGCGAAGTGAATGAACTAATTGGCTGGAAACACATGATTGTACAAATCCTGGGACTATGACGTCATTTTAACTTATAAAATGATTGACTGGAAACACGTGATTGCAGATATAATTATGACGTCATATGAAATTAGTTCTTTGTAAAATCGGAAGCGATTTTTAAAAACTACAACGAAAAAGTTTCGCCATGAGATATGCAGTTCGTTACTTTTGTAAAAAACATTAACGAAATTCGGCACTAATTAGATAGTTTTGAATTTCGCTAAATGGGTTTGAAAAATCGTCAAGTTGCGGCGATAACATTAGAACAGTGTTTCTCAAACTGTGGGGCACGCCCCTGGGGGCCGCGGTAACCCTCCGAGGGGGGCGCGAGCATATTGAAAATAAAAGGTTTAAAAAATAATTTTTTGAAATGAAGTAAAACAAGATGCTTTCTGGCATAATAAAAAATATACATTTACACTGATATAATTTATTTTTATCATCTGGTGATCATCAAAAATAAAAGATTCCACTTCAAACGTTCATTAGCCATCTTTGATCCTATAACCAAATTAAACAAATATTTTGTTTGCTTTGCGGTCAATATGAGAACGATGAGAGATTATTATTTTTTAAAATTTTTTTTTTTTTTTTACGTTTCTTTTAACGATATCAAGCGATGAGAGATTTTTTATTACGTTTCTTTCAACCTAAAATATTACTTTAGCTGAACTTCGAACTTAATGGTATGGTTATCTCCGTCTTTTTTAGGGGAAGTTGTAAATATACACTGGCCTCAAAAAGTTAAGGTACAACATGTTTTTCGAAGCTCACCATAAAAAATGGCAGTAACAATAAAATGCACAGTTTACATGAATGATAATAACGAACTTTAAAAACATTAATGCAAAAACGATTGCTACAACTTTTATTTTATAGAAAAAAACGTATATTTATGAGTGAGAGAAAATATGCAAATATCAAGCTTTCGTACTATTGTGTGTAAGTTGTGTTGATTTTCAACAGTTGTTGGCAGTTTCGGTGACAATAGCCAATAGAGTTTAGAAAAATGTCTCAGAGACGTCGTTTACCCAATTCGTTAAGGTGGCGGGCAGTTGGATGAATGGAAAAAATAGACGTCTCAATGTGTCTCGTAGTGTTGTTCAGCGACTTTGGGATCAATACCAATCCGAAGATTCTGTATCCAGAAGACCTGTTCCAGGCCGACCACGAGCTTGCAGAAGATTTTCTAGCTCTTTCGGCACGAAGGAGAAGAACCACTACTGTGCCGCAGCTCGTTTCAGACCACTTTCAAGCATCAGGAAGAAGAATCTCCGCTACTACGGTGCGAAATCGTCTTCACAATGCAGGTCTGTATGCAAGAAGACCAGTTGTGTGCGTTCCCTCAACGGACGACAGCGAAGGAACCGCTTATGCTGGGCAAGAGAACATGTTTCTTGGACGCAGCAACAATGGGCTTCTGTGCTGTTCACAGACGAGTCCAGATTTACAATGGAGAGTGATTCAGGGCGTCTACTGATCTGGAGGGAACAGCGCACTAGACACCATCAATCCAACACTGTTGAAAGACACAGTTATAGAGGTGGTGGAATCCTGGTTTGGGCAGGGATCTCGCTCGGTGGCCACACTGACCTGCATGTGTTCAATAACTGGTCTTAGATATCGGGATGAGACCCTTGATCCATATGTCCGCTTATGCTGCTGCTTTTAACGACTTCATTCTGATTTGATAATATTGTTTATCTGGAGGATCACGGTTTGGAACGAATGGAATGGCCAGCTCGATGAATCCGATAGAACATCTTTCAGGACTATCTTGGCAGAGAGGTTACGCTTTAAATCCTCCTCCAATGTCGTTACATGAGCTGAAAAAAGGCTTACTCTGTGTCTGGTCTTCGCTTCCTAACGGTGTCCGACAACTTAATAAACAGCATGGGAAATCGATGCCGCAAATGCAATGGACATTCCTTATTAAAACCCATTTTTGTATTGTTTTTATGCCATTTTACCACATAACACTGTGTGCTGTTTTCTCCAAGAATTTTTCCGCAGATTGCTTTTTTGTTATAAATCGTTTTTGCAATACAATATTTCTATGACGCATTCAATAAAAAACTATTTAATGCACATTCCTCCAAATTTTTTTGTACATTCATTCATTTTTTTAGACACATGTACCTTAACTTTTTGAGGCCAGTGTATATAATATATTTCTGTTTCATCTTTTTCCATGTGAAAGAGTTTTTATGATATATGGATAAGCATGAGTATTCTGAAACATATAATGCATAATGAAAAACGTTTTACACAATTATTTTTTAGAACATGCTACACTTTCCCCATGAACAATTTTGTAGTTTTGATTGCTGTGTTGTACGACTTATTATGGTTTATAAATGTAAATAAGCAGAATATTAAAAAAATGGGCATCTGTGATCCGTATTAAAGGAAGTTGAAACTGATCAAGCAATTGAAGAACCTACTGAAATAATGCACATTAATCAAGATATATATATATATATATAGCGAAAGTAAATATCAGAAAAGCGTGAGACATGAAACGTTTGAGTTGATTTGAGTTTAGCTGGAAAATAACGTTCCTGTGTTGTTAGCGAAAAGTGTCTGTGATTTATGTCCTTTATTAAGGGCATTATTTATTTGGAACATTTTCCTTAGTTTTATTGGATTTGTTCTCAAATTTTCTAAGAAAATTTGAAAAGTCCTTGAAAGTAGGTAAGTATATTTTCTCTTAATTAAATAATTCACTGGAATTGTGATTTTTATAGTGTATAGTAAAAATAACTATAAAATAAATTATAGTTTTAAAACAAACTAAAAAACAATCTTTTATAGTGAATTGAACTAAAAAAAAAAAAAAGCAAAAAAAAAAAAAAAATATTACTTAAAAGTAAGATATACAAAATTTAATACTTATCTTGTTAATTTGTACGGTTTATAATTATGATCGTATCGTAGCTTTAGCGTCAAAGTGCATTATTATTGCATTCAGTACATTATTAATGTATAAGGGGGCGCGATAAAAATTGTGATTGAAAAGGGGGCGCCAGTAGTGCAAGTTTGAGAACCACTGCATTAGAATGATCGCGAAAGAGCCATTTGGCACGATTGCCAAATCACGCCAAAAACAAGCAGTGCAACGATATCAAATTAGTTCCCAAACTTCCTAGGATTGCAATCAAAATTACCTTTTTTTGACAAAAATTCTCTCCCTCCCCCCAGAAAATGCCCAAGCTATATTTCTGTTGATTTAATGCAACAGCTCACTCCCCGTATCATTCATGATATTTGTCCACAGCTAACACAGCATGTCAAATGCAATCTGTGTTCGTCAGTAAACAAAATTGTTCCTTAACTGAAGCGGATTTGTTGGTTCTACAGCTAGAGAATAAACAATTAAGTTAATCAATGTTGCATCTAGGAAATAGTTCTTAGGGCTTCTTCTTTAGTTCCTTCCAACTTTTTATTGATGATGGATTATTTGTAATCGAATAATAAATGCTAGAATGGTGAAAGTAGTGCGAATCCATTTACTTTGTTCACAATTAATTTAATTTTCTTTCTCAGTCAATAGGATTGAGGAGCAGTGTTCTAAAAATGGAACAATAATACCAAATCATAAGAACAGGAGCCATAACGCAAAACGTACTATTGTCAAATTAAAAAGAAAAACTATAACTTTGTCTCAAAGGTTTAATCAAATTATGCTATTGTTGAAAGAAATATACATTTGAATAGAGTACAATGCTCAGTAGATTTTTATTAATCTTTCCCTAAATGTTGTATAAAATCCCATCACCATGCTTCGTTCAATTTCATTGAATTTTCAAGAAGTCTAGAAATTTTCTTTTCAAGCTCATATTGTTATTTCTATGCAATAAAGGATAAGTACAACACTTCTCTGTACTTTCCCTTTTCCTTAAGTCAGCTGTATTGTTACGAAGTTTGTGTAAATAGTGTAAATAATCTGTATTTAGATGTGTAATGCATTTATATTACTCTATGTTATATTTATTTTATGTTAAAATTGTAATATATTCATAAGCAATGACGGTCCTTACACTATAGTGGCGATTCAATGAGAACTTGGCGAAATTTTGGTGATAGAGCCAAGTTGGCATTATATTTAACGACCAGGTTGGCCACCAATTTGGCGACCATTTTGACATTATTGGCGATAATATTGGAGAGTTTGGGACCCTCTGGATTCTTCTAGAAAGTAGTGGATCTCGTCACTAATGTTACGCTCTATGACACGAGCGGTTATATTTCTGATAGTTTCTGCCGCGCCTATAAATAGAGATGCTCGCCTATACGAGGGGGAGTCTTGATTCAACTAGCGAGTAGTAAGCATTGTTTGACTAGCGATTAGCTTGGCTGTGCTTGTGAATAATCTTTTACATACGTGTATTTTTAAACACTGACAATTGTGTTTGAGTGCTTTTGAAGGTGTGAAGACCTTCGGAGATTTACTCTGTGAATATTGCTGCTGAATCCTGTAATTAAAGAGGATTGGATTTCCGATAATAAATTCGCATCGCTCTTAAAGAACTGTTTATTTTCTCTGTGATTGTTTTGCATAAAATCCTCGAACCCGGATCTAAGTTACAGTATCTACATACAATTTTCACAGATCCCCTCACGCTTGAAAAAAAATCCCTGTATATTATTTGTACATAGAACGGTGGCATTAGATATTCAAGCAAATGAAATGTAATAGACATTCAAACAAATGTCTCCAGTATTATTTAACCGGATGAATTGAGGTTGCATAGGCACCGACGATTGTTACAATTAGTGTGATATTGTATTCGTTGTGAAGGGAAGGGGGAAATGAATGGTGGAGTGTTTCTCTCTTTCTCTCATGTTTATAGTAAATGTATATGTATTAATTTATAAAATTCCCCTTGGGACTGTTATTCCTCAAAATTTCTCATAAGAGATATTTTGGGCTTAAAATTATTTTATTTATAATTATTTAATTTATAATTACTGTACAGTGAAAAAATGATTCTGGTATTTTAAATCAAAATTTTTTTCGTTAAATCTAAATTATGAGCCTAAAACTTTAAGTATTATAACTTTTATAATTTCTTGACTCGAATAACTTTAAACATTTCTGAAATCCTCTTTGCATCAAAATACCAATTTCTTTCAAAAAAGAAAATTGTTGTTGTTACTTCTTTCTAAACTGCAAGCCAAGTGGCCTCACATTCCTGATTCGTCACTATTGTAAAGTCATAAAATTTCAAATAAACAAAACTTACTAATAAAAATGTCTTTTTAATCATCGAAATCCTCTCAAAGCCATATTTTGTATGTATTTAAAATTAATAATAATAGTTCATTCTACTACATTTTACCTTGTGTTTTATTGCAATACAAATGTTTCTGTTTCATTGGAGATATATAATTTTTAAGAACTGTCAATTTTTTAAAATTATTATTCGGGCCTTTTTCTGGAGAAATGATTCGAAGTCGTAAAGGAAAAAAAATATCTGTTAGAGATATATATTTATGTATCGATAGAATGTTTATTGATATGTTGATTGTTGAGAGAGTACATGAGGTTTTTTTTATTAAAATTATAGTTTTAATCCATCCAATGTAGTCTTAAGTCTTGCAGAAAATACATGTATTTTATAGATTATTAATAAACTATTAACAGCGCTATTTATCTATAATTCATTCTATATACTAATATATTTGAATAAGGTGATAATATCTACTTTCCTCCTCCTCCCCTCATGAATACTATGTATAATTCAACTGAAAATTCGAATAACTATGAATAGTTGATAGTGTTGAACCTCAATACTACTATTGGTATAGTTCCATTAGTAACTGTTAGCCTGATTGATTGTTTCTAAACATTTTGTATTTCAAAGCTATATGAGGTTTGTGGGTGACGTGCCTCGTAATCTTGAACCATGGTAAAGTGGCCCAGAAGAAACTTGAACTGATACTCCACTCTCCACAGCACGCTTTTTTGAGGACTTCGAGCCTTAATAAATTTTTAACGCTGCTGCTGCGCGTTAAACGATGTGTGTGATTAATGGAACCTACAACTCCACAGAAACAACTTCATTGATCAGTTTGTAACTATGACCATTCGGCTACGTCGACCTTATTAGAATTGTTGAAATTCGATAAAAAATTCGTACTGACAAGGGTCAAATAATGTTAGTAGCTCAAGCAATGAACTGAAAACTTAAATGGTGTTATTGAAAAATTTATATAAGAAGACTAAAGAATTTTTCATTTGTAATATGTGGGAAAGTTTTTAAGGTATCCGACTACGTTCGGAACCGTGATTTTAAAAAAGCGCACAAATGATAATTTTCATGATATTTAGTGTCACTTAGATTAGAATACACGAATAAAATTGTTTTAAGGATATTTTGACAAAAAAATTATTTAAATACGATATTTTGACAAAAAATTATTTAAATACAATATTTTGACAAAAAAATTAACTTAGAATAATCTCTTTTTCAAAATGTTCTCTTTTTATAAAAAATGCTTCTAAAATAATAATATTTCGCTATATAAAGTAAAGACTTCTCCAGAGAGTCTGAACTAGGAGTTTTGAAAAATTCACATTAATTTCAGAGTTACCACCAATTGAAATAATTATCGGTGTTTTTTTTAAATTGCTCCCTTCTGTTGTCGTAAAATATGGATAAACCCACTTCTAAGTTATATATTTCAAAAATTCTAGTTGAGCCTCTGTAGAGATGTCTAAGCTATATACATGCAAAATATTATTATAATAGAAGCATTTTTTATTAAAGGAGAATATTTTGAAAATGGGTCGTTCTATGTTCATTTTTTTGTCAAAATATTGTACTAAATAATTTTTTATTGTAATAATATTCTTAAAACAATTTTATATACATTTTCTGTCACCCAGCCAGTATGACCACTATGACCCTCGGCTTGTAACCGAGTGGGTTTGGGCTCGAATCCCGAGTAAGACTTGGTTGTACCTTCTTCGGGAAAGAAGTCGGTCTTTCGCCTGAAATGGATTCCTGTCTCGAAAGGAAAAGCAGCACACCTCTTCTTGTTATATGCTGGGATCATCGTTTGTAATAAAATCTGCATTCTTCTGTGGTTGTGTTGTATGTTTCTGTTCATCTATCTCACGACTTTCGTATGTATCCCAGTAATAAACACATGACAACAACATATACATTTTCTAATCCAAGTGACACTAAATATCATAAATATTATCCGTTTATACGCTTTTGCAAAATCACGGTTTCGAACGTAGTCGGATACCTTAATAATAATATAGAACAGTGGGTTTTATCTGTCTCCAATTACTAAACCTATTACTAGAGGACATAAATAATACTTGTACATTAGTTAATATAATTATAATTAACAATAAAGTAAGATATTTTTTGATTAGTGTAATAAAATGAGATTTTGCTCTAAAAAGTTTTAAAAAATCACCACCAACAGTCTATCTATGTTTAAGGATCACTATTGTGAAAATTTGGATGAAGAAAATGGAACTGTTTATATATGGATTTAATTTATGAATAATTTTAGAATGGACGAAATTCATGTGACGTCATAATCACATGATAACGGCAGCCACGTGTTTCTAGCTAATTAGTTCAAAAACTCATGTGACGTCATGGTCACGAAAAATGCAGTCATCTATTTTTAGCTCATCAGATCATACACTTCGTTGTTGCCCGTTGTTGCTTCGTTGTTTTTTTACAGAAACTTTTTATTCAAAAAAAGTAATATTTGTCCCTTTATTTAAAAATACATAAGATTTTTTCTTAAATTTAAAATTTTTTTGTTGAAGTTCCTTTTTATAACAGTTGAACATCTTTACCCAATTATAAAATTTGCTATTTTATCTGTTTTGCGAATAGAATAGAAATTACAAGCTAGTTTAATATCCATTTTGAATTCAATGTAGAACACGTGTTTGCCTTTATCATGTGGCTGTCATGAATTTAGTCCATTGTTTTGACATTACTATTTTCTACTAGATACTTTATTAATTTTATATTGTAATTTTTTAAATTAAAAGAAGACTGAATTCTATTTTCATAACATATAAAGTTGAATTACATTTTCTAAAATGTAATTTATAAACTGTTTAAAAAAATCATTTTTTATTTATGATTATGCACTTTTTTTAAATATTTGATTCATTTTCCCCTTATAACTTAGTTCTTGAAACTGAAATAATTAAGTGCGACACCCCACCCCTTCGAATAGTGTTTTTTAATAATGTATTTAAAGCAGAAAAGATGTTCATGACTAGAATACGGTATCAAATTTTTTGTTTCAACTTTTGCATTATCAGAAAACCACATTAAAAACAACAATAAAAAAAGTTTTTAAAGAAAGCTCAAACAAATAAAAAAATGTTGAAATTTGTTGGCTAAGGCCGTTTTATTTTATCAGAAAATCAGTGCTTTGCCAATTTTTAAGCCAATACATTATTTTTTGTTTCTAAAATAAAGTCAGTCCACTTGAGAATTCAACAAAAATCTCAAAAACATGAGCCATTTACCTTACAACATACCTATCTTAAAAACTCTTAAGATTACTTTCCGTCCACTGAATCGCATTTAGCGAACAGAAAGAAATAAAAATGTTCTTTTCTATTCATTTCTTAGGAAAGAAAGAAAGAAGCACTTTTACGAGATAACAATTTCTTTTCTTCTACAAAAGCGGCAACATGGCGTCTGAGAGAACATGTGTATAAAAGACTTCTTTGGAGCTCAAAGCTGGAACTTAACCAATCAGTAAGCTAACAAGTTTTACGAGTGATCTTTTCAGCCAATCCCATTCAAGCACAGGCGTGAGAATACAGACATGAGTTGAGTTGAAGGAATCTTGAGAATAAGACTGGACTCGATGGTTTTCGGCGAAAAGGCAGACCATTATCCATATCCCTAAGGAAACAAGAATTTCCTTCTTAGGGAAGATGTTCCCATTGGTCTATGTTCCCATCGGTTCCCTTGTTAGAAAATCCTACAACAATGGATGAAACAATCAGTCGTGGAATAGAAATCGCGTGAACTTCGCTGGTCTTGAAGAGCTTTTCATCTGAATTTAGCAACAACAGTTAATTATTTTATTTTTTTCCCACAGATAACGTGATTATAAAGCAGGATTTAGTACACATTAAATTAGATTGAAACAAAAAGAATACCTAATTTATTTTATAAATATTTTGAAAGATAACTGAAATAGTAGAATTTATTTTGCATTGCTTAAATCGGATTTATATTTGGATAAAAATAAAAGAAACAAACACTGGTTTAAAATATTTTACAAGAAGTTGGATGACTTGAAGGATGTGTTTTCTACGGTACCACAAATTCTTTGAGTATTTTTAATTACATTAATTTAAAATAAAACTTCGCTCGAATTGCAGTAAACTTAATTTCATTTTTAGTATAAAGATAGGGAAGAAAGTTTTAATATAATTTTAAAAAGTTTTGTTTCGGCACAATGGGGAGCATTCTTTTATTTCATTGCATGTTTTTCAAATATTCCATTTGATATTCAATCACATTCAAGAATATTAAGAAAAACAAAAATCAAATTAAGCGCCATTTCTCCATATCTTTTTTCCAAATTTCCATCATCTTAATTGTATTATTTTATAAAAGGCAGGGAAGCTCTGTACTTCTTAATATAATGACACAGTCATTTTATTCTCGTCACATTTTTTTAAGCTGTTATTTTGATAAAAAGACAATTTTCATACTTAAGCAAATAAAGAAAAAGAAAAATAAATTGTTTATCACAATGAGATACTTTTCAAATATAAAGTAACTGTAGCATTTTTTTAAGTGTACTATTATAAGTTCCGTGGTAAAACCAACATGATTTTTCAATTCCTACTATTAGCTCACACTCTCTATATTTATTTATTTATCTTGGTGAAATTTTCAATCGTTAATAAAATACATTTAAAGCACTCTATTGAGCTTAAATTTTATATACATGAGTATTTTGGATGACAATACAGTAATTTAATTGTAATTAATAAAAATTAATAGATTAAAACTAATTTTTTAAAGAATTACAAATACAGTCACGTTGGCATCATTTTTGGCAACTGGGTGACCATTTTGGCGACTTGAGTGTGAAAACTTGAAAAGGTTTTTTCTCACGTCTTAAAGCATTCAGTTGAACTGAAATTTTATATACACGATTATTTTAGATGACAATACTATACTTTAATGGTAATTAATAAAAATTAATTACCATTAAAAGTTGTGATTCTGTCATATGTATATACATATTTATATTAATTGTAACTATTTAATAAAAAGTAGCTAAAATAAAATTTTTCTTTGTTGATCTAAGTAGAAAAAAACTGACTTAAAATTTTTTTTATATTACTTGTTATATTTTTTATGATATAATGGATCGATTGTTGGCAGAACTATAGCCAAATAGTCATCAAGTTGTTAGTTTGATACTTTATTTTATCCGAAATCATCCCCCAAATGCCTCAAAACAAAAGTCTTTATATCTAAGAGTAATAGAAAAATATGTTCAAATTAGAAATAAAATGTAACTTATGTCTCATTCACACATGAGAAATAAGAATTACGTTTTAAAAAGACTCAAATCACTATTATTATTATTACTGTTGTAAATAGATTGAAGATTCCATAAAATGTCGATAGATGAATAAATTTTACGCAGCATTAAAAATTCATAATTTCAAAGATATTAATTTCATTCATCAAGATCAGATTTTATTGTTATAACGCTTCATTATAAGTTGAAAGTTTAATAGATTACCCAAAAATATGGCTTACACATCACAAATAAAAAAAAAATTTCAATTCCGAATAATATATTAAAAATATTTTTAGAAATTCTATTGCAATAAAAAAAAAGCTAAATTTGCTTTTTGAGACAAAATAATTGTTAGAAAGCAATCAAGTTGATAAGTTCAAGCCAATGGGAATTTTTTTACAGTTTATGAATTAAAAATCTTTTAAATTATATAAAAGCTGGTAGAAAACGTTATGAAAAAGCTTAGAAAAAAAATATGGTTTTAAAAATTTATAGCGGGGAAATGCATGTAACAAACACTCGTATTAAGCACACAGAGGATAAACAATTAGTTTACTTAAATGCATCACAAACTTCCATAAGGAAAAGTATGAAATGATTTCTTGAATTTGTAATTGGCTTGTGTATATACGGAGGACAGAACCCGCGACATTCGCGTCCGTAACTGCGTAACATGAACACTAGACAAAAGTGATCACCCTTGTCCGCAGGCTTTTATTGGCTTATGAAGTGAGTGAGTGAATATTAACGTCACACTGTTCAGTTACACGAGGGCTTTTGGCGACGGACCTCGTAATTTTGAACCATGGTCAAGTGACGTGGACGACACCTAAACTGGCACTACCTTTCCTAATAACCCCGCCACAGCAACGGGAGGACGTTTGAGCTCTCGACAGATTTAACGTGCATAGCTCCCCTACATAACGGATTTTTAGTGGTACTGGACATGCCAGCCACGATCCAATATCTTGCCCACTAGGCAACCGCGGCCACACTGGCTTATGAAGATACCACCGCTACAGTACTCCCTCACCAGTGAGTCGGTATATAGGCGAATGAACGATATATTTTTTATGGTGAGGGTGTGAGTTGTTGCTGTTAGTTGGTGGTGGTGCGTCAAGTGAGTCTGATGACTTTGATTTCTCTTGGTGCGAGTAGTTGGCGCCACGACAGATCAGAAGGTTGTGCTCTTCTTAGTTCAGTCTTGGTCACCAATGTGGATGCGCATATTTGGAGGACAGAACCTCCAACCTATGGATTTGTAGCCAAATAACATACCAAGATAAAAGTGATCACTTTAGTCCGGAGGCTGTTACTGGCAGATGAAGATACCACCGCTACGGGTTAAATTCATGTGATGTCTTAGTCACATTATAACTACAATCAAGTGTTTCCAGTCAGTTAGTTCATGCTATTCGCTGTTCACAAGCTTTGCTTTTTACAGAAAACATCTTCTAAAAAGTAGATATCTGTTAACAATAATAACAAGCCTAAGTAAATAAAATGCACCTGATTTAAAAGTACTCGTGTAATTTAAGAACTTTATTTAATTTAGAAAAAAAGTTTAGGAAAATCTTAATACTTGAACATCTTTCTTAATTAAAAAGTTAAAATTTTATTCAAATACAAGTCTATTGTCTGTCTGTTTTGAATTCCATGCAGAACACGTGCTTGCATTTATCACTTAAATGTCATGAATTCAGCCCATTTGGAATACGCATTTAGAAATTACGTTGGAACAAGTTTGTGCACATTTTACTCTGTGTTTGGAGAGTTTGCAAAAACTGTTTTGGACAGCAGATAACCTGACTAAAATGGCTTGATTCAATTTTGTTTAATTAGACACTATAGTTGCCAAATTGGAAATAAGAGGATATATAGAGGCAAACGATGCGATTTTGAATAACATCTTTCATTCGACAAAGATGATACTTGACTTTTAGCAAACTTTTCTAATTCCCAGACCATGTCACATTGAGATCTAATTAGCTTTAAAGAGCTACAAAATTCCATTTTTCTTTGCCACACAATTAATCTTTTAATTTAAGAATCTGAGCTGTTTTCTACAAATTAACGTATTTTTTAAAGAAGATAGAAAATACAAATGGAATATAGACACATATTATGACATAATTTAATTTTATTTTAAAAGTATCTGTTATTAAAACAAGTAAATAATTTATGTATTGCTTTGGTAATGGCAAAGGACGTTTCAAAATAGTAAATGAAAAGTTTGTTAAAAAAGATATATTTAGTTAATCTTTAAATAAAATATATTGGTATAGTCAGAATGCTGACAAATGCTTCCATTAGCTCATTATGAAACTATTGATTATGTTTTCGGGTATTTTATGTCCTTATTTGATTTCGAGACAGTGATTTATAATGCTTCTAAGAAAATAAATATATGAAAATGGCAAATTTCGATCTGTGATTCGATTTTCCATTTCTATGGATCATAAAACTGTCGAAACTATCAAAAATGGCATGAAATTTATAGGTTTAGATCAATGAATGAAAAAGAGAAGCAGTTTTGTTACGAATTTAGGATAGCAAGGTGAATGTTAGTGAACAAAGGAAATTTATTATTCAAAAATGCTACTGAAATGAGTCATTGAAGACTATGAGAAAGATCATACAGCTTTAATATTAGTAATTTCTTACATAGTGTTTCCTTCTGATTTCATCCGATGTTTTTGCAGTAATTTTCTTTCTCAATTCAGATACTTTATCTTATTTTACTTAAAAAAAATTTCATAAGATTTGCAGAAAAACAAATAATCATGATATAAAATATTTTTAAAAAAACACAGGGAGGAATTTTCGTAAAATATATTTTCTAAGGATCTTTAAATATTTTATACAAATGACTATAAAAATGAATTATTTATTGCTACTAATATTACTAATAATTCTAAATTAAATTGTTCAAACTTTAAATGTAAAGAATGTTTGAAATCCAAAAATATGAAACATGTTTGGAGAGAATATGATAGTTACATATGAATACTATTCGAATATAAGTACTATTTCAATTATAAAAACAGAGCTTTATAAAAATTCAAATCAATTTTAGATTTCTTTAATTTTTTTTATATAATAATGAAATATCTCTTAGGAGAATTTATCTTTTTTTTGTAATTGAACTATAAACTTTCTTTTCATTATATAAACGCTAATATAACGACTGCGCGCGTCCGCGCTATCATATTACCAAAGTCAAAAACTAAAGAGTTATTCTTTCGCACAAGTCATATTATGCAGTTTATTCCATTTGTAATCAGTCACAAAAATAGTTATCCGTTAAAATTATAACAAATGATTTATATATTAAAATAAATTTTATAACATAATTAAAGAATTGTAAATACTAAAAACAATTTGTAGGAAAAGATAAATTGATCCTTCAAAAGATATTTTAAAAGCAAACGCGTAAGCTTGTTCATCGATTTAATTCGTTTGAAAGAAAACGTCAAACCCTGGACATGATGATTCATCAGTAAGTTGTCAGTTGTTGTTACTAATTATTAATTCACAGTTGTTGTTACTAATGTCACGTGTCTGACGATGTCAGATCGAGGCCAACGAAATTCATTGCGGCGAAGGGCTATATGTACGCCTGTCGTTATCCGTAGCTTTGAGCCCCATACAGGTGATAGTACGTTTTGTCTCGGATCCATCCCAATTTTAAGGGAGAGCTCTCTAGGGGTGGTCAGGACCCCCCACTCAACTTCCCCTTCCACAAATGTCTCCTCTACTACTTGAGCTATTTAGAGTACCCCCATAACGCGAAGGCACTATACATTTACAAACATCCATGCATTCTCCGGGATTCGAACCCAAGACCAACGGCACAGCAGTCAGCGTCGCTAACCACTATACCGGAAGGGTGACGTAAGTTAGACAGAAAGTTATTATCAATATCTAAAAAGTTTGAAGCATCGTCTTCTGTGTATTGTAATACAAAATTGTTATTTGATTAATTAATTTTGGACATTATTAATAAAATATAGAGGTTTCATTGGATTTTTCTAGAATTAAAATATAAAAACGTTTTTAAGGCCGCAAGAGTGTTCTTAAAATTATTGCTTGTTTAGAAATATATATATAAGAATACACACAAAAAATAAGATCTGAATATTAGCAATAAGGATTTGAAGGCGCAAGTTTGAAAATAGATTGTTTTTAAGGGACAATAATAAAATTTTAGTTACAGTTATGTAAAAGAAATATTATAACAAAAACATAAAATTTAATTATTTTTTTAGGGAACCCATGTTCCTCTCGTTTATGCAAAGTTTCATACATAATCTTTCTAACAAACAATTCAGAAAAAGAGACTACAAATTAGACAGTGGAGATATGACAACTAATACTAAATTAACGAAATATAGGAAATATTAATTGGATTGAGGCCTCCCTCTCTCTCTCTCTCTCACACACACACACACATTATTTTGTACTTCTTCAGTTATTTCTGAATTAGATTTATATTTGTTGTAATGGTTCTAATATGCATTATATGTATCACTTATTTATGATCTCAATATAATTTTATTCATTTCAAATAGATATTTACTTTTGTTATTTATCACAAGAAGGCGAGAGTTGTAAGTACATTTAAAGAACTTTAATAATAATAAGGGTTTGATTTCTTGAGGATTATTGCTCAAATCTGAGTGCTTTAATAGAACTAAACAAGGTGAATTAGCAAGAACTTTACATTTTATAAAACTTTTACTTAGAGATTGTTGTTCCAAAAGTATCATTAGAAGGGAACAAACAGCAAGACACTCTGGTATTGAAAATCAAGATCCAAATATTAAAGGATTACAAGCAACCCAGCACTTTGCATCATATGATATCAGACTTGCGGCCCATTTTGTAAAAGGGTGGTATTTTCTCCTTAAAGTCACTTTTAAAGTCCAACTTTGGAGATAATAGTCTTTGTTGCTCAATGTTCCACAAAACCTGTAACTGTAACTGTCTCATATTTTTCACTTGTAACATTTTATACAATCTTAACTCTCATCTTATTTTTCAATATTAAGACTAAAATCTAAAAATATAGAAACGATTCAAACACTTCTTTCAGTAAACGTTGCACTGCGAAACATTTTATTTGATTCTAAAACTAAAACGTTGAGACATTTCTTATGGAGACTTTGTAGATTACACACACAAACATCCGGATGCGTTAGTACTTCGAATGCTTCTTCTATCACCTCTCTTGAATACCAGATAAAATAAAGTTCATATTCGAACTTTTTTTTGCCATGAAGTTAAAAAGCTGACGCATATGCGAGAACTATCTTAAAACGAAAGAAAGTCGAGTTACACAGCCGGCGGCGAGCAGTCGCTTCTGTGCCAAAAGAACAGAAAAAGAAGCGATTTGGGGGTGTTAAAACGGTGGGTAAAATAGGAGGAACGAGGAAGTTATTTGATTCTTTTTTTCCATGTGTTTTCTCTGAGAGTATCGTCTATGTCTGTGGATTGAAGCTTAAACTAGACTACGTGAGTGTCTTTCTGGAATAGGTAAAACTAAAGGATCAAAAAGTGCAGAACATCAGTGGTAGAGAAATATAATATTCTCTGTCAGAGAATCTGTGCAGACTGGGAAAGTGTCTTTTATAGCAATACGGTCAGACATCGAGGCTATTTTGGATGAGATTGTGTAAAAAGCAGTGATGGCAGAAATAATGATATGTGTACTGTTAGAACGATCTAACAAAGTTGTGTCCCTGTCTCTCATAATGTGAATTTGAGAAGAAGGAAAAGTGCAGTAAATTCGTGTATTCTAGTATGTTCTTCTTCAGAATACTTTACATTTAATTTGTTACTAAAAGTAGTTGATGATGTGTTATTTTAAATTTATACTTATGCAAAATATCAATGGAAGGTTGTTGCTATAATTTTTGTCATAAGTCGTCATACAAGGTCAGTCGTGATATTTTTGCTCATAATTGTCTCATGAAGAGAATCTTTCTGAAACTTAAATTGAATCCAACTTCTTTGTAGTTATATTTTATTAAAGTATTGTGACTACAGTTCATTAGATCACGTTTGAACAATTTAGAACTTTCTTCAGTAAAATTACTCTTTCACAATTATCTCTTTCACGATCTCCGCTATGCAGTAGAGTCTCGAAAACTCGGCGCTCGATAACCCAGCAGTCCAGATAACTCGATCACGCTCTTGTGCTCCTCGAAGAAGCTTGCAAAGCCTTCATAAAGTACGCTAACCTGCAAACCAAAACATGCCTTTATAAAGTATGTACTTTCCTTTGTTAAGGGTATTTGGATAGTTTATTTTCTGTTGTATTCTCAAGTAAACAATACATACAAGTGCATTACAATATTTTATGAGAGGAGAAACCCTCATACTTATTTTTTTTTAATTTTATTCTCGATAACCTGGCATTTTTACAAACTTGGCCACACTTCGGACCACAATAGACCGAGTTTACGTGACTCTACTACATTTCTGAATCACTCATATGTTTATAGAATTTATTTAAAACGAGATTCACGTTTAATTTAAACATCAAAAATGTACTAAAGTATAGTATTAAAGTATTTTTTCTGTCAATACTTCTTATTCCCTCTTCAAAACCCAAAAGAAACTGATATATAGGAGCATATGTTGACCTGCAAATAAACTCGCGAAATTATGTAATATAATGCATTATATATACTATTTTAGCACAATCACCGGATTTTTAAAAAAATCTTTGTAATGATACGGTAGACCTAAGAAAAGTGAAAAAAACCCGAATAAACAGGTATATATATATATAACAATTATTGTATAAAAATCTTTCAAGATTAGTATTAACTTATGCATGTGAAACTTGGTCTATGTCTCGAACAGATGAGAACACTGTATGTATCTACAAAAGGAAGATTCTAAGATTTATTTTTGGCGGAATTCAGGAAAATGGAATGTGGCGAAGAAGATCGAATTTCGAGCTCTATCAATCATAAAAAGAATCCGACTTAGTTAACTTCATCAAAATACAACGAATTAAATGGGCAGGTCACGATCTCAGAATAGACGAAGACCGCGCCACAAAGAAAGTCTTCAATGCCCAACCTATTGGTACACGAAGAAAGAACAGGCCAAATCTTAGATGGATTGATGGCCTAGAAAAAGATCTCCTAGTTTTGAGAACTAAGATTTGGAGAACACTAGTAGGAATATGGCTGGCCTGTGTGGAAAGGGCTTCTTAAGAAGGCCAAGGCCTACCCAGAGCTGTCGAGCCACTGAGGAAGGAAGGAAGGAAACAGGTAAGAATAGAAGGACCGACAAATTTTCTTTAGGGATTCGACAGCAAGTAAGTTTTGATGAAACTTCAATCTTCGAAAGTAACCAATGTAAAATGATGATTATAAAATTTATTTCACATTTCTGCAGTTTACAGTTTCACGTGCAGTTTAATTTTATGCTACAGGTTTGATGGTTTGTAAAAGTATCACGAAAAAATATTTTATGTCTTGTAATTTTTAGCTACCCTTCATAGTTCAAAACTGATAAACATTTCATTTCACAAATGTAAGCTTAGTTTTCTTCCTGCCTGCGAAATTACAATTCATCTTTGCTGGGAAGTAAAGAGTAGAATTTTACTGAAAGAAAAAAAAACAGTTAAATTATACAACAATTTAAGAAATTGTTAAGACTACAATACAATCATGAGCAAATTTTATATATACGAACACATAGGATTTATGATTTATTCATAGAGAGTCGATGTTCAAAATATATTACATGTATGAAATTTCTGGAGTCATAAAACACGGTAGCAAAAAATTAAATAAACAAAAATTTTGTATTCTAATGAATTTCGTTACAAAAAACAAACAAAAAAACCCTACGAAATTTCTTTGTATATGTTTTAAAACCACGCAGAATTTCTATATTTTGTAACGTTTGTAAAACCGCTTGAGCCGGCCGAATATAAATAAATAGCAATCTGATTGCAATTTCTATGAGGCAGCTCAACTCAAATCGTCTGCTGCTTTGTAACTTTTAAATAAAAATATGCAGAATTCTAAATGAAGTTATTGTGAGAAATTTTGTTGCTGGTCCTTTTGCCATGGTGGATATTCAAGTATATTTTTCTAACGGCCGAATTAGTTTATAAATACTGGCGATGTTTTGTTGCCTGTATTCCAATTTTTATTTGAAGATGTACTTTTAGACTTTTTGACTTAGAAATCAATGCATCTCTGAATAACAAAGTATATTTAACTGTTTTACAAATTTTGCATTGTAATATTGATGGGAATTATTATTAAATTAATCTGCGATCATACGCAGAGAAACTTAAGAACAAAAAAAAAAAATTTGAGGTACTTTAATTTGTTTTAATAAATTTTTTTTTAAACAAACATTTTAACCTAACATTAAATTTTGCAAACCTTTTAAATACAGTCATAATAATAAATCTTTTGAATATAAGCAGAATGTGTGCCCTTATATATTATGGCAGTAACCGATGCCATAGGAGAAAGAAACTTTATGCAAATTAAATGCGACACGATTAACAACATCACAATCTGATAATATTTCACTTGTCGACTTGGCATAGCTAGTTCTGAGTGGGCCTGGTATCAAAATTCTTTGGGGCCCTTCTTGGAGGGCATTTAACATTCATATTTTTATATTACACATTTTGGGGCTTTGTTCATTGATACGGCGGTAACTACCTCCCCCCCCTGCTTGTCGCAAATACATCATGTATGAAATTTTAGATGAGCTAGAAAAATAGTTTATTTCTAGTAAATTTTTTTTAATCTTCTTTAATACTTAGCTTTTTGAAGATTTTGTAATATTTCAATTGATAAATATAAATATATATATTTGGAATTAGGTTAGTAAATTCTACACTCTTTGTACGTAAGTTTTTAGCTATATATATATATATATATATATATATATATATATATATATATATATATATATATATATATATATATATATATATATATTATATATTATATTTATATATATTATATATATATATTATATATATATATATATATATATATATATATATATATATATATATATTATATATTATATATTATATTTATATATATATATATATATATATATATATATATATATATATATATATATATATATATATATATATTGATAATAATAATTTTAACTTTTAAACTGATATTTCAATGTCAGCTTACTTAAATTTGATGTATTTCTGGACAAGGGAGAACTCAAAGTTGCATCAAGTAATGAGAATTAAAGCGTCCTATTGTACATGAGTTTCAAAATTTATGACATCACATTTTGAAGAAATAAGACCAAAAAGAAGTGTGAAAGCATGAGATTTATAATATATATACCTGAAAAAATCAATACCGAAATCTGCAGATTTTTTCACAAATTTAATCTAAAGAAAGAAATCGCTAACGCAGTTTTCTCCCGGTTATTTCTAG
The DNA here is from genome assembly GCA_019973935.1 of Trichonephila clavipes. Classification (NCBI taxonomy): domain Eukaryota; kingdom Metazoa; phylum Arthropoda; class Arachnida; order Araneae; family Nephilidae; genus Trichonephila; species Trichonephila clavipes. The sequence continues at coordinate 1,436,680 of BMAU01000607.1, forward strand.
TTACATTACCAAAAAAAGATATATTTCTCACAAACTTCACCCTAAAGAAATCTCGAAAGTCCAAAAACTCATACAACCCAAAACCAATATTAAAATAACACAAGAAACACATCCAACCATCCTAAAAACGAACCAGAAGAGCTCTCCATCGGAACTTCATTAACTTTTTAGTTTTCTCGCAGTTGTTCACACCCTCCCGATAGCAACCAGCCAGTTGCCAGATCTTGGCTCTTTTTAAAATAACGTCTGGGCAAAGTGTGTTCCGATCCTTGTTTTTGTTGTTCGGCCTTCTTGGAGGAAAGCCGGGTCAATAAATCGATAATCATAGACCGGTCTTGGGGGCAAAAATGGAATAGGGACGATAGTGGTCTTTATTACTGGATGCAAAGGGAAATAATAGCATGACTATGTCAAACACAGCATGGCGAATAGAAATTGAAACATTGTATCCATAAGATTGATGTATGGGTGGATGTCCCTTAAAGTAATCTTTCTGATCTTGTTGGGATTCATTAAGTAATTACAGTTTGGTCAGCAGTTTATTAAGTGGATTGTGGGGGGGATGTATGAAAAATGTCATGAGAGTTCCCATTCATCATAGATTTCGATGTCATTATAGATTTTTATTGATTAATCGAGTCTCAGAAGTATACCATTTATTTGAACAGCTCAAATATATATAGCTTTCTTTATGGAGAACTAAACAGATTGTTTAAATAAATCATTACTTTTCACTGCTGTTATTTTGTTTTATCTAGCATAGCCCTATAATACAGAAAGTTATTGACAAACAAACCTCTTTTGATAAACAATGGTCATGTGAAGAAGGAAGGATAAATGTCATATCTTATAAAACACCACTGATATGTACTGGATGTTGAGAATGGAGCACTAGCTCAGGTTTCTTTCCTGTCTTTAGACCGGAGTTGGTTAAAAATACGAAGTCTGTTCCCCTGAAATATCATGCTGTTGTCTTTAGTCTGAAATTATAATTCAAATTAAAAGTAACGATTAATTCTATTATTTATATTTTATAAAACATACAAATCTATTCTGATAATTATTTTCCTAATTTTTTTCTGTACCGTTACTCTTAATAACTTTATTTATTGTCTTTCGAAATAAAGATAACATTTGCTTGCAGAAAAAAATCCTAGAACTCTATTTTTAAATAACATTGTTTTGAATTGATATAAATTTTTCATTTATCTCTCTATGTATAAATGGATGTTGGTATGACCTCATTTCCCTCCAGCACCGTTCAACCGATCTCTATGGAAATCGACATGTAGGTGCATTTTTTTGTGGAGAAGGTTGTGTTATCGTCTTTGATGTAGCTCCCAACTAGGTGACATTATAGCGTGTCAACCTCTAATCGCCAAGATGCCAACAGGGTCGCTAAAAATGATGCCAACTTGGCTCTATCGCTAACGTTTCGTTATGTTTCCGTTGAATCGCCATTATAATGTAAGACACGGCATTGCTTGCGAATCTTATAATTTTAACATAGAATAAATACTACAGAAAGTAATATTAACGTATTATACATCCAGATATAAATTATTTACACTATTTTAAACGTTCATTACACAAAATTTGTAAGAATGTGTTACTTTTGTTGAGCAGAGATCAGCTTAGGAAGGTGTTTTCAAAAATCGACTCACAAGAGAGTTACGAAGCGTTATATATATAAAAAAATTCCTTTTATCAGCTATTAGATCTACAGACTTAAAATTTAACAATGTTTTCTCGTTCAGCTGAAATATGCAAAAAGCTTTTTTTTTGTTTAGTTTACAATTTACATAAAACTCATTAAAAACTTCTTTTTCCTTCAATCTGTATTGTTTAATTTTTCAATTCACCCGTGCGAAGAACGGGTATACCAACTAATATATATATATATATATATATATATATATATATATATATATATATATATATATATATATATATATAATAAAACAATCACCCATTCGTTTGGAATATTTTGATAACTGTAAGGTTTGCCTTATGACGTAATGGGCTAGAAATGACGCTGTGATCAGAATAACAAAATAACTTTGAAAGAAGAAGGATGAGTGATAGACTGGGACTGATGATATGTAATAGAAAAGAAGTACAGGAGCTATGTTAGATAAATATATTAATTATATTTTTTATGTGCTTTGTTCAGTGTGTCTTTTTTCAGTTGCTGTCCTAATAAAGAAATGGTTACATAATAGCCTAGATTTATTAATTTGTCTCATCACAAATAACATCCAACTTGCAAAGTTTACTGTAACCAATGTAAAAATTTCACTTTCAGAAAATACTGAGTACAAGCAAGTAAACTTTTAAATTTTTTAGTAGATGAATCAGCAAAAAAGTCAATGAGTTATTGAAAAATTTCTGCTTAAACATGAATAAAAATTTATATGAAAATATTTGATTCTATTTCAAATAAGAAACGATTACAATCAGTGGCGTAACGTACACTCCCGCAGATCCCACATTGAGGGGGGGGGACTGTAGGAGGCCCAAAGCTTGACTAAAGTTAAGTACGCTTTTGGGCTTGGGGCTCAAAAGCTCAATTTGCAGGGGAGTCCTATTATTCTCCATTACGCCACTGAATACAAGTATATAATGTACCAATAATTAGAAATGAAAAATTTAATAACTTATATATACATAAAAGTTTTATGATAAAAATGATAATCTTGGATTTGAGCACTTAATACCTTTATAAAGAGGTTGAAGCTTTGTTTTATAACGTATATTAAATAAAGAAATATAAACTTGGTGGAGATATTATTTCACTGAAGCGTGATATTGAATGGAACATACACACAATCTATTTCATTTCCAAATTTAAAATGAAATCCGTTTCCTAAATGAAACGTCAACTGACCTCTATTCACAATGCAAATAGCAATCTAACAAAAACATGAAAAATTCCCAAGATTCAACATGGTTAAAATTAATTTCCATTGAAATCATGTTGGAGCAGATATTCGAAGCAAGAATGAAAATGGTTGGATTCCTAGATGGATATTCGTATTAAAACTCCAGAAGAAGCTGGTTTAGAAAACAGAATTATGTTAATTTGCTATCTGGAAACTTTTTCAGCGTATTTTAAACCTACGAAAGGTGTTTCAAAGTAAGTTTTCAAAAGAAAGACTCATACTTTATTATGATCCAGGTGTTAACAGAGTAGAAATTTACTGTGTGACCAATCCTTTCAATTACATCTCTATTTGTTCATGGTGTCGCGTCAAAAAGGAAGTCACGTGTGATAAGGTTAAGAGATGGTAGCAGAATGCAAATGAAACCAATTTAGTCTAATTAGTATTCCTCCTATAATTCTTTTCGTTTTCCGTGATTTACATAAAACAACCATGGCGTGATCCAGATATTTAAGTTTGAATTTAGAAGTGTAATGAATGGAATAGTAAACACAAGAGGAAACTGCTTTTGAAAGAGAATATATGCTTCGAACTTTTCGACTACATACACTGTTTTCAATTCATTAACATTGCAGTTAAATAACTATAATGTGCTCTTTTTTATCTTAAAATTCTTCACATTAGAGCAAAAATGTCTATTAAGGGTTCATTACGGTGATTATTTTCTACATGTTCGGCAATTTTTCGATTTTAGATAAGAAACAAAATTTGTTATATATGGTAGGTAAACAAAAATTACAAGAGTGATTAATAATATATGTTGTATGTACTATATTAATTACTCTTTTAGGAAAACAAGGTCACTGAAAAATTAATGGTGAAAAAATTTAATGTTGCTACTACAGTTAAATAAACATTTTTACTCATTTTTTATTAGAATTTGAGAGAATTATTTTTCCTACTGTAATTGAATCAGTATTAGCTTGCTTAAAATAAGAATATAATCTTGATAGAAAAATCTAATTTTGGGAGCGCTTATTTTGTTCACACAACTTTTGTGAGATACACAGGGTGTACCAGAATTGTTGGGACAAACTTTATGAGATCTGGGACATAACAAAGATTCAGATTTACATCGCAACGTATGGTAGGGAGCGTCATCGTTCGCCCCTAGGTGGCGTTGTTCGCAAGAGCATTGAAGGAAACAGACCTGCATTGCGCAGTCATTTGAGCTGTCATCACCCATAAAGAAGTATGGAACCTTTTACAAACACTAGAGCAGCAGATATACACCTGATTTATGGATTGGCTGAAGGAAATGTACAAGCAGCACAAATATATATTGTATCACCGGAGATATTCTCAGAGAGATGCAACACACCGCCAGATATTTACTAATTTGCATCACAATTTCCGGGAATATGGATCATTACAAGTTAACAGACGTAGAGAGGCCGGGACACAAGTGACTCGAACTCCCAGAATGACCCAAATTTGATAAGTAAATATTTCAGATATTCTCAGTCTTTTGTCTTTTCGTTTCTTGTACCTGTCATGCTATTTTCCCATAAGGTTTCCTACCACGGGTTGCTATGCAAGTCTGAATCCTTGTGATGTCCCTTAAAATCTAAACTCAGTGGCACAACAGCCCATGAAGGTCAAGGCCTACTATGCCCATCTCAGTATACATGACCATTGGACACTGAGGTGCTTGAGCAGATGTTCCAATCAGATGGTCAGTCTGAAAGGAAACTCAGATGTTTAGTCCCCAAGCAAGCTTGGTACTCATTTATCTTATTGGTACTACTGAAGGGAGGAAAGGCCGAGTCGACCTTTCCCAGCCAGAGGATAGAATCCCTGTCCTGTGGTGTGGATGTGCGATACGCTACCACTCGGCCACTGGACCTATGTGATGACTCCTACCTCTCCTTAGAATTTGTCCCAATAGACCTCGGACATCCTGTATATGATTCATATATAATACAGAATTATTAATAATTCCCTTCAGGGTTTCGAAGAGCTGTTGTAATAAGAACTAAGACGAATATAGCAAAAAAGAGCATTTGAAAGAATACAAAAACGATTATAGTTTTATTTATATACCTTACAGGTGTTCTATATATGCAGCCTTGGTTACACAGCATACATCAATGTGATAGTTCAGTTCCTTCCACATTTTACTAAACGTGGTACTATCAACGTTATTTGACAGCACGTTTTATCCTTTCCTTTATATCCGTTTATCCAAAAACTTGGTCTTTCCACTAGGCTAAGTTTTTGAACCATCTTTTTGACGTCTTGATATAATAGAACTACATGAAAGAATAACGTGTACTTTCAATAACGTTGGTAGTACAATGTTGAGTATTGTCGCAGGAACTGCATGAACAACCACATTGGTGTATGCCGTACAACCAAAGTTACACCTATAGAACACCTGTAAGGTATGTAAATAAAACTTGAATTGTTTTTGTATTCTATTGAATGTTTCATCTTAGTTTTTCTTACTATAACATTTCAAAACTCCGGAGGGAATTATGTATGAATAACCCTGTATTTAATAATATCATAATATAAATAAAGAAATACTCAAATTTCGGAGTTTGGATATCAATGTAAGTACACATCTAAATAAAACACAAATCGGGTATGAATAAAGTCACATGATGGGTACATAGAAAATTAAACAATCAAATGTTACTTCAGAAGATATAGCCATTCAAATTTCGTCCAGGTATTAAATGTATTCTCGGAAGGTACATACAACGCAAAATGACGCTTGTTTTCATTAGAAAATCGTTTGAGGAAATGAGCCACTGGCAATCGACCCCATGATTCTGAGCCAAACCAGATGAGGAAGACAGAGCCTAGACTAAAACTTCACTTTTCTAAGCTTCTATAACATGGTCAAGCTCAGTTTAAGATCACGTCATTTTACAATCGAGGGAGGAGGGAGGGGAGGGAACTTGAATTCGAAGGCATTTAAAATAATCTGAAATGGTATATTTTTGATCATGTTATAATAGGCTTTCAAATATTTGATAAAAGAAAGATTATGTTGTTGTTACTTATGCCACCTGATCAGCAGTAACATCGGATGAAGGTCCACGAAGTTCATTGTGGATAAGGTCTAGATTTAACCCTTGGCGTTAGCCTTAGCTTTAAGCACAATGCAGGTGACAGTACGAGTTTGCTTGGTTCCACCTCAATTTCGAGGGAGAACCCCCTGGGGGTTGTCAGGAGCCTCCCACATGTCTTCATCTTCCAATAACCTTACAAGAGGACTTGCAGATCGACGGCTATTTAGAGTACACCCATGCCGCGAAGACACTATACATTTACAAACATCCATGCCTTCTCCGGGATTCTAATCCAGGCCCTAAGCACCACGGTCAGCGTCACTAACCACTATACCATATGGGTGGCTAGAAAGATTCTTCTTATTTGGAACTTTTCGAATCTAATCCTTTGTACCTTTTAAAAGGCAAACAATTACGCACAGTAACAGATGAACGTAGTCGTTGAATTCATAGAAAATATTCGCGATTGATTAATTTTAATTAATGTCCTAAGTGAGCGTTTATTAACGTCACATAAAACTAAACTAAATTCAGTGGCTCAACAGCCCAAAGAGGGCCAAGTCCTACCATGCCCTTCTCAGTTTTCATGACTTTGGGCACTGAGGTGCATGAACAGATGTTCCGGTAAGGTAGATGGTGAGGAGGTCCGGTGTTTGGTTCCCAAGCAATCTTGGTACTCATTTGTCGATTCACTGAAAGAGTGAAACGACCTTGCCACTACCACTAAGCCACTGAGTTTCAATGTCACACTATGTTGCAACATTAGGGCGACGAGACTCGTTATTTTGAACCAAGGTCAACTAGCAAGGACGACGCCTTAGCTGGCAATCTCCTCTCATAACTTCCACACCACGCCACACACACAATTGGAGGACACTGAGCCTAGACAAATTTAAAGGGCATCAGTCCCTCTACAAAGTCTTCATGTCTTCTGTGGCACAAGGCTGAACTTATAAAAAACACCAATGCTTTTAATATCTGTCGCTATTAAAAATTAAATATATTGAGTTCCTGGTTTATCGAAACATTATCGATGATATCGATAGCATTAACATAGTTTTATATAAAGAGTTACATTAATATATTGTCAAATAATTTGAAATTATAGATTTCATATTCACTTCATTAACTGAACTGTACATAGTAATATTACATTTTCAAACTTTGCATGCTTAAAAAAAGGCACAAAACGTATCCAAATTTTGATTAGATTAAAATTAGATACAATAACATCCAGCCCAGTGGCTGAGCAGTAGTGCTCGCGCTTTAACGCCACAGGTCCGAGGTTCACATTCCTGGCTTGGCAAGGTTGACTCAGCTTTTCATCCTTTCTGTAGATCAGTAAATGAGTACTAAACTTGCTTGGGAACTGAATACTGGGGGGTTCACATCAGACTGATCACTGACCGAAACATCTGCACATGCACCCCAGCGCCTAAGATCCCGTAAACTGAGATAGGCACAGTAGGACTCGGTCTTCATGGGCTGTTGCGTCACAGAGTTCAGTTCAGTACAATAATATCCATCAAGAAGAGTTCTACAACATGTGTTACGGAGAATATTAGGATCCCCCTGCAAACTCAGGTTTTGGGGCTCCAAGTCCAAAAATGTGTTTAGTGTTAGTCAAGCTTGGAACCCCCTAGAGTCCCTGGGCCTCCCCGCAATGAGGCGGTGTATGTTACGCCACTATATATATATATATACTTATATATATATATAATACTTAACCCTTTATGTACCGACGGTATATACTTATAAGTACTACTCACTTTGAAATTACATAGAATAACCATTTTTACGAATATTCTGACGATACTTAGCAGGAATATTCTTTGAAATCCACTCTTCCAAGATATATGGCAACACGGGTTCTATGAAGAGTATTTTAGTGGGAAGGCGAATAGTTTTATAGCAGAAATTGCGTTTTCAGCTAACGGCGTTTTCAGCGGATTGCGAAGATTATCATTTTTGTCCCGAAAAAATAGTTAATGTCAAAATTTTAGTGTCTTATCTTTTTCGTATGTTAATGAAAACCTTAGAAAACGATTTTACTATTTATTTTAAGTGAACAGGGTATATAATTAATTTTACAGTTGAATATCTTTAATTAATTAATTAGCTCTAACGGATTGAATTTATCAAAGTTGAGTATTTTGTTTATGTATATCCCTTAATTTTCAATGTAGGGACCCAACAAAAAATATTGCATGAAAAAAAACTGCAGTAAATCATAATGCGGTAAATAAAGGGTTAAATAAGGAATTTATCTTCACAATTTATTGCTCAACTATTCGTAATTCATATAGTCTAACTTCATGAATATATAACTTCATTAAAGTTCAATCTGTAGAACTATCGACAGTACTGTAGGTAAAAAAAAATGTGTTACACTATTGATGGTATTCGGATTATTGATACTAATCATGATACTTTCACTTTTAGTGAAAAATAATACTTATGTTATTGCTATAAGGATAATGCAAGAGATTAATCTTTTAAGAAAACAATATTACGATCAATAACTGGCATCAATAACGCAATCGATATTAGGTAATATCATTTATTCTCAAGAATCGCTACTGCATAACATTTATAAATAAATACTTTTTGAATATGCAGCAATGAAATTTTAATAGCATAGGAGATTACGGCATATTCTTCTTAAATTTGAAAATCGTTATTATCACATTGTATCGTTTCAGGATTGAATAAGGGTAAATAGTTCTCTACACTACATCGCACAGCTTATGTCAGTGCTTCTCAAACTTTCAATACTGGCGCCCCCCTTTTCAATCACAATTTTTATCGCGCCCCCTTATACATTAATAATGTACTAAATGCAATAATAATGCAATTTGACGCTAAAGCAATAATCTTTATTATAAAGCGTACAAATTCATGACATAAGTATTAAATTTTGTTTATGTCACTTTTAAGCAAAAAAAAAATTAAGTAATAGGATAATTATTTTATGTTATTTTTCCTTTCTCTAATTTTTAAATTGGAAAATATTGCAAAATGCGGTGGTTGCTTAGAAGACAAAATATAGATATCAGCTAAATGTAGAAAAAGAACTCAGAGGGTCAATTTCTAATCATAAGCATTCCTTTGAAAAACTTTGCTCTGTAAGACAAGCCCATGGAAGTCGCTAATACTTATTAAACTTGTTCTTAATTTAGTATTAATTAATTAGTTATAAAATACTCTGTGCAGCACTGATACATTAAAAGTATACCGGCTGAAGTACAGGCTATTTGCACGAGTTCATTTATAAGAAAATAAAACATTATTGATATAATCGCTTAATTGTAAGGAGAGTAAAGCCAAGTGTGCGACAATGTTTACAAAAATGTAAAATGATTTTTTTAAAATGATTGCTCAAATTATAATTAGTTTTAAGCGAACTGTAATTTCAAGCCTCAAAGAATTAGCATTTAGAATCGATGTTGAATAATGAACAATAAAAAAAATTCTGATGAAGAATAATTGTATTATTTCTAATATTTAAAGCAAAAAGACTTCAACATGTTTTAACCCTGGAGCAGGCGCCCACTCGATACTAATGGTCGAGCGGGGTTATTGTGAGTCACCCTAATCCTTTTTTTAAAATTATTTTTATAGGACACATTAAAAATCGTAATTCCAGTGAATAATTTAATTAAGAGAAAATACACTCACCCCTACTTTCAAGGACACAGAAAATATTTCGAAAAAAAGTTATCACACCGGGAACTCAGACAAAACAAGGACTTTAAGATCGTAAAAAAACGTTTCACTCCCAAAAAAGAGGGAGATATGTGACAAATATATTTTAGTTCACGTTAAGATTGTCAAACAGGAGGATAGTGTCAGGGCCATTGGTAACAATTAAACAGTTTTGTCAGAATTACCGATTTCGTGCACTCTGTGCTCGGCGTGACCGCTCCCGGATTAAAAGTGTATTTATTACAATATGGATGTTCTAAAAAAATTATGTAAAACGTTTTTCATTATGCTTGGCTTAGTAATCCTTCAAACTTCCCTAAATGAAAAAACAAATACATAAGAGCAGGGACGTAACTAATCGTACAAGCTCGAAGGTCAAACCGCAGCAAATACATTCTGCTGCCTACAGCTGATGGCAATAATATATAACAGTGATGAACTTTTTATCTTCCTAAAATTTTTTTTGATTATGGGTCTGGGTTTTGTCCTTCCTCTGAAAGAGTAGCATTTTTACTTTGAAAAGAAAACGTAATAAAAAAAATCTCTCAACATGGGATTACAGTAAATCGAATAAAACGTTTTTTATTTGGTTATAGTATCAAAGATAGTTAAAAAATGAGGTTTTGAAGTAGAAGCTTTTATTTTTGATGATGTAAAATCGCAGATAATATATATTAATTATTTCCGTGTAAATGTGTATATTTTTTATTATGTCAGAAAGTATTTTGTTTTACTTCATTCTAGTAAATAAATTTTTTTAAATCTTTTATTTTCGATATGCTCGCGCCCCCCCAGGGGGGGCGCCCCACAGTTTGAGAAACACTGGCTTATGTCTAAAAATACTTAGCTGTTATGCAAGACTTTAAGAATTCTGGTAGACACAGAAACAAAAATTAATGAGGGAGGAAAAAACCAATTTGTTTTTGTGTTCTCGAAACATTGTTCAACTAAAATGCTTTATTATATAACTATTCACTTTTGAAAATTTAAGTGCTATTGTCTGTTATTGCAATTTTTTCCTTCGAGCACTACAATGAAAGTTATCCAGATTTTGTTTTATTCTTTGAATTAGTAAACAAAACTGCTTTGTACAATCTTATAAGAGAAATAAGACATAAAAAAATTTGGAACTGTTAATTAAATTCTCAAATGATTTTTCAACCACGTAATCAGCTAAACGAGTAAGCTAGACAAAAAAAAAGATGTCAAAACTCGCCATGACGCGGTACACTTAAAAATAAATTTTCTCATTTCCCAGACGGACAACTTTGAGCAAAAATAAAAAAAAATGTATTTTAAGTTACAAATGAGACTAAAAAAAAAAGTTAAAAACTGCTGCGATAATAACAATAAAAAAATGCCACAACAACTCTTCTGTTGTTCTTTGACAAAAGGCATCATAAAGTGGCGAACATTTCAGCAAGCTTCTCAAGAGTCATCAGTCTTAGAACAACAACAACGAAATTTTTTGCTGAAGTGTTTGAAAATGGCTGAGCATTATGAAAATGAAAACTGCTGGTATAAAGTTGAATATTGTAAAGTATGAGAGAATGAAAGACTGGCACTTCAGGAAAAATGGCCATCGATTGGATATAGACCATTGCTCGACAGAAGAGTATTTAATTCCTAATTTTTTTTAATAATGACATGCATATTTTCCTTACTTGTATAAGAGTGGAACTACAAGGGAAATTTTGCTTCCTTACAAACCTTGTCATTTTTTTTTTGTTTTTTTTGTAGAATAGGTTCCTTTTTAGTATATGATCTTCACAGTCGTTGTACGATGAGCAAAATGACGAAGTATACCACTTTATTTTTAACGCAATACAATAAACCAGTGGTTCTTTAACTGTGGTCCGTAGACCCCCTTGGGGTACCAAGCGCCTTTTTAGGGGTTTATGAAGGTCTCTCATTTAATATTAAGAGTTCCACTTTTTTTACAGACTAGGAAAAGCCTCGTGGAAGAATTGAAAGAGGTGTCATCTTAAACTAATTGATCATTAGACTAGATCACTAATTAATACAGTTAAGTACATTATTTATTTATTTGAAATTAGTTTTTTTAACATATATGTAACTAAGATATATACTATCTACTTAAAGAAAAAAAAATGAAGAAATAAAAAAGTCTACATATATGGCTGATTGATTGACGGATTTAATATTAACGTCGCACTGTTCAGCAACACGAGGGCTTTTGGCGACGGACCACGCAATTTTGAACCATGGTCAAGTGACGTGGACGACACCTGAGCTGGCACCCCTCTCCTAACTACCACACCACACCAACGGGAGGACGTTTCAGCTCTCGACAGATTTAACGTGCATCGCTGCCCTACACGGCGGGTCTTTAATGGTACTGGGCTCGAACCCGTGACAAAGCAAACCACGGTCCGATACCCATACCACTCGGCTACCGTGGCCACTTACATATATGGCAGAGGCAGTCTTAGGACTATTAAGAAACCTTTAAATCACTCAGCCATACATTGGGAGTCAAGAAGAGGTATTCAAATCTTGGGGGTCTCCGATGACAGGCTGATACATAAAGTAGGGGCACGGTGATCAAACGTTTAAGAACCGCTGCAATAGGCTATATACTACATTTAATTTAGGTAAATTTTTAAACAATATTTCTTTAAAAACTTTAATTTAACAATTTTTTAAAAATCTGAACTATTGAAGAAGCAATTCTTCTCCTAAAGATGAAGTGAAGAAATTAAATATATAAGAACTCTTTAATGGATTTATTACAAAATATAAATACATGTTATAGTCGAACCTCTATATTGCGAATTTTTATATATAAGGAACTTTTTCGTAGAACCTTGAACATTTCACGATTTTCTTCGTAAAATAACCTCTCTATAGTGAAGTGAATTTTATATATAACGAGCATTTTCTTTTGTGATTCAATTTTTTTTGTTCTCTTTTTTTTAAAGTATTTCTGAAAAAATTTCAAGTTATTCTCTCTTTAACTCACTTTATGGGGGGGGTCATAAATCTTGAAATGGTTTTATTAGATCCTAACTCGCCGATAATAATAGAGTTATGGAAGTTTCATCCAAGAAATGCAACTTTTAGCCCCCATTGACCAGTTCACTAGAAACATCTTCGATACCCTCTTTCACCCTCAGTGGAGTTGTCCCTTGCTCTAATTAAAAAATAATGTATGTTTAATACTACTTGCATGCTTTAAGTTATAAAAAGGTCCTTAAAATTCATTAATTTAGTATAAAATTATTTTCTTAAAATTGAAAATACAGTGAATTCTTCGACATTCCTTTTTCTTGTTTTCCTTGCAGTTTTTCTTTCTTTCTTTTCTTTTTTTGGATAAGATATGTAAAATAAACTTTTACACAAAATTAAAAAAGGGTGTGAATAATTACTTTTTTAATATATAGTGTTTATGAATTTAAAATTTGTTTTATGTTGTTTATAAAGTATATTAAAAGATGAACCACTATATAACGAATTTTCCATATAACGAACTTTTTCCCGGGATTTAACGACATCGTTATATAGTGGTCCGACTGTAATTGCACAGTCATTTTTTTCCTTCTCTAAACTTGATGGTCATTTTTCATGTCGAGGATCGAAGATTATGGCAAACGGAAAACTATCAACACTTGAATCGAAGTATGCATGGACTTAAATTTACATTAACGAATAGGCATGAGTCAGTGATCTATACTAGATGAAATATCAGTCTTGATTGGGATTTCAAGAAAAGCTCTAAATTATTTATCGATAACATTGTCAGTATATGACACAAGAAAAAAAACAATATATAAAGTTTATTTAATTTCTGAACTAAATGGTAAATATCAACGAACAAGGTTGACGCTTGCCAAATCAGTGCCAATAAAAATAGAGTGGTTGGCGTTTCTTAAGTCGAGATGAGGAATATATTCCTCTTATCCAAATCCCCTCTTCTAAGTAATACTTTGTAAGAAATAAAGAAATCTCTCTAAATCACGTTAAACAGAACCGTGACTCTTAAGGGTTTTTTTGTGTGACTTTTTAATGTAGAAGTTAAGAGAATGTATTACCAGCTTAGTTGTTTTTGCCACTTTACTGTGATTCAAATGATATAGATTCAAGACAGTTACGTGTGATAAGGGTAATACAGGGGCGTAGCTACCACTATACCAGCCATATCAGTGATACGTGGCCCCCAAGCTAAAGGGGCCCCAACATGAGTGACAACAGTCCCGTTAACAGGATGCCCATATCTAAAAAAGGGCAACGAAGGATTTTTGATACATGGCCCTCTCAGAATAGCTACGCCAGAGGTGTAATTATGTGTTCTCTATTGAATTCAAAACTATCATTTGACTTGTACTTGTTGTTCTACAAGTAAAATTTAGATACAATTTGAAATTTGATATTTGGGTAAATATGCTCAATTATTAAGATTGCTCAAAAATATTTGCAAATTGAATTTGTCGTTACTGGCTTGCCTAATAGACTTATCAGGACTCCTACAAAATGAGTCACGCATACGATCAACATTGTCTTCTATCACGAAGATTTAAGGATACTTCCCAGTTTGAGATACCATTCCCTTCTCCTTTAAAGTTCTTTCCCATTGGTAGATAGATTTTGATGTCGGAGAGTCGGCATTTCGTTCTGTTCGAACATGTCGCTGTATACGAGTGACTGATTTAAATTCCGTTAACCAAAGTACGCACTGTATCTTTCACCGTGTCGTCCACATTTGTACTACTAAAGTCAGTGTAAAAAGTTTATCGTCTGAGATTGCCGAATAATGCGCGCAAGAGCGGCCGATTGGACTAGACCCAAAAATTTCCGAGAGTTTTCCCAACCACGGATGAACAGTTTATTTCATTATTTTCCGTAATAATAAGCCATTACTTTTGGATACTTTAAGCTCGAACAGCCTGTATTATGCGTATATTTTTAAATCAAATGCATTTTGTTTACATATGCGTTTTATTATTGTTGACAAATATGTACTTTTTAAAAGAAAGTTAATGAGAAAATGAAAAGTTGGCAACAGCAATTCACATAAACTGATTAGCTAGAAACACGTGGTTGCCGTTATTTTGTGACTATGACGTCATTTAGACCATTGATGAGATCCACTACAAATAATATTTGAGTGACATTTATTCACACTTTATTGAATCAAATAAAGAACACACACACTAATACATATTTTAAAATAAATATTTAACACTTTGAACACGTGCTCATATGATTTTTTTTACTAATGACAACTTTTAAATATCTATATATATAAAAATGAATGTTTGTCTGTATGTCATCGATGAACTCAAAAACTACTGTACCGATTCTTATGAAAATTGGTATATATATGAATTTTTCCACGGAGAAGGTTTGTATAATATGCTCATTGATGCCACTCGCCACCAGGTGGCGCTGCAGAGTAGCAACTTCTGCCCCGTTCAACCGAATGTCATGAAAATCATTATGACCATGTATTTTTACACAGAGGAAACGAATATGATATTCATATTAATGGAAGTTACCACCAGATGGCGCTTCCATGTATCAAGTTCAATACTGATTTTAATAGATATCTATACGAATTTGTATAAATAAAAGTTCTCAAAATATATTTTTGGTGCGATAAGTAAAATAAAACTATAAACTTTCTTTTCTTCTCTATCTCTTCTTCTCTTCTCTTTCTCTTCTTCTCTTCTCTTTCTCTTCTTCTCTATTTCTTCTCTTCTCTCTCTCTCTTTCTCTATTCTCTTTTTCTTCTCCTCATCTCTTATTCCCTTCTCTTCTCTATCTCTATAAAAATGATTGTTTACCTGTATGTCTTTTCTAGAATCGTAAACTATGTATTTGATTATGTGAAGATGTCATTCTAATGAATTTCATATATTGTCGTTACAATTCATACTGATATGAATTGAAAGAAATGAAGCGAACGATAGATGACATTTCGAGTCGAGAGTGACATAAGAATTTGTGTAGGTTATGAAATTTATATCTAGCTTACATTAAACAGACAATATTGTGCGTATTTTTATATTTGGGAGAGTTTTTCGAATAATTTTGTGCATTTCATCGTAAGCTGAATTAATTTAGATAAATACTTCAATCGGATTGAATATTTGTAGTTTCCGTGAGCTGATTATATTCATTTTCTACAGTGAATTTACGAAGATCATCGAATGTGTATGTGAAGGATTTGACTGCTGATTGACATTCCGAACGCATTTGCTGTGCGGTTTTTTTTCTTATTAGCATCTTATACCATCTGCGACTTTGCGACGTTTTATAAATTCAAAAGCATCACATCGTTCCTGTATAATTATGCCTCCAAAGCGACGAGCAATTGGCCGATCTACACTTCAAGCACGAAAGAGAAGAGCATTACGAGCCTCAGAATCAGACGAGCAATGAGCATTAAGGCTGGAAAATCTTCGAGTACACGCCACTGAGACCCGTTCGTCTGAATCGTCTGACCAACGAGAAGTAAGATTAGAAACTGATCGAATACGTACTAATCAGATCCGTTCTTCTGAGACAACTGAAATACGGGAAAGAAGGCTGCAAAATTTTCGAATAAGCACTGCTCGATCAAGACGAACACTGCACGCTGATTTGAATCTTAGTGCATTCCATTATGACAGTAATAATGATTACAGTCTTCATCCAAATGTCGTCATTGGAAAAATGGATAAAATTTGCATGTATTGTAGTGCACTCAAATTTAAAAATGAAACGTGGAATGTGCTGCGCCAGTGGAAAGTTAAGCTACCAGAATTACATTCACCACCCGAACCACTGTCAACGTTTCTATCTGGTGTTACACGTGTGTCGAAGCATTTCTTGGAAAACATCCGCAAGTACAATTCATGCTTCCAAATGACATCGTTCGGTGCAACGAACATCGTGCGCGAAAATTACATGCCGACATTCAGAGTCCAAGGGCAAATTTATCATCATGCCGGATCGCTTCTACCATTGCCGGACGCAGATCACAAGTTCCTTCAAATTTATTTTATGCCAAACAGTGATGAACAAATTGAACAACGATGTCATTATAATGCGGGCACTAGACGAGAAATTGTGGGTACGTTACAAGGCCTTTTCGATCAACACAATGAATTAGTTCGGTTGTTTAAAACCGCCATTCAACGAATGCCAGCCGATGACTATGCAGTTGTGATTCGAGCAGACAAAGACCCGTTGGCCAACACGAGAGACAGTTCAACAATCGATGAAGTGGCGATCGTTATAGTTGGCGAAGAATTTGAATCGCTCGACATATAATTCTTCATCGCAGAAGTGGTGACATTCAGCGAGTCTCCGAAACTCATCGCTCATACGACGGATTGCAGTATCCGATTCTGTTTTGGCGAGGAGATGATGGATATCATTTTAACATCAAAATGATAAACCCACAAACAGGTGAGGGAACGAATAAGAAAGTCAGTGCCATGAATTATTATTCGTATCGACTGATGATTCGTCAAAACGCTAAGAACCACATTCTGAAATGTAGACAATTGTTTCATCAATATATCGTTGACATGTACGCGAAGATTGAAACCGAACGGCTATTATATATTCGATTGAATCAAACCGAGTTGCGTTCTGAATAGTACGTCCATTTACGAGACGCAGTCGTTAATGATGGTAACGTCAATCCAAACGAATTGGGAAGAATGGCCATATTACCGTCTACATTCACGGGGAGTCGACGGCACATGCATGGATACGCACAAGATGCGATGACATACGTTCGCGCATATGGTCGTCCAGATTTGTTCGTCACCTTTACATGCAATCCAACATGGAATGAAATTAAAGAACTTCTATTAGTTGGACAATCATCTTCGGACCGCCATGACATTACCGCACGCGTATTTAAACAAAAATTGAAATGTTTGATGGATTTTATTATCAAGCATCTCATGTTTTTGGAGAGACACGCTGCTGGATGTATTCCATTGAATGGCAGAAAAGAGGATTGCCACATGCACATATTTTGGTTTGATTAATCAACAAAATTACGCCAGATCAAATTGATCAAATCATCTCAGCAGAAATACCAGATAAGCACATTGATCCAAACTTATTCGACGTCGTCACCAAAAATATGATCCATGGCCCATGTGGCGCATTCAACAATAATTCATCATGCATGTCTGATGGGAAATGCACGAAACGATACCCAAGAAAATTGGTTTCTGATACTATCACTGGCAATGATGGATATCCACTGTATCGTTGACGATCAGTTGAGGATGGTGTCAAATCCGTCGTTCTGAAAGTACGAAACATTGATATTGAAGTAGATTATCGTTGGATTGTGCCATATTCACCACTGCTTTCAAAGACCTTCAAAGCACACATTAATGTTGAGTATTGCAATTCAGTGAAGTCGATCAAATACATTTGCAAATATGTCAACAAAGGAAGCGACATGGCAGTCTTCGGAGTAGGGAATGTAGCTGCACCGCTCGATGAAATCAACCAATACCAACTTGGACGCTACATAAGCAGCAATGAAGCAGTACGGCGCAACTTATCATTTCCAATCCATGAACGACATCCAACAGTAGTACACTTGGCGGTGCATCTCTAGAATGGACAACGCGTGTACTTTACAGCAGATAATGTACGTGCAAGAGCATTGGTTCCACCGGCAACAACTTTAACTGCGTTTTACTCATTGTGCCAAGATGATCTTTTGCTAAAACCTTGCTTTATTCTGAAGTACCGAAATTCTACACGTGGAATGCATCGACTAAAAGTTTCAACGTCGCAAACAAGGTAAAGCAGTTAAAGGACATACCAATTTATATTCCAGTGATGCATTGGGTCGTCTGTACACTTCATCCGAACAATACAGAATTCTTCTATCTAAGATTGCTGTTGATCAATATACGTGGACCAATATCTTCCCAAGATTTAAGAACAGTCAACGGTCAGCTGTGCGCTACTTATCGCCAAGCTTTCCAAGAACTAAATCTTCTTGAGAATGATGCACATTGGGACACTGCACTAGCTGATGCTTCGAATACTGCTCGACCACAGCAAATACGCACGCTATTTGCCATAATATTAACAACCTGCTTCCCATATAATCCAAAAGATCTTTGGGAAAAATACAAGGACTACATGAGTGAAGATATTCTACATCGTTTGCGCGCTGCGAATCAAAATCCGGACATTCAATTCAAACCAAACGTGTATAATGAAGCATTGATTTTGATTGAAGACATATGTTTGACAATCGCTAACAAGGCACTGGTGCAACTGGGAATGCCTGCTTCAAACCGACCTGCAAACAACCTTTTTGATCGGGATTTGCAACGAGAAACACACTATGATTCTGACGAACTGGGGACATTCGTTAGGACAAATCTTCCGCAGTTGATTCTAGAACAACGCATTGCGTATGACAGAATTATGCGGGCAATCACAGAACAAAGCGGTGGACTGTTTTTTATAGATGCGCCCGGTGGTACAGGCAAGACTTTTCTTCTTTCACTAATTTTGGCAACCATACGATCACAAAATAATATTGCACTGGCTATTGCATCATTTGGAATTGCGGCAACTCTTTTGGATGGTGGCCGAACAACGCATTCAGCATTGAAACTGCCGTTGAATTTGCAAAACACTGAGGCACCAACATGCAACATCAGCAAAAACTCTGGAATGGGAAAAGTACTCCAAACGTGTCAAATTATCGTATGGGACGAATGTACATTGTCTCACAATAAAGCATTGGAAGCGCTTGATCGTACACTGCGAGATTTCAGAGGAAACAGACGGATCTTCGGTTCCGCACTCATTTTATTGTCTGGTGATTTTCGGCAAACACTGCCCATTACACCACAATCAACACCCGCTGATGAACTTCATGCATGTCTTAAATCATCAGTTCTATGGCGTCATTTACAGAAATTGACTTTGAAAACTAACATGCGTGTACAACTACAACGGGATGCATCGGCTGGAAATTTTACAAAACAATTAATGGATATTGAAATGGGCGAATGGAAATTGATGAATCTACACCATGTATCACCCTGCCAAAAACTTCTGTAAGATCACAGAAAGCATCGACGAATTGGTGCAAAAAGTTTTCCCAAACATTGCACAAAACTACAAAAACCATCAGTGGCTCAGTACGCGTGCTTTATTAGCAGCCAAAAACATCGATGTCAATACCATCAACTTCACCATTCAGCATGGAATACCCAGTGAAACGACAACATATAAGTCCATCGATACTGTGGAGAATCAAGATGAGGTTATCAACTATCCAACTGAATTCTTGAATTCGCTTGATTTGCCAGGCATGCCACCGCACGTTCTTACATTGAAAATTGGCGTACCCATCATACTTCTTCGAAACATAAATAATGTTATCGAGGCAACAATTTTGACTGGAAAATTCAAAGGTGAAGACGTCCTGTTGCTACGTATCCCAATGATCCCGACAGATATGCCATTCGAATTCAAACGTTTACAGTTCCCGGTGCGACTCGCTTTCGCAATGACTATTAACAAAGCACAAGGACAATCGTTACAAGTGTGTGGATTAAATTTGGAGAATCCATGCTTCTCACATGGACAGCTCTATGTGGCTAGCTCACGTGTCGTCACGTGTCTACGCACCAAATGGAAAAACAAGAAATATTGTGTATCCCACAGCATTTCAATAAACATCTAATTGAAACTGAACTTTGTAATCACACAATTTTTTCGAAACGGCTTTGAATGAATTGAATATTTGTGTACTGATTTTCCTTTAAAATTATTTTTCTTAAATTTATTTCAGTTGTTTGCGTAGCAACGCGCGCCGGGTACAGCTAGTTACTTAATAAATTATGCAAAATTTTTAATTTTTGAAAAAAAAATCAGTGAAAGCAGTATTATATTATTTTTGAAAAACTTCAAGAAAATAATGTTGATATTTTTATAAGTAAAACGGAGTAAGCGGAAGAAACATCACATAATACGCTAAAGAAAAAGTTGACATAGTTAAAGTTACACATACAGGAGAGCAAACTGAATGTAACACTATTAACAAAAGTGACGTGTAAAATTTTATTAAAATTTTTAAATGGGATTTTACTTGGTAGCAACTTTCCAAACCCTTGAAGAAAGAACTTGAAGAAATAGTTCGATCACAAAATAGTTCAAATATTTTATAAGAACAAATTTAGCAATGGAGAACTCAATCTTTAACTCCACACAAATTGTTTTTCTTGTTTTTTTACTAGTTTTAAGTCGCAAAAAAAAGTGGGAATGGAATAGAAGTTTATCTTTTCCCTCGTGATTCGTCTTCGACGTCATTGCAAAAAGACCAATGGTTAAGGACAGGAAAACGATCGTTATTGGTTGCCAAGGTAACCAAAAAAAGCTCACTTCCTACTTCCTTTTTTCCTTGCTTCGGCTTTTAACAGCCATGCAAAAGAAGTTTGTGTCAATAAAAAATAAAAAAATTCTAAGACGAAAATAAATTCTTTTTCTTTGTTAGAAATTTTTTTTACACCTATGTTAACTTTTACTAAGAGACGATTCTAATGAAAGAACTGATGATCACCTCGATGAGACTAAGAAAACTATGTTGCTTTTTTATAAAGTAATGAGAAATTAACATAACATAGTTTTTCATTCGAAAACCCGTAAATTGAGGAAATGATAAATTTTAAAAGATAGAAAAATCTCATTACAATGATATCCTATCGGATTGCATGTTAACTACATATAAGGGACATTCACTGCAAAAGGAATTTAAAACAAGTAAAAAAAAATATATATATATGTATATAAAAAAATTAAGTCAATTCCTACTTAGATCAACAAATTATTTTTTATATTTAAACTACTTTTTATTAAATAGTTACAATTAATATAAATATGTATATACATATGACAGAATCACAATATTTAGTGGTAATTAATTTTTATTAATTACCATTAAAGTATCGTATTGTCAACCAAAACAATCGTGAATATAAAATTTCAGTTCAACTGAATGCTTTAAAACGTGAGAAAAAAAAACTTTCAAAGTTTTGACCCAAGTCATTAAAAATGAAACCAACGTGTCAGTATCTGTAATTCTTTAAATAATTAGTTTCAGTCAATTTTAATTAATTATAATTAAATTATCGTATTTTGACACAAAACAATAGTGTATAGAAAATTTCAGCTCAAATGAATGATTTGAAATGTGAGAAAAAAACCTTTTCAAGTTTTGACTCGACAAAATGGTCATTAAGTCGCCAAAAATGATGCCAACGTGACTGTGTTTGTAATTCTTTAAATAATTAGATTTAATCAATTAATTTTTATTAAATTATTGTATTGTCATCCAAAATAATTATGTATATAAAATTTCAGCTCATTCGAGCGCTTTAAAATGTATTTTGTTAACGATTGAAAATTCCACGAAGATAAATAAGTATATAGAGAGTGTGAGCTAATAGGAATTGAATGACGTGTGAATATTTGAATGGGCTTCGGATTATACTGCTTCTGTTATCTGACGAGTCTTAGAAATATTTCATGTATTGTTCTTCACTTTCCAACAATGAACAATCTATTTATCCCAATGACCCAGGGCTCACGGCTTCAAAATACGAGGTACCTTACCGAAAAACGGTATTACCCTCTCACCATACTTAATAAGAAAAAAAGATAATAATTAATTGAAAGTTCCATAAAATTCAAAAGGTTCTATCAAAATTATTAACAACAGCTCAGAGCCTTTCTAAAAGAAAGCTTCTCACCTGTAGCTGAGGACATACTATCGGTGAGAGAGCAAGAAATAATTCAATTGGCAAGTATGAAACATATTTAATGAGGCACCATCCCGGAGGGAGGTGGCAGAAATCTGTGCTCTTCTCTAATTCGTCCTTTCTTTTGCGGAACGAAATCAGAAAGTATTTATCACAATGAATTTAATGCCTCTTTTCTTCGAAGCCGTTAGGTTTTCAATCGGCTAGGTTTAATAGCTAAAGAAAGGTTGTACTTTCAGTCATTTGAGAAATTCTTTGTAACTATTAAATGGGCAAAAATTATGAAGTATTTTAAGCTTCAAATAAATTATCTCTTTCGTTCCCTTTATTTCAATTTCTCTCTGTGATTTGCCTCCAGCAGTGGAAAGAATGCAACTACACATTTATCTATCCCATATGAATGGTGAATTTTTTATCTAAGACGATCTTCTATGAGACTGCAGAATAAATAAATAACCACAAAACACAAAACTAATACATTCAGCATTCGCAGATATTTAATAGTTTGATTTGTGCATGATTCGATTTTAGTTTTATTACTTCAATGAATACGATTTTATTGGATCATCCTATAAATAGTCAATTTGTTTCAATTGCAAGTAATAAAGATAGAAGATGTATAAACGACTGCATCAGCTTACGGTAAATATTTCACTTGATGTTAGGTACCCACTTCTGTGGCAACATGAGGGCTACTGGTGAAGAACCTCGTAGTTTTGAGCTATGGTCTGTTAAGCCGCAGTCACACGAAGGCAGCCAGCGTCGAGCGTTGAGCGTCTAGCCAATCAGAGACTTGATCTCGGGCGAGATGAAGTCTCAGATTGGTTCGACGCCGACTGCCTTGGTGTGAATGCGGCTTTAAGGTAACTGACTCATCTCCGGCTTAGCATGATTCGAGCCAGGTGCCGCTTGGTACCCAATGTGCAGAAGGGGCTTATCTACGTTAAATATGTCGAACCTCAAACTTTCTACCAATGGTGTTGTGAGGGTTCCAGCTCAGGTGGCGTCCTCTTCACTATACCATGTGTTAAGGTAATAGATGGCGCGGTTTCAACAGCGGCGTTTTGTAACTGTAACCCGGAAAAGACGGGGAATGATGAGTGGAACGTTGGAGAGGGTTGTTCGAAAAATTGGATGCTGAAAGATTGTTGCCGGTAGCAAATCGTTTTGATTATTTTTCCCTTGAAATTTATTTAGTATAACTTTTCTTCTATCTTCGTTTAAGACATTTTAATTTTAGTATTTACACATGATAGTGTATTAATACAAAATTGAGTGTTGGAGTAGGGAAGAGAAAATGGGCGAATTACCCTCACCCAGATAATAAAATGGACGTGGAAAGTACAAATTCTAATTTTTATAGATGCAATTTAACATATATGGAATTATTAGCCACAAGTTTGAGGAAAGACAAAATTTAAATACGAGTCCGAATATTACAATTTTCTTAAAATCAGAAAATAACTTTCAGAGTGGTAATCCACTTAAATTAAAAGAAAAAATAATGAAAGCGTTCTCAATTAAAAAATGATTCTGAGTATGAGCAAAACAAGAAACGGCCAGATTATAATCAAAACAAATAGTTGCGAGACCACCAAAGAAGCATTAAAGATTAAAAAAATAAATATAATAAATAAAAAAATGAATAAAAATAAGTACAAGATTGTCCTGTATTAGCCTAACCATTTTTTAACATTTACTTAACATTTTGTAAGGAATAGACACGGATTATGCAATAGAAGACATAAAATCGGAACTAGAAAACAACAATCATGCAATTTTGAACATTCAACGTTTCACCGAAAAAACAGAATCAGGATTGAAACCTATCAAAACAATTAAAGTTACCCAAATTGGATGCACGTTCCCCGAAAGTGCCCCAATACGGTTTAAAATGTTTAAAACTAATTTATACTTTAAAAAACCTAAGCAATGCACAAACTGTTGGAAATTTGGACATTTTCAAAAATTCTGCCGAAGCTCAATAAAATGTCGAATATGTTCACATTAAACCACTTTGAAAATGAGTGTAAAGAAACTGAAATAAAGAAATGTAGCTCTTGTGGAGAAGCGCATGAAGCCAACTCTAAAATTTGCAAAAAAATATCAAGACGAAGTCGAAATCTTAAAAATTAAAGTAGAGCAACAAATCTCGAGAAATGAAGCAGTCAAAACGTTTCAAAATTTTTTAAAAAAATCTTATACTCAGCTAAAACATACAACAATCAAACAGAAAAAATAGAAAATTTGAAAAAAAAATTAAAAGCTTGGAACAGAGAGAGAGAGAGAGAAATTTGAAGAAAACAATAATATATTTGAAAAAAAAAATTATAGAACAAATAGTACAGCGTTTTACCACAGAATTGAATACGATGGTAACTCAAATAAATTTGAGATTTTCTTCCTTGATGAACACAATGGAACCTATTTTAAAAAAAAGCTGCATCTAATATAACAATTTCAATAGATAACGACTACCCAATAAATAGAAGACTAAATGAAAAAAACAAAAAGACTAAAGAAACTATCAGAACAGAGAGGAAATATATTAGAAAGTGCAGTGAAACAAAAAAAATATAGATAAATATACAAATTTACTTATATTTTCGCTAAAAAAATCAATATTAAACTGATTAGTAGTATAGCACCTTTTTTCCCTTTAAATCATGAATATAATCCAATGGAATGCACGTGGAGTAAAAAACAGGAGGTCAGATATTCTTTTCGAGCCAGTTTCTCGAAAAGCAAGAATTTTAATGATTCAAGAAACATAGTTACATCCAAATGATATTTGCACTACTCCTAATAGGAATATTTTCCCAATTGATAGAGAAATCAGAAAAGGAGAAGGATTAATGATAGCTTTAAATTAAGATATGAGCGCCATAAAAATTTTCTCAGAAATTAGTGAAGACATAGAAATTTTAATAGTCAGAGCTTAGATAAATTCAGTTTCTCTTACAATTTTCAATATCTACATTCCACCGGGAAACTTCAATGACGTCAATTTATCGAAAATAGCATCATATATTGATAATCATAGTTTGATATTAAGAGATTTCAATGCATCACAAGAGATATGGGGATCAAAAAGTTCCAATGCTACTGGAAAAAAGATTTTTGATTGGGTTATTGAAAATGACTTAATGCTGCTAAACCATAAAAGTCCAACTTATCTACAATCATCGGGAATTTTTACATCTATAGATCTTTCTTTATCTTCTATAAATTCAAATTATGATTTATCCTGATCCACAAATACTGATAATTTTGGAAGTGACCACTTCCCTATATTTAATAATCATTAAATACAAAAGAACAAACAGCTTAGCAACAAATAATTTTAAACAAAAAACAAATTGGAACAAACTTATCAATCTTATTCAACAAATATTAAATTTAAATGAAAATATAAATATGGATATTATAGAAGAAATTAAAAAAGCTCAAATCTTATCTCAAGAATCAGAAAAAAAATACAGATCAATTCAAAGCTCATGTGGACATTTAAGAGAAAAACAATAAATAAAAAATAAATAAAACTCCTTAATAAAACATGAAAAAACTTTAAAGAAGGAGACTGAATAAAATATATAAAGAAAACAGCGCAAAAAGCGAACAATCAAAGCCTGTAAAAAAAAAAATTGGGTAGAAGACATGTAAAAAAATATCTTCTCCTAAAGTTCTTTTTAAAATAATTCGGATAATCAAAAACAGAACAAATCCTAAATATTCTTCATTTAATATTATT
Source organism: Trichonephila clavipes (assembly GCA_019973935.1). Taxonomy (NCBI): domain Eukaryota; kingdom Metazoa; phylum Arthropoda; class Arachnida; order Araneae; family Nephilidae; genus Trichonephila; species Trichonephila clavipes. Next base: position 1,462,865 of record BMAU01000607.1, read on the forward strand.
GAGAATAATGGAACCTTACTAACAAACGAACAACCCCAAGCACAGACTGTTTTTTACTATATTACACAAAACAAGACAACGATAGTATTCCAAATATTCCTATTACGGACAATAGTCAAGATATTAATGAACTTTTCTCTTTAAAAGAATTAGAAATAGCAATATCTCATCAAAAGAACAGCAGTCCAGCACATGATAAAATTTCTTTCCAAACAATCCTTCTTTACAAACAACAAAGTAATAAATCTTCTCCTGAAATCTTTAATGACAGTTGGTCTTCAAGTCAAATTCCAAAAGATTGGATTCACGCAGTAATTTTACCTTTCATAAGACCCCACAAAAATCCCAAGGAAGTTTCGTCATACCGTCCTATATCTCTTACTTCAGTAATTGTCAAATTATTAGAAAGAATGATTTTGCATAGAATGTTGAATTTCAGTCTTCAAAATAAAAATTTTCATGTTAATCATCATGGTTTTTACCCCCACAGAAGCAGCATTAATACGTTACTTCAATTACAACATAATATTATACTGGCTAGAGAACGCAAAGAATATTTTATTTTGGTAGCATTAGATATTAAAACAGCCTATGACTCAGTGTTGCCAAGTGGTCTAGTTTCTAAATTTAAAAAAAAGTTGGATACTCTGGTAGATTGCTTCGGTGGATACAAAATTTCTTACATCAGAGGACAATTCAAATTAAATGGAGGAACAATTTTTCAAAAATCATTAGAAATAATTATGGTGGCCCTCAGGAATGTATCTTAAGCCCTTTCCTATTTATAATTTATATGGCAGATATGTTTGAAATTCAACACGACAGCCATCTTCTGGTTTACGCAGACGACATATTCTTATACAATAGCGGTACAAATTGGAATAAAACAATAGGCGAAATGCAAGAATCTTTAATAATATTTCAGCCTAGTGTAAAAAATAGAAATTGTCCACATCTCCAGAAAAAAGCAGTCTAATCAAATGTTCTAGAAGAAGAAGCACAATACCTCCATTACTTAAAATATGTGACAAACCTATTCCCGAAGTGAAGAGTCTTAAAAAAAAATCCTGAGTATAATCTTCGACCCCAATATCACCTGGAAAAATCATATTAATTACCTACGTCAGAAAGAATTCAAGTATTTAAATGCAATTAAAGCCTTATCTTCTCCGAAAATAGGAACAAGATCTGTTCGTCTTTTAAATATTATTAATGCCACAATCCGTTCTATCTTTGACTATAGAAGTCAACTTTTTTCCTTTTCTAGCAATAGCAACAGACAAAAACTAGAATCGATTTACAATGCTGCCTTACGTTTAGCCCTAGGTCTCCCAAAAAACACCCCGTTGGATTTATTAAGAGCAGAGTCTATGAATGGAAGCAATAATAATCGCCATAATTTCCTGTGCCAAAAATTTATAACTAAAAAATAGCATTAAAAGACTGGTCACCGAATGCAAGATTATTTTGGGATGCAAATAATATTTTTTATAAATATAGGGAAAAATATATCAGTATTTTTCAAAAGACAATCAACCTGCTCCAAGAACTATGTATCTCTAAAGTGGATATTCTTCTGTGGATCCCTTTTCCGCCAATCTATGAAAATCACAAAATAAACATCTATACTCATGAACTGCCATTTTAAAACAAGATCTTCCAGATGTCATAGAGCAATAATGATTACATTCAGTTAAACTTTAACAACAATATCATAATAGCAACCGATGGTTAAAAAAATACTAATCAATCATCAATAGGAATTTCAATCCCCAAGGAAAAAAAAGTTCGACAAAATTTCATACTGAAGGAAATTATTTCAATTTTCACAGCTGAAGCTATAGCCATATGGACTGCGTTAAAAATTGGGTTTCTGAAACAGAAAACTATGTCATCCTGACGGACAGCTTATCGGTTCTAAAAAGTATCCAAAATATTAATAGAAAATCCAATACGATAATATTAAATTTAAGTTCAACTTTACATGAGTGTCTCCAAATAGCTCAGTCAATTACATTCATTTGGGTACCAGCTCACAAAGGAATAGAGATTAATGAAGAAGTTGATAAATTAGCTAAACCTCTCCAGAACCGTGGAATATTATTCCTTGGATTACTTGGGAAGATCTACATACATATTTTAAAAAACAACACCAAAGTAAAAACGAAGAAATATGGAAAAAGAGTAAAAGACATAAAAATTATATTTATATTTCTCATCTTGAAAAGGCGAATAGACAGGCAGTAAAAAATAGAAATATAGAAGTTTTAATCAATAAGTTGCGGGCTAAGAAATTACCATTGAATGATATTTATTTTCTTTTAAACAATCGGAATTTCCATTGTGCTCAAAAACTAGTGAACATTTTGTTTTAACCTGTAACAAATACAAATCGCAACGTAAAATTTTGAAAAGTTTTATCTCCAACCACAGTGAATGGTCTTATTCATCAATAGCGAAGTGTAAAACAATAGATCATATTCAAAAAGTCGAAGAATTTTTTAACATCAACCAATAGATTCTAAGTACCAACTACTGTTGAAGCACAAGATGATAACCAAGTTTACAGATGTACAGCGCAATCACGTCCTATCGTTGCTTCCTAATTCAAGAAAATAATCCAATTTCCTTCAGAGCATAAGGCGCTGGCCAAGTCTCCAGGTATACAGTGTTATCACTGTATTGAACTGAACTGAACGGAACGTTGGAGAGTTTGAGTAGATTTGCTGAGGTGTTGTGAGTTGTGAGAGTTAAGTAGTATAGGGTGGGAGATTTTAGTTTATAATGTATAAAGTGTGAGATTTTAGTTTGTAATGTATAAAGTGTGAGATTTTAGTTTGTAGTGAATAAGGTGTGAGTAGAAGTTTGTAAATAAAGTTATTTGTTATTGGAGAGATTTATTTGTAGTTTGCGTAATCAGTACATGGTCAAAGAAAGGACGGCGACTGAGCAGACATCTCTTCCTAGCCTCCACATTACACCAAAGTGAGAAGTTTGAGTTTCGACAGATTTAACGAGCAACAGTCCCACTACAAGATGGGTCTTCAGTGTCACCAACTTCTTTTTAAAATAAGCATTAAATTTACCTCATTCTTAAAGCAGGTTTGGAAGAGTAAATATATAATCTGATTTTAATAGGTATTTTTTCAAAATTTTATATATAATTGGATGAAATTATGTTATGAACAGGATAATATTACTGCACTGAACTCTTTTTGATGGTAATGCAAAAGGAAACTGAGGCACATTAAGTTTAAATTCAGATTTAGTCTTTATGCTTGTATAAAATACAGGAAACTATTTTAAAGACTTCACCATTATCGCAAGGTTTTGGTGGTGTTGTTGCAGTAGAGTCAGACATTTGAATCTTGATTTAACTAAAGCCTTGTTGAATAGCGAAGCTGATGCGTTATAAGTTTGTTGAGATTCAAACTCCTCACGTTGATCTGAAAATGAATAGTCTGTAGAGCAATCCTTGTCATTTGACCATTGCTCAATATTGTGAGTTAACAGTCTTCGTGATTCGGTCAAGTTCATCTTTATTAAAGAACGTAAAGAGCATGCTGCTTCACTCATATCACCCCCTTCTGAGATGGTCCTGCCTCTACCTTCTGAGATAACAGCATGATGTTCCCTTGTCAACGAAAAACACAAACGATAGGTCTGCGAGCCAACAAGCCGACATAGTGGAGTCGGTTTTGAACAGTTTCATTCGAAACTCTGGTAGGAATGGCCTCTGTAGGTGCTGTTGCAAACAAGTTGAGTTCATAGGGTCATTTCTTCTGGCTGTTAATACTAAATATTAATCCTCATTTTGTGTTGTTCGAGGTGTACAATTTTATCCCAATCTTCAGAGAATACTTACAGTTTCCCAAAACCATTTCCATAGTCAGGAAAAGCACTTTGAGAAACTCCAAACGCTTTCACTACAATGGATTGTGTGGTCTCTAAACTACAGATTGCCATCCAGAATACTGATTTACCTAATGCTGAGACACCGCATTCCCCGTTACAAATAATTCAATGCGCGTCAGTTGTTTTTAGTCTATTCCTAGAGAAGAAATGTGTGTATGCTGCTAGAATGACTTTTCCCTCCTTGTCTAAAACATGTACTTTTCTACATCGCGAACAAAATTTACATATTTCCAACTTAACAAATATTGAAATTTTCATTTTTAGTCTCTTCTATTTCATTGTTGTTAAAAAAGGTTGTCGATAATATATTTATTGCATACCAAACTCACTCACTCACACACACACACACACACATAATAACTTCTAATTGTTTTGCGTAGTGCATCTTAATTAGGTATCATTTTTCAGACTGCAAATTGCTTCTATATCAATATTAAATTCTAACCATTGTTCTAGAACTAGCCTTATGTGTTTTATTATACTTATAATTTATCACAGAGTTAACTGATTTCTTTCACACATGAATTATAATCTATATTTTGCCTCCTCAACTGTAACATTAAAGGGTTTAAAAATTACACTCTAAAATGAAAAAGTACATATTTATGCGGTTTTTCTAAACTTTAAAGATATTATTTCATAAATAAATGTCTAATTTGAAAAATGAACGAATGAATGATGAATTTTTACATGAAAACTGAAACATTTCATGTCTGACTATGTGTCCGTGTTCTTTAATACTAGGTCAGCGTTTCTCAAACTGTGGGACGCGCCCCCTTGAGGGCGTGATAACTCTACGAGGGGGGCGGAGCACATAGAACAGTCGAAAACAAAAGATCATTTTGAAAAATTATTAATTTACTGAAAGTAAACAAAATATATTCTAATTTAACAAAAAATAAAATACACTATTATAATACACTTATAAATGTATCAGTACTGCACAATATATTTTATAATTACTTTAACAATACAAAGTTAAGAACAAGTTTAATAATTGCCAGGGACCCCATAGGATTGCAATATGTATAAAATTACACACAAAAATTAACACTTATCTTGATAATTTGTACGGTTTACAATTAATCCCTTAACTGGCGATTAGAAAAGTTACGCAATTCGCTCCCCAATTCCAACTGTTTACCACGTAGGCTCGATGATGTGTTGAGGGGGGGAGGAGATATAAAGAAGCAAATAATCTGAAATAAGAAAATACTTCGCAAACATTCTCAAGGTCCTTTTATTGCATTCCAAAGTCTTCGGAATAATTTTATAAATAGCATTGCACAGAAAAGATTGGAACGACGTATATATACGTCCGGTGAAATTAACGCTTTGGCTGAGCGAGACGATTATATACGCCGGTGACACTTAAGAGATTAAAGCCGTATCGTAGTTTTAGAGTCAAAGTATAGTATTATTAAATTCAATATATTGTTATTGTATGAGGGGGGCGTGAGGAAAATCATGATTGAATACTGGGTCGCGAATATTGAAACTTTGAGAAGCACTGTACTGGGTGACGAATGCCTGATACAGAAAACGAAAAGTGCAATGTAGGAGTTGTGTAGAAAGAACATATTCAAGACATATCAATGAACAAAAAAATTATCACACTTCGCTATAAAAAAGACTCGAATGAGCAATCATTACTTCAACTCTTCAAAAAAGAAACATCTTCAGACTTAAATAATACATACTATAATAGATAAAGAGGGCAAACACTTGAAGCAGAATAATGCCAGAAAGAAGTCGAATGAATCTCGGAGAGAAATTTGGTTCTATTTCTTCCAGACGCAGAATCTCTGAATGGGAATGCCTTTGTTCGACAGTGAATACAAGTTCTCCAATCAATGGCCGAGTGTGAATGGAATGCTGCTGACCTTTTTGAAGGGGCTTCCGGAACATGAAGTCATCAGAATTTTTTTTTCATCGTAAGAAAACTAAAAGATGAAAGGGGGAGTTTAGTCCACTGCGGATATTCAAGCTTCAGTGAATAATACCGCAGTGCTGAAGACAGAGATTGATTGCAGGCTTTTATTTATTGAGGACAGAGGTCAAAGTCTAGTGAATGGTTAAGTATGTCTCAATACAGATTTGCCAGTGGTATTAAGAAATTCTTACGATGCTCCCTAACTTCGTTAGAAAGATACAGAAAATTGCAGTATTTATTATTTGCATCATAAAACTTTCGTGTCAAAAGATTTCTGCTTAAAGTAATTTTATAGTCAAACATGAAGATCAAAACTAATTTCTATGTCACAAATTGGGAATACTTATGCTTACCGATTGTTGTTTTTGAAAATAAATTTTTTTGAAATCGACTCCTACTTAGGTCAACAAAGAAAAATTTTATTTTACTTATTTTTTATTAAACAGTTACAATTAATATAAATATGTATATATGTATGACAGAATCGCAATATTAAGTGACAAATCAGAAAGCGATTTCCCTTGCAATTTTCCATTTTTTTCTACATATGGTGTTGGATTATTTTTTTTGTTTGTTTGTTACTGTTTATTCATTAATTAAATTTAGTTATTTTAATTAAATAGTATAGTCAAAAAAGAAATCACGTTCTCAGAAATTTAGCCATCCCAGGTGGGATTCGCGAACCCACGACCTTTGGAACAGAGGTCCAATGTGCTATCCATTGCGCTACTGGGTGATTGTCCTTTTTATATCTGGTGTTGAACTATTATTTTTGTTTGTCACTATCTATTCATGAATTATTCAAATAATAATAAATTAATATTTGAAAAACTGTATTAACATCAAGTTTCCTCCGCTGCAAGTTTAAAAAATGTATTTGAACTTGAGTGGGTGAATAAAAGTATTTAAATAATGATTGAAAACTTGAACAATATATATATATATATATATATATATATATATATATATATATATATATCTTGTTCAAGTTTATCGTTATATAGAAGACATAATCATTTTTGGCAAACAAGTCAATTTTATACCTAATACTAATTTTTATCCACAATATCTTAATTTAATACAGACAACTAGTAGCAACAATGAAGCAAATTTTCTTGACATACATATGAAATTAATAGATAATGTAATAATTTCTAATATTTATGATAAAAAAGAAGATTTTAATTTCAATATAATAAAAGTTCCGCATTGGGAGAGTAATGTGCATATTTCTATATTTAGAAATATTATTATTAATTATATACAACGCAATAAATTTCTAGTGTCGAAAAATCAGAAATAATAAATAACTATAAACATTTTACTAAATATTACTTAAATCAGAAATACCCAATTCATTTTATTAATAGTTATATGAATAAAGCTATTCAATATTGTAAGGATTAAAAATTCTTAGATTAATTATAGTTTAATACTTTAAATTTACACATTTCATAGTTAAAGTTACCTCCATATTCTATTATTAGTTAAAATTAATTATTATTATTTAATTCATATATACTCTAGTGTCTCTAAACTTATGGTTTTCGTAACTCTTTTATTAATTTTTGTTTTCTATTCTTTTTATGCTTTTGTTAAGTGCTACATTTCAACCATTCACATGCTTTGAATCTGCATTAGGGTCCAGAATTTGGCAATAACTTATTTATTGCACTCAGATTTAGCACGGACTCTGCATTTTCAAGTAATTCTTAGGTAAGTTACCTCTATTTTGTAATGGATTTAGATATTCCTATCCATTACTTTCAATAGGTTTTTGCTCAGTATTATTTACATAAAGGAGGAAGGTTGGCTGGCCAAAAAACATGTGTTCAACCCCACTTTTATATAATTTATATATTAGCTGTCCTAAATCAGCAATGTTTATAATACAGCAGCATCCATTTTATAATTTTTAATCTAGTGTCCTTCATTGTATGTTCTCTTTACTGTCTCTGTGTCTTTTTCGAATGTGATTGGTGAATGTTTATCTCTTGTCTGTAGAGAATTAGACTATATATATATATATATATATATATATATATATATATATATATATATATATATATATATATATATATATATATTGTATATATATATTGTATATATATATATTGTATATATATATATTGTATATATATATTGTATATATATTGTATATATATATATATATATATATATATATATATATGTAGGTAGAGTGTGAACTAATAGTAGAAAAAATTATTATTAAAACGAATTTCTATGCCATAGATTGTGAATAGTTAGGCTTACTGATCGTTGTTTTTTTAAAAAAATAAGCTCTGTGTAAAACTGTCGAATTTTTAAATTTCTAAATATATTCCATTAAGTTTAAAAAATCATATTTTTTCAAAATAAAATGCAGATTATTACTTAGAACAATCACTAATTTATTTTCGAATTCAGACCTTTTGTATGTTTTTGTTTTTGTTTCGCGGAATGAGATGTAGCATATAAAGTTCAAATGGGGTGTTGAGAATTTTGACAGAAATCTGATGGCCACGGTGCCTTAGTAGTCATGGCAATGAACTCGTGGATGGCATCGTGCCATGCTGGCATAGTGATCAGCACGTTGCATGAACAAATATACTTCAGTTTTTCAACTATTTCTCTTACGATATTTTATGGTTTTCGAATATGATTGGACAGAAAACTTCTGAATTTTATTTAAAACATGCAGAATATTCTCTTATCCCGTTTTTTACACATAACTGCACTCCAAAAAATCAAGTTTCAAATCCGAAACCTACCTAGCACAAACTTATGACTGTCACCAAACTAATGTAGCCATAATTGATTCTTTTTTGAAAATCTACATTACACATATTGGAACCGTTTATGATTAAATACTTGCTTGCAATTCCTTTCAGCTACTTGGAAATGAAGTATTATAAATAAAGAATCTACTCTCACACTACTTCAAAAGGGTGAGATTCCAAAATTGTATCTCACGAGAGCACATAAATTCTTTTCTGTAACGTCTTAATTTGCATATAAGTACTGCTTAATTGCTTTCTCGTCGCTGTTTTACATATAGCACTGCAGAGAGATTGACTTTTTTTCAGATTCCTTTAGTTTTGCATGCTGGTATAACAATTAAGATATTTTCTCATAAGGTTTCATTTTAACAAAAGACGTGAAAACAAAAAAGTACCTTCGAAAAAGAATCAAACCTTTTTTATTGAAACAGAGCATGTCTTTGAGTGCATTTTTTATATAATAGGCACTCTTTTTTTCCCTTTTTAGAATACTTTAAGTGAAATTAAGAAAGTTTCGTCTGGTTTAATTATTCAAAGCATAAAAAATTGAGTTCTTGAAAATTATATCAAAGTGAACGACAAACGCTATGTATTTCTACAAGATCAAATATAAAGACAAATTATGATTTTTAAAACATATTATAAACAAAAAGAAATTAAGCTGATATGTAGCACTTCTTTATGAAACATTTCATATAGAGTATTTCTGGTAAACTGGTTGATTAACATTAAATTCGATGCAAATATAAATTACGATTTAAAAAATAGAGCTTACAAATGTAGAAAAAGAGTGACTGAAATTTTGCTAAAAGGAATTAACTCTCTGTTTCTGAGCAGGATTTTAATTAAATACTTAAAGACTTTTGAAAATTATTTGCAAGTGAGCTGTAAATGAAAAAAGTGATAATTTTTTGATGTTTCAATCTGCTTTTCATATGCATAATTACAATTTTAAAAGAACATCTTAATTAAATTTAGTGTAGCATTCCGTTACTCACAGTTCGAAGAAAAATATGTTTTAACACGCAAGCAAAAAAAAAAATGCCGTTGGTAATTTCTTTGGGATTAACAGCTTTCATCATTAGTAATAAGTGTAATTTATTTTGGGCTCAAATCAATCGATTGTTTTCCAGCAAAAAAATGAGAGGCAAAAAATAGAAACATTTTTTTTTGGTCTTTTGTAACAAGGTTTCTTTAATTAATTATGGTAATTCTTTCCAAAGAATAAAGAATGTTTTTTAAAACTATAAGTTTGAAGAAAAGAAAAAAAACCGAGTCGTAATTAATAACTGAAGATTCAACTAAGCCTATCCTTGCTTTTTATCTACTGTTTTTTGTTACTATGAATAAAACAACTAAGACTGTATATCGCATTTCCTCTCCTTTTTGCTTACTTTAGCAAGGAGAAGGATAATTCGTAAAGTTTTTTATGATTAGCATTACAATAGTTCACTTTCATTATCGTTGAATTTATTTCTATTGTTATATGAGAAATGAAGAGGAAATTTGTGTGGCATTAAATTCACTTGATAATTATAATAGGAAATAAATTAACAAATTAGTCTTATTAATGACCACACAACGAGTTAATATCTATAGATTAAGTAAAACAAATTATTCCGCAAGCTTCCAGAAATTAAATTTGTGTAGCATGCGTCAAGTCGTAACATGAATAGATTGTGAGATGTGTGGTATTTAGTTACACTTGTTATCTGTAAGCATGTCTACCAGTGAGGATGTTTCAAAAATAAATTTGGTTTTTTTCCCGCCATTTGGAAGCTGTATCAAAAAGTGAGAAAACAGCCGGCTGGGTGGTGTGGTTGATCTATCGTTGGTTTTGTGCACCTAAAGTTACGCGTTCAACCCCGGCCCAGGTCGGGGGATTTTCATGATGCAGAAAATCGAAAGCGGTCATAACTAACGATTATACTGCATGTGAAAAAAATTCCTTGAGTGTCTGTTTGGCTTAGGTGATCACGGCAAAATTAAATTTCGAAGTAAGGTTTCGCATCGCCAGAGCTCAGGTGCCTCCCTCTGGGGGTAACTGGTATCGCCTATATGTGGTGCCGCATTAAATTACTGGAGAATATAAAGGGTGTTTTTTTAGAGGTATAGAACTTTAAATTGCAATAAAACAACGATGTATTATTCTGACATGAATTCTTTTTTATTCGAAAGATAATCTTGTACATTTTAAATATGATTTCTGGCATAGGACTGCCACGGCTGGCTCGGATGTAGTCCAATCTGGACGTCCAATTTTCGATAACTTTACCCAACATTTGTGGCCGTATATCGGCAATAACACGGCGAATGTTGTCTTCCAAATGGTCAAGCGTTTGTGGCTTATCCGCATAGACCAATGACTTTACATAGCCCCACAGAAAATAGTCTAGCGGTGTTAAATCACAAGATCTTGGAGGCCAATTCACAGGTCCAAAACGTGAAATTAGGCGGTCACCCAACGTGTCTTTCAATAAATCGATTGTGGCACGAGCTGTGTGACATGTTGCGCCGTCTTGTTGGAACCACAGCTCCTGGACATCAGGATTGTTCAATTCAGGAACGAAAAAGTTAGTAATCATGGCTCTATATCGATCACCATTGACTGTAACGTTGTGGCCTTCATCGTTTTTGAAGAAGGATTCCACCAGCCCATAAAGCGCACCAAACAGACAGTTTTTCTGGATGTAACGGTGTTTCGACATACACTTGTGGATTAGCTTCACTCCAAATGCGGCAGTTTTGTTTGTTGACGTAGCCATTCAACCAGAAGTGCGCTTCATCGCTAAACAAAATTCGCTTATGAAAATCGGGAACAACGGCAATCTCGTTTTGGGCCCATTCGACGAATCTACGCCTTGCTTGATGATCGTTTTGATGAATTGCCAAACCAAACAGAGAATAAATCACTTGACAGCTGTTAAATCGGTAGCCATCTTGGAAAGTAATGCCAACTTAAACTTCTACACCTGAAAAAAACACTCTTTACTAGGTCTGTAAAGGTTACAAACCAATACGCAGCCCCATTAGAGAGAGAAATCCTACTGGCATAATAAAGAACAATCCTTACTGAGTAGAGTGACAAACAACAGAGATAAAAAAGAAAGCTAACTTGTCCGAACTCAGCCCAGTGCAACAAAATCTAGTAAAGTGAGTTTTATCAACGCCGTACAATAAGGCAACACGAGGGCGATTGGTGACGGATCTTGGTCAGATGACCAGGACGACATCTGAACTTGCATTTCCTCTCCGAACTACCACACCACGGCAGCGGGAGTACTTTGAGCTCGACAGATTTAACGTGCCTCGGCCTCCTCTACACGACGGGGTCTTCAGTGGCACCAGGATTCAAGCCCACAGCACTTCGGTCACGAGTTCGTGACCATAACCACTAGGCCAGGAGTGGGGATTAAGTCTATCGGGGTCGACCGGTGGACCGCCAAGACATTTTGGGGTGATACCTTTACTAAAAGCTAAGATGTGCGTACTAAAAAAACATTTATGGAACAATGACATCAGCTAGACTGGAGAATTGGTTTTACACAATCGATGCGACTGACCTACCTGTACCAATCGGCATTTTCACCCATGAATATAATTAAGACAATAAATTGTTCCTGTTTCACAGACGACTACTTAGAATCCAGATCAAGATTAGCAGTTAGTAATTATGTACCGCGATATTCAAAATTTGTGGACAGTATGCAGACTAAATTTTTTCTACTGATTATAACTACTAGAACTAACTTTAAATGAAAATGATTTATTTTTTAATGTATTTTGAATTGTTTGATAATAAATCCATCATGTGATATTATTAAAGTTACGGCTATTATTATGTTTGTATCTTACCTTTTGTTTTAAACATTGTTTAAAACGAAGTTTTTTTTAATTGTAGCTTGTAGTTATGTAGATACGTACATATTCTGTATGTATTATTGTCAGCAGCGCACACAGGAATTTTTCAAGGGGGGCGGGGTTGAAAGTTCACCCTTCTTGTATCATGCTCCCTTTGATTTTGTCGATTTTCGGGAACAAAACACAGTAAAAAGCTAATTATTGAACAAATAATTACCATTAATTAATAAAATTAATCATTAATAACAAATAATTAATTAAATTTTACGTACTATATACTTAGAATTATAATCAATCGGAAAAAAATCAAGGGCTTTAGGGGGTAGTCCGACCCCCACGCCCCCTTGTGTGCGCCACTGATTATTGTTATAATATAAATATTGTTGATCTTTTTTTTGGCTCCCTTCACCTACGCCACTGGGTGGACCGCAGCATCTTGTAAAAATTGAAAGTAGACCGTACCATGTAAAAATCTGCTCACCCCTGTATTTGGCTAACGAGTATGGTGAAAAGATGAGTGCAAGAAATTACGATCTCAAACGGAAACGTTTGCGTCAAGGGGTTTAGTTCTTGGATAACAATGGAAGATTTCATAACGTAGGGCACTGCAGAACAAATTTGTCGCTCTGATATAGGGAAGATTGTATCACTCAGCTTTAAACCCTAATCTTACCCCATCAAAAAATGCCACCCTTTTCATACGCGTTCATGTCAAAACAATTCTGAAGTAACGAAGGCGTGCAATAAACTGTAAATTGCTTTCTGAAATCTCTGGTCACCTATTTTCTATCAATGGGAGGGTACTTAAATTAATTTCACTGTACTACAAATATATCAATGTCGGTAAAGACAATGGGAAAAAATAACGTAAAGATATTGTTAAAACATTTAGATTTCTTTTTGAGAGGGAGAGAAACAAAATGACAAAATTTATTTCCGGAACGACTTTCTCGAATTTTGGGGATTTTACTTTTTTGTGAGACAATGAATATTCACAAAATTGTTAATGCAAATGCGAACACATAAATTAACATTAGTTTCTTAATGTATAATAGTGATTCTGGCAAATTTTAAGGAAGTATTGATTACATGAATCCCAAGAAATAGCTTCTAATTGCCATTTAACTTGAAACACGTCAACATAAACTTAGAATACTATTTTGACTAACAATTTATCATAGTTATCTAGCTTCGTGAATGTAGCCAATTTTTTTTATCATTTCTATTATACTTAAATTATCTCAAGCTGTAGTTTACTTTTGATTTACACTTCTTAAATTCTCATTTTAACTTCTATTGCTATATTAGAAAGTTCAAATTTTATAAACCCCTATCTACCAAATCACTTCAAGGTTTTGTGACCCAGCAGTTAAATGTACAGTTGGCAAAATGTTTATTTATACACTTAAAATTTCGTATGTTCTTCAAAAATAAATTAAGTAATATAACTAAAAGTTATTGAGATACATTTAAATTGTTTTAAAAAATAATATTCTTTCAGAATAAAAATAAATTAAGCATTTATTTTAAAGAAGGGAATTTTTTTTAAAAAAATTATACTCAGATGATTATTTGTAAACTTGCTTAGTAAACATTAACAAAACATATGCAACAATGTAATGAAATTTCAATACTTTGATAACAGTCCATTGGCTTTTATAACTGCTTCAAGACGCCTTGGCATTGACTGAATTAATTTATTTGTGATTTCTGTGTCAATGGAGCTCCAAAGTTCTTGAAGTTTTTCTTTTAAGTTCTCTTTATTTGTTACATTTTTTCCGAACTTCAGTGTCCAAATACATTCATAAATTTTCTATAGGATTAAGATCTGGATATTGTGGAGATGTTTGAAGTCGCCTTGGAGCATGATAAAGCAACCAGGTCTTAGTAACTGTAGCGGTGTGCTTCGGGTCATTGTCTTGTTGGAATATAAAAGTGTTCTCCCTGCTCAATTTCTTAGCGCTATTTAACAAATTATGTCGCAACACATCGATATAAGCTAAAGCATTCATTTTGTTGTCAATAAATGCTAAGTTACATGCTCCATTATTAGCTACACATCTCCACACCATAACATTTCTGTCACCGTGTTTTAAAGTGGGAAGTACATTTTTGGGTTCAAGAGCTGCTTTATTTTTTCTCCAAATTTTTCGAATACTTGGTGGTATAAAAATCTCAGACTTGCTCTCGTTAGAAAAAATAACCCTTTTCCAAAAATCCAGGGGCTTATTGTTGTTGTTGTTTACTGATGCCACCTGTCTGACGCAGTCAGATCGAGGCCCACGAAATTCATCGTGGCATGTGCAAGAGGTACGCCTGTCGTTGGCCTTGAGCACCATACAGGTGACAGTGCGATTTTAGTTCGGCGAAATTCCCCGAAGGGACGATAGATGGCGACACGACCTCTATCTCCACCTCCACAATTTCTGCATGTAAACTGAAGGGGAGGGAAATATTGGTTTATTTCTTTCCAGTCCCTGCGCTCGTGTTTAAGCCCACAAGACTACGGACCCACTGATTTAACGAGCACGTACTCCGTGTGTACTCGGAGGGTGTTTGGTGGCATCGGTGGCTTATTTTTGTACTTCATGGCAAACTCTAGACGTCTTTTCCTGGTTACTTCACTAATATAAGGTTTCTTTCTGGGAGTTCTGGCTTTCAGACCAGCGCTGTGCAGTCCATTTCTGACTGTCTGAGCAGACACTGAAACGTTACATGATGACAGAAGTTCATTGACAATATTTTGAGCTGATGGCATTGGTTTATTTGTTGCTGACCTTACAATCATTCGTTTAGCTCTTGAAGTCAATTTACTCGGACCACCAGGTCTGAGCTTATTTTCAACACTGCCGGTCTCTAAATACTTTTTTACGATGTAACCAACGGTTGTAAATGACAGTTTTAAATTTTTTTCTATTTCCCGGAAAGATTTTCCTTCTTTATGGAGCTCTGTAATATGTTTTCTAATATCTAAAGAAATTTCTTTGGTTTTAGGAGCAATTTTCAAGATTATATCTGTAAATTTAAATGTAATCTAGTGTTTAAGTATTATTGATAAACTAAGAGAAAAACGTATGAAAAACTAAGTTGAATCTAAAAAGTTTAACCAAAACTTTTGCCATACTTACACCAGAAGAATTCTGTACAAATACTCTTTTTGCAACGATTTTTCACACTTTTCCAGATTACAATTTACTTTTACACTTAAAAAGAAAAATAATTTGCATACAACAATTAGACGCATTAAAGAAATGCATGATTAATTCGCAACTAAAATATTGGTATTTATTTCATCAAAAGCAAAGAAAAATGTGGTGTACAAATAATCATTTTGTCAACTGTATATTATAAAGTGCGCTGCTATTTTACGGGGAATGAAACAATCTACAACACTCTGCATGACAATTATCAGTGAAATGTATTCATGCTTTTTTAACTTTCTTCTTGCCTTGTATACTGAACCATTTGAGATATTTTAAAAAATAATGTAATCTGCTTATAAGTAACAGAAAAATAAACGGTGTTGGATTAAGTATTTTCGCTTACTTATATATAAGCAGATTACATTATTTTGTTTATACATAACATTATTTTTTTAGAATATAATCTTTACCTAAACAGCCAACTAATAGCTTTATTTCGTCAATTTTAATAAAAATTCTAATGTAAGAAATATTTAATAATATCAATTTATAAGGTTGCCCGAAATGTATGATTTAACTTTTAAAAATAAATAAAAATAAACAATTAAGTTTGTATACATTTACGGTTTTTCTTATATTACATATAGAACAGATCAACTTTTTTTTATAGTGAAGCTTAAATTGGATGCCGCCGCGGCAATGTTTTGCAACATTGTCGGTTCTTAATAACATCCCCTCACGAACAAACGCAAGATGTAGATGGATTTATATGGAATTTATATATCTTCAATACAGATACACAATGAAAATTTCGGGCAACCTACAATTGAACCTTCTAGAAAATAATTAATGACAGGCATAAAAGATTTACGATGACAGGTAGCGTGTTGCCTAAACCAAAATCTGACCACACTAGCTTCTTTGACATTGATTACAAATCTCCAATTCGAGACACATGTAATGAAAAGTCGAATAAAAGCGCCCATTTTGACTGCTGATTATGTAATGTTTCACAGAACGAAGGTTAGCAATCTTGAATAGATTCTTTGTGTTACACAAGCGTTTCTCAAACTGTGGGACGCCCCCTCCCAAGGGAGGTGTGAGATCCTATGTAGAGGATGCGAGCATATTGAAAAGTCGAAAATAAGAAATTTAAACTAAGTATTAATTCATTGAAAAGAAGCAAAACAAAATTCATTCTAACATAATAAAAATTAAATACTCATTTATACTGATATAATAAACTTATAAATGTATCAGTGCAGCACAATATTTTTGATAATTAATTTATCAATACTAAATTAAAAACAAGTTTAATAGCTACTAATGCCTCCCATGTGCTTGTAATATTCAAAATTTAATACTTATTTCGATAATTTGTATAGATTATATTTATAGTTTACTGTAGCTTTAGCGTCAAAGTACATTGTTATAGCATTCAATACATTGTTATTGTATATGGGAGGGGAACGATGAACATTATGATAGGAAATTGGGTCGCAAATATTGAAAGTTAGAGAGGCACTGTGTTACACGCATTGAAATCACGCAACAAAACATTGCCTACCACTTTGATGTTTTCCTTAAAGAATATAATAAAAACAGTAATTATTTGTTATTTTTTTGTTTTTTTTTATTAATTGTTACATTTAAGTGTAAAGATATAACATATTGTAACTTCCCTAGAATGAAGCAAATTTTATTCAGCCAATTGCTTCGTCGTTTTTGTAAAAAAAAAGTTAAAGGTTTGTATGAATCATTTGAAACTAGCTAATATGCAGAACGAACGCGTACACAAAGTGATTTTGTCTCTTGTTTTTAAGCAAGTTCTTTATTTTAAGACTTTAAAATATGTTTTAGATAGTTCGTGAAATAATATTCTATGCTTAAACAACTTTGTAACCCCTACTGTTGTCTCAATTACCTCAAATATTTAGCTCTCTAAAGACACTTACGAAACATCCTTTTCAAACACGTTCATCATACACATTATAAATCTTTCTGCAACTGACTTCTCCATGAAAGAACACGTCTTTTACACCCAAGATTGCACGGAAAGATAATTTAGCCTTTACATGTTTCCTCAACACGCGCTGTTTTTAACGAAACTGTCTTCTGTCTGGTGAAGCACCATTTTGTATATTTCACCGCTCTCGAATGAAGATGTCCACGAATCCAGAGTGAAAAATTGAGGCGTCGATTCCGCAGATTGATGATGGCTCGCGGATTCCCGTCTCCAGAGTTACTTGACTGCGAATTAATTACATTCTTGTCCTACAAGATAAAGATTTCACTTTAGCGCCCCTTTAATTATGTCATTTCGAATTTTCCGTTCGGATGACGCCGTTGGAGCTCTATAGCTTCCAAAGCGATAGAACGATAATGAAATTACTGACTGACTTCATTTTTAAAGCACAATTTCTGACTTTTCAACAGAAGAAAATTGTTTTGAAGTATATGTATATATATATATATATATATATATATATATATAATATATATTATAGTAAATATATATTATTCTTTTAAAATAAAAATTGGGATCGTTCAATAACTTAGTTCAAAATTTGTAGCTCAATTTGTATGGAAACTTTTAAGTTCCCTGGTACTTGGAAATTTCAAATACGGGGCAATTTGATTTGATTTACTTTACTTAATATTATAACTCAGATGCATGAAATTCTTAATGGCAAATAATTTCCAGATTCCAGTAGCTGATGGTTACACTGAAGACCCATAATGTAGAGGGGATCACTGTTCGTTAAATTTTTCGAGATTCAATATCCATCCGTTGCTTTGTTAATTAGGAGAGGGGGAGTGGCAGCTCAGGTATCTCCTCGTCACTTGGCCAAGATTCAAAATTACGAGGTCCGTCGCTAATAGTTCACGTGTTGCTTTATAGCGCTATGTTAATAGAATTCTCAACTCAACTCATCTTAAATCGGTTGAGGGCACAGATTTGTGGTCACGTTAGGGTGGTGACGATGTTTAAAGAAAGGGATGCAGTTCAAATATCGTTTGTCCTCGTCACTTGACAGTGGTTCAAACTTACGAGATCCGTCCTCTATAGTCCTCGTGTAGTTTCAAAGTATGGTGTTAATAAACAACCAAATAATTACATCCCATATTATAAAAATGATATTCTATAGTCCTACCTCTTAAGATATCCGACTACGTTCGAAACCATGATTTTAAAAAGGCGCATAAACGGATAATTTTCATGATATTTAGTGTCACTTTTATACATGTATTAGTATACATGTATAAAAAAGTTTTAAGGACATTATAACAAAAAAAATTATTTAAATACAATATTTTGGCAAAAATTTAACTTAGAATAACCTTTTTTCAAAACGTTCTCCTTTATAAAAAATGCTTCTGTAATAATAATATTTTGCTTATATAAAGTAAAGACTTCTCTAAAGAGTCTGAACTAGAATTTTTGAAAAAATTCATATTATTTTCAGAGTTACCACCAATTGAAATAATTACCGGCGTTTTGTTATAAAAATTTTTCCCATATGTTGTAGTAAAATATGGATAAATCCACTTCTAAGTTATATATTTCAAAAATTGTAGTTCAGCCTCTGTACAGAGATCTGAGTTATATATAGGTAAAATATTAGTATAATAGAAGCATTTTTCATGAAAGGAGAATATTTTGAAAATTGGTCATTCTTTGTTCATTTTTTGTCAAAATATTGCACTTAAATAATTTTTTATTGTAATAATATTCTTAAAACAATTTTATATACGTTAAATAATCTGAGTGACACTAAGTATCATAAATATTATTCATTTATACGCTTTTGAAAATTCACGGTTCCGAACATAGTCGGATACCTTAATCCTAGTTCGCTAACTTGTCCAATCAGAGAATTAGCAAATAATTGGCTTACACCAATAGATGACACGATATTTATCTCATTTTAATTGCTTAAGAAACCTGCTCTAGGCCTAATTTTACTGAGATGTTAGTAAACTAACTAACAGTAATTCCTTAA